>JABFEB020000045.1:18797592-18820358 GCA_019775895.2 Stomatorhinus ivindoensis | reverse complement strand
GGGCTAGTTTTCATTCCATTTGGGCGGATTTTGAGTTGTCATTGGGCTGGAAATATTTCTGGGACCTGGCAACCCTGCGCTCACCCCTTGCAATGGTTTAGTCTTCACCGGGCTTTTTAACTAGGTGCATTTCATTTAGCGGTCATTATGCTGAAATATCTGAATCCGCGCTGGAAGATGATGCCGAAGAAAGCTAAATCCGGTTTTCAAAAAAGAAAAGAGAGGCAGGAAAGAAACAAAAAAAAGAAATGAGGGAAAGCAACTGCTTAAAAACTTTTTTCCTAAGAAATGTGAGTCCAAATGTGAAAGCAAATAGCCTACATTAAACGAACTGTGATTATTAAACACTTCAATTCACCGCGAAATTACACATAACTTAACATGATATAGTCTAGATAAGTCTAAATAAATTTTTTGTTTGCTTAACCCCTTGGATTCCATGGTATCGTCGGCGATGCCGCGTATCTTTCTCGTCTATTTCAGTTTATATATCGCTAAAATGTAAAATCATGGAAAAACGCTGGGTAAATCCATAATCTGAATTCTTTTCAAAACGTCCATAAGTCGGAGGTATTTTAGGTTTTTAAAATTAGGTTAAGTCGGCAAAAAGTAAACCATATGTCACCTTATTTAGTTTTACCTGCATGGGGGGCGCATTTAGTTTTACCTGCATGGCCTTCGCGTGAAGATCGCTATTCACATTCTAAACAGCCGCACTTCCTCGTACTGAAAGCGCATTCGCATACTGTAGTAATCTGATGAACAACGCAGCGGTGAAACCGTTTCAAAAGTATTCAATTTTCACATAGGCCCATGATGTTAGGCTACCTTTGATGACATTTCCTGTTATAGCTTTTAATCATTCTACAAATAAAACCAAATTCCAGTGAAGTCTTGTGTGACTAGGCTGGGTTTTTTTTGGGGGGGGGTGCATGGGCACTGTTTGTGCATAGGGCCCAGAATTTGGTGCTACGCCTCTGCTCTTATGTAAACACACGTCAGCGTAATTAGATAGACAGTGTGAAATGGTAAGTCCGTCAACAACTTTGGGGATTAACGTTGCTGGACTGGCAAACATCTTTATCCAGAACAGCTGCGGTGTGTCATCAAAGACTGTGTTACTTCAGTAGTACCCTGTAAATGTCGGTAATTTTTACTCACAAATTTACGAGCGCTTTCAGGACCCTGTAATTTGCGCTATGAGTGTATCAGTTAGAAATGGGGTTTTAGCATGTTTTGTCTAAAACGTTTCATATATACATTTATAAACAGAATATCGTACTGGTGAAATAAAGGAGAGGGACTGTGGAGGATTCGACAATGGATAATTAATTAAAGGGGTGGGTTGTAATCATCCAAAAGGCAGTGAGTATAAATAGTATATTATTATAGTATTTAGAGTGTTGTTAAGAGAAGGTTCTCTAATTAACCACTACAGTTCACAGACTCTGGATACTTCTAAGGGATGCTAATTAGAAGAAACAATCAGGTAAACTTAAATATGGTCAAGTGCCCTTTAAAGCCCAAACAGGGGAGTTGTGCATAATTTCATATTCATTAGGAAAGGTGGACAGGAACGGCTGAATTTTAATGAGGCACAGACGTCTGATGTCACAAACTAGAGCGACCAGGGACAATGTCACAGCTGACTCATCAAACGGTAGAGAGAAAGTAAAATGACCACAGAAACAGTTTCCCTCCAGTGTATCAAATTATACATCCAACATAAAACAAGAAGTGGGTCAGATTATGTGACTGGACGCGTGGGAGGAAAATCCAACCATTTACATGAAAACAATTTGACATTTTTTAAATTTAATAATTCGATTATTTGCAGTTTGACTTCCAAATGATAGAAATTAATGGAAAGATCTGGCATTTCAGATGTTATTGTCCTCAGAAGCAGGTAGAGGCATCACAACACTGAGAACCATTTATCAAATGATTTATCAGAGTGACAGAATGTATTGCAGCACATCAGAGTATCTCAACAGGAACAGACAAACAAGAAACAATCAGCCAAGCATTCATCCCGACATCTTATCTATGAAAGCACACCTCTCTCTGAATTATGAAGTCATCCCAAATTCTACTCAAAATTAAACTAAGCAGCAAAATCAAAGTTCAAAATATAACCAACCTAGAGAAGAGGTCACGAGAACCAGATCCCGAGAACCAGATCCTGAGAACCAGATCCCAAGCCTTGTGAGAAAATTCCAGCTGGGTAACCAGATTAAATTGTATCATATCTAAAACACACACACACAAAAAAAATGCATCTGCTCCCCATCGCATGTGACATAACTGTCAGGAATGCAACCTCTATTGTTCTATCAAACAAGTCTCTCTCTTCAAGCTTTCAAAGCACATGGTGGTAATTAACCCATTACTCCTGTCTTTTTGACGAGCCAAATTAACGTGTTGTTCACAGCCATTAGTGAACGTGTGTAGCATAGTGCTTGATGTAAACACAGAGCTTATAGTTATATTTGAAATTTATATTGCAAATTTTGGTAACTGCATTTTGTAACTGATAAATGAATGAACGTTACATTTATATAGAGCTTTCCTAGACACCCGAAGCGCTTTACAGAACCAGTGGGGAGCTACTTTAACCACCATCATGGTGTTGCACCCACCTGGATGATGCAGCGCCGGTACACTCTTCACACGGTAGCTAAGGAGGTGAAGGGGCAGGAGAGAATTCACCAATTAGATGCAGGCGATGATTAGGAGGCCAGATCTGATAGGCCTTCAACAAAACTACAAATATCACTGAAATCCTAACATCAGGCAGCTGTGATCACCTGCTCTGGAATGTCTGTTATGTTCTATTGCAAATGTAATAACATACACAGAATTTTATACACTCAGGGTGGCGGTCACCATATGTCCATGATTTCATCTTACTGGCTATGCTTTTTTTTTTTTTTTTACCTTTTTGATCCTCTTCTCTTCCCTTACAGTGGCCTTCTGTTATTGCCCAAGATACTATAACTTAGTTCAGTCTCTTTGTAGGGTTTAATCATGCTCCCCTTCCCTTGTGGTTGTCATATTTAACTAGGGCACATGAGGATTCATCTAAACAAAAAGAAAAGTTTTATTTCATTTCATGCTGGTTGTTTTTATTGATTTCCACGTCTGTGAACCATGCAGTAGCGACAATCTAAAGACTGTAATTTAAAATATGTAAAACGCTAGTTATGTTTCAGAGCTCTTTTGAATTACAAATGATTTTCATGGATAGGAATTATTGCATGCCTGTTTTATATTTAACATTTATCTAACCTCGCTGTCTGTTGAGAATGAAAAAACCCTTTCTCCAGGGGACTTCCAGTCATGCTGATTTATGTACAGGGTTCTTCACATATACTAGCCAGGACAACTGGCTGTAATGCTTCCAAAAATTCATATGAAAATTTCACATACCTAAATACTCAGTAAATATCTGTTCATCCATCTTTTAACCATTTATCCAAGAATACAGTAAATATTTAAGTAGAAATTAAGCTACAATTATATCTGCCAGTAATATCTTGTCAACTAATTGCAAAATATCTACCCAGCTTCCAGGGCAAGGAGTCTCGTTCCCCCCCGCTGCTGCTGGGGTGGGGGTTTTCTTCAGGTACTCTGATTTCCTCCTGCAGTCCAAAGATAGGTGACTCTAATGGCACATTTCCACTGGCATTCAGGAACCGGGCCGTATCCAACCAGTACTGCAAAGAAACTCTAGCTAAGGTGCAATTTCAGCTTGTCGAAATTTTCCACTGTAGAAGGGTCAGCTCAATAAAGGCGTCGCTGGATTTGGAAAGCGACAGTGACATGAAATGGAAGAGATGCTTATTTACTGCCCATGCAGGGTATATCATCATTTATGTGCTAATTTCAACTAGCGTGGAAAGGAAAATCACCGAGTTATGTTAGCTAGCCGAAATAACTTATGTAAAAGTGCATTGCAAATCCATTCCGTTCAGCTGTTCTATAGTACTTTCTAAAGTAGGACGTTGGAAGTTTTCTGAGTTCTGGGTTATGGGGAATACATCAGTATATTGCGATGTGTGATACTACTACTAATAAATAATACATAGAATATGCCCTATTATCCTTTCGAATATCCAGACATATCGACACATATCACTGGTATCTCTGTGCATCTCAACCAGCTCAGTTTTCGACCCTGTCACTGCGGGTATGGATCTGGTAAAGCCGACATACTGTAATTTACAATGGAAACAATTTCTTTACAATATGGCTTGGGTTCAGCTTGGTTCTCGGTGGCAGTGGAAAAGCGTCATGAGGTCCCTCTAAAGATCCAATCCAGGGTATCTCCAGAATGCTAGGTGGGACGGACTCCAGGCTCTCTGAATCTCTGTACTGGATGTGTTTGTGGAAGATGGATAGGTGGATACAGTCTCTCAGCTTTTTTACTTGAACTCATGACGGCGTGAACTAATCATGACAAATAATGTCTTTCATAGAAGGGATTACATTGTATAAAACAAGCTTAATGTATGACACCTGAAAGCTTCACTCACTTCCTGGCCAGTCAGCTTAGATTCAGCAACAAGCTCCACTGTTCAAACATCAATATTCATTGAAACAATGAACTGTTGTGTAATGTGCAGTGCAGCTTTCTTATGCACACTAAGCCGGCTGTTTGACCAGGTTATCGAATGTGGTCCCACCATGATGTTGTGAAGAAAGATTAGCTGTTAGGAGCCACAGGAGACCTACAAGGCAGCCAATGAGGATCACTGCCACAGCAAACGAACAGAGCAAATTTTGCAACACTTTAATATCTCCCTTATGTAAAGTTGTTTTATAGTATGTCTTAGGAGCAGCGGGAACAACGATAATTTGCTTCCATTTTCATTCTTAAAATTGAAATTTAAAGCACGTAGGACCAGCCCCTCAAATCTCGAAGTGAGTTCAAATGAAGACGGCATTACAGACCCTGAAGAAAAGGGGAGATTTGAAAAGATGAAAGGACTCTGTGCTTTCCCACACCTTCCCAGCACAGGAGAGTTTTCATCAGCTTCTGAAGTCAAATTATGAGTAAACAGGTCAGAACCAACTTAGGGCGGAAAGACAGAAAACCCAGCCAACTCAAATCCACAAACAGATGTTTGTAGAAGCCTTCCTTAGAGAAAACTTTTCAAAAGTATTCAAGAATTTCACCTAGATAAGAGAAATGCGCCCAGAAAAACAGTTAAAATCTGTTACATTAATTTTAATAAAGAATGTTCTGGAAAACGAAAGACCTCATTTTCAGAAAGAATGAAGTGAAAGGTAACCCTTTTCAGATGGCCGAAGAGGTTCAACACTCCAGCAAGTCTCAGGACCAGTACAATGAAGTGGTCAAAGTGGGTTGAGTGGTCTTAGTAGCATGGCCGACAGAAAGCTCTCCCAGAGTGATTTGGTGAGCATCCCACTGGGCAGACACATATGGGATACTCTGAAACTTCTGGGTGGATTAAATATTGACTAGCCTGCAAGTCTCTTGGCATCTTTTAGAAAAAGCTGGAATACATCACTAAGGAAAAACAGAAAAATGGTATTTCCTTCTTAGCTGGTTCCCAGTGTGACTTTCAGCTGGATGACTGTAAATATAAATAAAATGACAATATAAGGACATAAACTAAAAACCTAAAAATTGTGGTCCTTTGGATTTATATTTTGAAACGTTTTTTTTTTTTTTTAAATGTTTACTTTTTATCATTACTATTACCTCCTATATGATTTACAGGCCAGTATTTCTTTTGACATTTTACCTACACCTCTGTCAAGGAAATACATCGCCAATAAGCACTGGGGAAATATATCTAAGAAGCCCTATGGACCATGTCAATGACTATTAAAATAACTACGTCTTATAAGTGGCAGAGTTGGGATCTGAGTTCTGATCCTGCCTCCACTGTATGCATCTCAGTAGACTGCCTACTCTCCCCATGTCATAAGGGATCCCTCCTACAGTCCAAGGACAAGCTAGTAGGCTAACCGCTGTCTCTAAATTGCCAATAGTTTATACATGTTCTTCTGCTGCATCCTCCCCACAAGCAGTTGGAAGATGGATGGATCTAGTGAAAATAGTTATTCTGGTGGAGCCGCACACAAAATCCCATTATATATCGCACTGAAGAGGTTACTCTGGCACCACAAATAAAATTATAGCAGTAGGAGTATAATAAGCCCCAAAAGTGATTAAATAAAAACCACAATACAAAACTGTTTCATGCAAAGCAGATTAGCCGACTATACATCCCGCATCCATGCAAGAGCTGGATAAAAGCCAGACAACTCAGAGAGCATGTACCACTTTCCAAAAAGTTATTTGATTGACTGCTTGCATGGCAGCGGCACGGTAAATTGACCTCATTGGTTTTTACTTGTGCTCCAGGCGGGTGTATGATTGCGACTCCGCCTTGCCGACGTGTTGAGTATTTCTAAGGAATGATCAAGGTACAAACCTGAATCTTCACTAAGCACTGAAATCCTCCATATCTGCTTTTTACAGTATGGTTCAGCTGCCGCAGCCTAATTATAAAGCGGGCTGGCCCACTTACAGACTGGCTGTGATTGTGTTGCTAATGATTCACTGTGGGGGGGGGGGGGGGGGGTCAAAGTATGTTTACATGCACATTTTAAAGTGCACAGCCTTCAGAAGCCCATCCAGTCTATGACATGAAATCCAGCCCAGCTAATTAATCATGGTACTGTTACAGATTACAATTTACTGAACAAATATGACTCTTTCTCTACAATTTTACACAAAAGGAGAATGCTGCCTTAAAGGAAGTGCAAGACAGATGAAATTTATTTATATTTGCTTTGGAGTTCTTATGAAGTCATTCACAGTCATAAACACAAATTTACACTTCTGGGGAATATCAGGCAGATGAACAATATTACTTCCAAAACTGTGATGAAGATATTGACTTTTTTTCAAGATGATGTATTGTAAGTGTGACATGATTTGAACAATTTCATAAATATGCAAACAGAATTCTCGCGCCATGAGAAGGCATTTATTAGCATGCGGATTTCGTCTGAAGATCGTCAGTTGCAGTGGAGCTGGGCATGTTTTCTTGATTATACCTCTCTGCTGACTGGCATGGATTCAATTACAATAGTCAAACTTCCACTGTTATTGCTGCAATGACAGACTCAGCCTGTACTACTGCATGCGTGATCATTTATTTCACAGGACTTCCTTCATTTCTGGAGTATTAAAAACGTCAGCCGTCCTCGGCTACGCCCTGAGCCAAGCCTTGGCTGACCCACGCGCACACAGTCACAGACACAAGCTGTTTGCTCTGATGTCTTTACTGTTCCAGTGTCCACGGCTATTGTAATAATTTCATCTCGACAGTAATGAGAATGTGCAAGGCATCTCGGCGGGTGGGACAGGGAATTCCAGCGTGGGAGTGCAGCTGGAGATTTATTAGTGGAAAATGGATTCAAACCACACATCCCAGACCGGACACGAGAGTCAGAGTTTCAGGTATCCAGAAAGTTCTGCAAACTCGTGGGCCACCATAGATATGACAGTGGAAAGCAAAGCAATCGAATGAGAATAGGAACTGGCGTAATTGAAAACACAAACATACAGGTCTGTAATTATATCTTTGTGGGGACTCCCCATTCATTTGTATGGGGAAAACTAATCCCATGTCGACCTTGATCCCTACCCAGCCCAAACCTTAACTATAAGCAACCAAACAAAATACGAGCCTTTTGGCATTTTTAGGTTTTTGACTGTATTTACAGATCATTATAAAATTGTTATTCCTGTGGGGGTTGAAAAAATGTTACAGGTTTTTAATTATATTGTGGGGAAATCAGGTCCGCACAATACAATAATTACAAACATGCACGCACGCACACACACAGGTTTGTAATTATATTTTGTGGGAATTCTCCATTCACTCTTATGGGGGAAACTCTAATTCCAACATGACGACCTTAACCATAAGTAGCCAAACAAAATAAGAGCCTTTTGGCATTTTACTTTTTTGACTGCATTCGCAGTTCTTCATGGGGACCCAAATTGTCCCCACAACATCAAAAAACAGGTTTTTATCACATTGTGGGGGACATTTGGCTACCATGTAAAATAAACCTAATATCTCCCCCACACACACACAGCTGGATACTAAGTGCAGGGTATCAAGTAGGTTCACATAATGGGGGGGGGATCCTTCTTCCATAATTTGTTACATATCCTTCTTCACCCACTGTTTAACTACCAAGCCTGCTGCTCATTCCTAAGCCATTATTTTAAATTTCAACCAAAGGCCTGATATTCCCACAGCAGTGAGTGTAATCGTAATGTGTTCTGTGAGGCCTTAAAACAGCCCATTACAGCTTGGGAGCGAGTCCAGTACGGCCACCCATGCGATGGATCAGAGGGGTGCCCAAGTGTGAGATGGTTTAGACTCAGGAGCATTTCGAAGACCCCCATCCCCCAGTGAAGCTGGAACGTACACAAAGTGTGCAGTAATGAAAAGAGGTCACGTCACAAGAAGCCTTATGCCCTGATGGCAACGAGTCGACTTCCAGGAGGCATTTCGTCATTTCCTCATGGTGCTCATTTATATTTCAGGTTAGCCGCTTTCTAGCTGAGAGGGTTGAACCAGAACAGATTCAGCACTGTGCTTCCCGTCAATGGCAGGCCAATAGAGCCTAGAAACTCCAGCCAAAACAAAGCCTCTGTACCGACACGCAATGATTCCAGACCTGTTCTGACATTTTGACAGTCTTGGGCACAGATGACAGGTGACTCATCTTGGTCTGAGTTATAGAGTTGAGTTGTTTATTTTATACAAACAAGTTGATGAATATTATTTTCCAAGATTTGTACTAGATTAGAATTACTATGTGAAATTTGTCAATTTTAAAAGAAAAATGAATGTAAAATTATGGCTAAAATTGAAACATCAAAACGGAACTGGTAGAAACTATTTCAACAAGGCAAACAAATTCAATAATCTGAAGCAGAGCAGCACAATCAATTGAAGAGAACTCTCTTTGGGGGAGAACATTACGGTTCTCATCAAACTGACCCAGTAAACCTTAATACTGTGACTAAAAGAAAGATGAACATTACGGTTCTCACCAAACTGACCCAGTAAACCTTAATACTGTGACTAACAGAATGATGAACATTGCGGTTCTCATCAAACTGACCCAGTAAACCTTAATATTGTGACGAACAGAAAGATGAACATTATTTTTACTATTTTACTATTACTATTATTATTATTGGGTTATTCTGAAAGCATCTTTTGGATTTTTTTCTTTCCCAAATACCTATCTAAAAAAACTTTTTGTATGTGGTTACAAAGTATAAAACACACACATACATTTTTTTGTACAGCTTTTCACAGAGAATGTTTTATACAGTCAGCACCATGAAATTAACTGAGAAATTACTTTTGTTTGTTTATTCCTACATAAATATTCAGAGCCATTCACTTTATTAATATACACATCACTAGCCTGTTTGTAATGAAGGCATTAGATTCAGTGCAGTCAACAGTAATTGTGGGAGACGGGAGAGAGTCAGACTGTGAACGTCCTTTACACCCTTTGTATGGGGCGATCTTTAAAACACTACATATATAACAAAACACAAAAGTCCATTTGTTGGCACAACTGTGAAAAAAATAGGATTAATGACCAAAATTGATTTTTGAGAAGCAAACCAAAAACCATAATTTGGCAACACTTTACTTGAGGCAGGGTGGCATGGTGCTGCAGTGGTTAGCACTGTTGCCTCACACCTCTGGGACCAGGGTTCGAGTCTATGTGTGGGGTTTGCGCTAGGTGCATTTCTTCCCACAATCCATAATCATGCAGAGGTTAATTGGGGCTGCCAAATTCCCTACAGGTGTGCATGTGTGAGTGACTGCTGTGTGAATGTACCCTACAATCAATTGGCACCCCATCCTGGGTTGTCCCCAGCCTTACACCCATAGGTTCCAGACACCACACGATCCTGCATAGGACAAGTGGTTTCAGAAAATGGATGGACGGCCATATATATCGCATTATAATGGCTGGAATAAGAATTAATAAAGCATTACAGGATTTTCTACTGACAGTCATAAGGCATCATAGTGTTGGTTATCATGCTTCATAAGATCATGAAGCTCTCATCTGTGATGCATTATAGATACATTCACAATGCATTAAAATCATTGGAATAAGAATTAAGGATGCATTATACTGTGTTATGAAGGTATCTATAGGGCATTCATAATACATAATAAATATGCTATAATGTATTATGCGCTTTTATTAATATGTATAGGCATGTTTATAATGCTTTATGAATGAATTACAATGTGATGTTAATATATTCATGGATTCTCATTCATAGAAAGTGTTATACAATGCTTATGTAAATATACTATCTTAAGGGTGACATGTGGTCTCACATCTCCGAGGCTGGGGGTTCGAATACATTTTTTGCATGTCCTTCCTATGTCATGCAGGTTTCCTCAGTTAGAAAATGAATGGTTGTATTTTCTTTATGAAAAGGAGAGAATGACTACAGAATTAAAAAAAAAATACTATGAACAATCAATCAAGAATCTGAAGAGGAAGACCCATTGCAGAATAGGCAAGTTCAGTCACGTAAACAGAATATATGAAATATGTCCAATATGGCTGATCCAATGGTGGACTGTAATAGTGTAATAACAATAATAATGTGCTTGCCTTCAAAACAGACAACTTGGCTTAACGTGTCCTTTATCACAAAGCTGTGCACGTATACCGATGCTGAGTCTTCTATTGTGTCCCCTATGAAATCTGCATAAAAGCAGCCCTTCGGAAATTAGTAGCAGCTCTGAATTCCCCCTCACTGGAACTGGGATTTACCCTGGCTTAAGGCTCCCCCACTGCCCAGACTGTGCCCCTATCAGACCTGTGACCTCTGGTCCCCTTGGCAGGTCATAGCAGGGAGCTGTTAGCTGTAAAGGTGCTGTCTTAACATTAAAACACCGTGATATGTGTCTAATTTCAGTCCTGGTAATTAGAAATACAGCAGTTAGGAACTGAATTTGTTTGCAGATTAATCTTTTTGGTTTGACAGCTAGATGGCTATTAACCTGTAAAAACCATTAAAGCACAATAATCCGCTTTTGGCCTGTAAGTGATGGTCCAGAAAGCAAAGAAAAAAAAAAAGACAAATACAGAAACCTAAGCAAAGAGAGATGACTGGTATCAGGAACTTATTGAAAATCCATTTTTAAAACTACTGGTGTATATGAACTGTGAACAAATTTCATCATCCAGAAACATGTATTGAGTCAAGCCCGGGCTATATAAAAGTAAAAAGGGAAATGCAGCCAAACAAAACGTGTGGCAGTTGTGCCTTGGAATGAGCTGAAAGGCAGCGCTGAGGAATGCAAGTGCTTGGTAAGCTGCTAGACAGCCGGACAACAAGATGACGTCCATATCGCTGCAAGCGAGCAGTAAAGGTCTATGTGTCAGAACCAGCGTTGTGATCGTCCAGGCCCAGTAAAACTAATGCTTTTGCAAATGGCCTTTTCAAATTAGATATAAGATTGCAAGATTAAAATATAATTACATTTAAGGGAGGTTTGTATTTAACATTAATTGAAAAACAAGAATCAGTTTATATGGGCGATTGCTTTTTTCTCATTTCTCCCCTTATATCTCTTTTCCTAAATAACAATTGTCAATATAACTTATGATTAATACAGTAAAATGACATATAATACATGCATTTTAACATGCTCCTCTGTCAAATGTTCCAGTTCCTCCCACACAATGTCAATAACAGATACTAGCAATAACCGTTAATAAAAAAATGGAGAATGTATATCATGCACGACCAGTACGGGGCGACGTGAAAGCTTGGCTGCTCCCAGCAGCTGCCAGGCCCCATTACGAGGTGTTCAGGGTTTATGCACATTTTTATGATGCATCACTTCAGAACCAGGAAGCCACTTAAGGACACGACTCGCGCAGCAGTTCAGGCATGACAAAGAACAGAACAGAAACAATAGCCGTTAATAAACAAAAGATCAAACTCCAAAGAACACAGAAAATAATATGAATTTTCTTGAAGAAGGTCAGCTGTACAGATTTCATGCAGAGTGTGCCCACCTAAATTGAGAGAAATTAAAGGTTATTCAAAGAAGTGTTTTGGTAATGTTTTCAAAGCCTGTCTGAATTTAAGAAAAATGTTTTGAATCAGTGCGGTGTGAGTCTGTGGGTTAGAACTTTTGTGGCTGCGCACAGAAGGTCACCAGTTTGAATCCCATAGACTCATCAAATCTCGACAAAGCCCTTGAGCGTCTCTGCGGTGCTGGATAAATGACAGACGCTGTGCCGGTGAACAGAAACAAGGACTCCAGACCTGCCAGTTATATCCACTCCTGATTACAGCTAAGAAAATAGAGGTGAAAAAGGCAGGTTTAAATGATAGCAGAAAAACACAGGCATGGATAACCAGCTTCGGTCTGTCTCTCTGCGACTGGGAAGGAAGCTCAGGAAGCTGGTGCCAAGCGCAGGAACAACAAAGGGACTGAGAAAGACAAGTGAGAAAATAAGCTTCTGTCTGTTGATCAGCCTGAAACAACTAATTCAAATGGTTAACATAAGCCACAGCTTGTAGATATTTCATTAAACCACTTTATAACAATCATCCATCCAGTCATCTATCCATCCATCACATCCATCCAACTTCTGTCACTTATCCAGGGTCAGGGGCAGCAGTGTTGCCCAGACCTTTCTTTCCCCAGCCAGGCAATACCAAGGCATTCCCTGGTCAGCCGAGAAGATAAAATCTCTCCAACATGCCTTGGGTCTGCACCGGGGTCTCCTTCTGGTTGGACAGGGTGGTGTCCAGGCAGCATCCTAGATAGATGCCTCAACAACCTCAACTGGCTCCTTTCAACGCAGAGGAGCAGCGGCTCGACTTTGAGCTCCTCTCGAAGTTCTTCACCTATTTCTCTGGCTGAGCCCAGACACTCTGCAAAGGAAACTAATTCCTGCCACATATATCCACGGTTTCATTATTTCAATCACTATCCAAAGCTGGTGAGGGTAGCAAAGTAGATCAACCAGTAAATCATTAGCTTTGCCTTCTGGCTCAGCTCTCTATTCGCCATGGCAGTACAACAAACGCATAACGGGTAACACTGCACTGATCCGCCTGTCGATCTCCTGCTCCCTTCTACCCTCACTGGTGAACAAGACCCTAAGATCCTTAAAGTCCTCCACTTGAGGCAGTAACTCATTCCCAACCTGGATGCGGCAGTCCACCCAATTCCAGTTGAGAACCCCAGATTTAGATGTACTGATCCATATCCCGGTGGCTTTACATTTAACTGCAAGCCACTCCTGTGCTGAATGTCAAAGCCTGAGAAACAGGCTCACCTGCAATAAGTAAAGATGTGATACTGAAGTCACTGAACCAGAACCCTTCTCCAATTGGATGCGAAGAACAAAATCGGTGACAAACAGTGGCCCTGGTGGAGTCTGACTCCACTGGGAATGAGTCTGACTTACTGCCAGAAATGCAAACCAAACTCTCTCTCCAGTTAATGGCCTGTAACAATGCACACTTTGGTACCTTTTTTTAAAGACTGGGACCACCACCTCAGTCTGCCAGTCCAAAGGCACCATCCCCAACATCCACGCAATGTTGAAGAGGCGTGTCAGCCAAGACAACCAAACAACACCAAGAGCCTTCAAGAGCTTATGCCAAATCTCATCCACCCTCAATGTTTTACCACCAAAGAGTTTTTGGCTACTTCAGTGACCTCAGCCCTAGTGATGTTAAAATGAGTCTTTCAGCTCTACTTCCTCCAAAGGTAGGCATGTCGGTGGGATTCAGGAGGTCCTTGAAATACTCCTTCCACTGCCCTAGTATATCTCCATTTGAGGTCAACAGCACTCCATCCCTGCTAGAAACAGCATGTTTGAAGCCCTGTTCTCTTGCCTGAGATGCCTGATGGTTTGCCAGAATCTTTCTGAGGCCGACTGAAAGTAATTTTCCATGGCCTCACCAAACTTCTCCCACATCCGTGTTTTTTGTTTCTGCAACTGCCAAAGTCACTTTCCGCTTAGCCTGCCAGTGTTTGTCAACTGCTTCAGGGGTCCCACAGGCTAAACAAGCTTGAAAGGTCTCCATCAATGCGACCTTGGCACCAACAACATTACAGCCACAGCTCTACACAGCCGCCTCATCAAAGGAGGCTCAGAACACTGCCAATTCAGGCTCAATGTCTCCAGTCTCCCTGGGATGAAAGAGAAGTTCTGTCTGTCTCTTGGACATTGTCAGGCATTTCCCAGCACACCCTCAGGACACTTACCAACAGGTGGTGATCAGTTGAAAGCTCACTTCCTCTCTTCACCCAAGTGTGCAAGACTCGAGGTCACAGATCCAACAATATAATTATAAAACGTATCACTGAGCTTTGGCCTCGGGTGCTCTGGTGCCAGGTGCCTTATGCTCAACCAATCATACCCCTCCAGGTTTCACTTTTTTACCTACGAGAGTTGTCCAGCAGAACAATGGAGTCCCCAAAGGGAGTGCCTTCCAACACCCCAGCCAAACTCTCCAAGAAGGTCAGATACTCTAAACTAGTGCTTGGTGCATATCAACAGACAACAGTCGGAGCCTGTCCCCCAACTCAAAGCCAAAGGGAGGCGACTCTCATTCACTGGGGTGAACTCCAACATACTGGAACCTAACTGGGGGGCTATCAATAGACCCAGGCCTGCCCAACACGTCTCACCCAGGGCAACTCCAGAGTGGAACAGAGCCCAGTCCATCTCCAGGAGCTTGGTTCCAGAACCTGAGCCATGCATTGAGGTGAGCCGGACCGGGCTGTATCTCCCTACTTCTCACACCAGCTATGTCTCCTTTCCCGCAACAGAGGTTATATTCCATGTTCCTAAAGCCAGTTTTGGTAGCCAGTGATCGTTCCGCTGAAGTCCCCTCCTTGGACTGCCTATTGACCGCAGTAGGCCTCCAGGTATATATGTACTTTTAAGTGGTAAGATATGGAATGATGAAAGTATTAATGAAAATGCACACAAATAAAAAAAAAACTTAAAACATACACGCACCAGCATATACTAGGACAACCATTCTCTGATTGTACTAGGAGTTATCTCCAGATGTTATTTGTGCTTGTCAGATTTCATGCCAACAGGTTCTTGGCAGGGAGCTGCATTTATCTGGATTATATTTTCAGTATGAATGTGATAAATTTGGCAGCAGTACGGTGTCACACCTCCGGCACTGTAGGTGTAATTCCCACCCCAATTGACATGTGTAGGGTATTGTAAGCTCTCCCGTGTCTCTATCTGTGTCCAGAGTTCAGAAACATACGCTTTGGTGCATTGACATCACTAAACTGACCATTTCTATGAATCCCTCCTGTAATGGACTGGTGTCCCATCCATGGTGGGATATGCAACAGACTGACCATGACCCCGCACTGGATACGCTAAATGGAAAAGTATGGATTTAAACTAACATGCCAGAATATTTCTTTTTCACCTTATACACACATATATATGTGTGTGTGTGTGTGTAGGTGGAACGTATTTTTGCCAGCCAGTCAAACAATGGAATGATAACAAGAAAACGTCAACAGGGGTGGGTGATTATTTTACGGCATCTTTCATTCAGGAATGTGACAGCAGGACTGATTGGCACAGCAGCAGGTGGTCAGATAGAGTCCATGGTGCTTTAAATATGATTACAGCTGAGGGAAAAACTGTTAGGTTAAATGACAGGTGGGAAGCATGGGCACAGGTCACTAACATCAGACTGGCTCTGTAATTAACCGGGAAGCAAAGGGACAGACAACCACAACTAAACTAAATGGGGCGGAAATCAGTCTTAGTTGCTGTTTTTTCCCGTTGTATGCGGTGATCTACATTGAGAGAAAAGCGTAGGTTTCAGGAAGAGCAGTTAGGATCTCTTAATTCAGGTGAATTTTTGTTTTGCTGCTGGTATTGAGGCTTCGTCTTGGAAATTGAATCCGCTGCCCTGAGCACTTTGTGGTTAGGTATATTAGAGTCTCAAGCTCAGTCTTGAACAGGTGAACATTTGGACTGCCTTCATCTAAAAAGTAGAAAATGTAGTACGTTAATATTTTCTCTGTTTCAAATTCACATTGATAGCATATTGTCTTGTATCAGATAATTGCCGCAGCTGCAAAGCAACGCAGTATAACTGCTCGCTGCAAGTCTGCTTTTAGTGTTTCCGAATCCCAAATATGGGGACGCCACTCGCCTCAGTGGCTTCCCACTGTCCTCGTCTTTCAGCCATCTGTCACTTCTAGTCAAAGAAAAGCACAGAAATGAGAGGAGAGAGAAATCTGAACAGAATCCTGTCACATTCCTGCTGAAGACACGGCCGACAGCCATATGACTCAGAACTGCACATGAGTGTGGCACTATAAATATTACACTTGGGAACCATGTGTGTTTGTACAGATTTAGTCGTTCCCTTTTCCCGTGTCGCAACTGAGTGTCTTCACAGACCACAGGGTCCTGTCACCCCGACACCTCCTGTCGAGTACAAGGCATCTGCAACTATAAGCATCAGGTCCAGCTGAAAGAATAAGCCTGATCCTGGATCAGTGGATCGTGATTGAACTGCGCAGGAGAACGATGTTTGGACTGATGGGGATTCCCGGACCCCCTATAAGAGCTCAGGGACCTGCCTACCAAAAGAGAAAAAATATGTGCTTTGGGGAGGGGCACACTTAAAATGATCTTATAAGATGCAGTGTCACCTCCAGAAGGAGACCAAACATAAGCAAAGGCAAAAAGTGGCACAGAAGTGACAGATGGGACAGACTCTTTTCTGCTTGCCTGATTTGTTTAAGACCCAAACTGGATCCCCATACCGTCCTGTCATCTGCGATCATGAGTCTATTCTCTCCTCCGACCCGAATCACGTTACGGGGTATTTTAAACCATACAATAAAACAAAACGCTGCTCATGAGGAGAAAACCTGCTAGGGTGTTTTTTATTTCATTCTCTTACGTTTGCTCGGGTCCCTCAGACAGCCCACGGACACGGTTTTTCTCTTCACATTGTACAGATGATTCGAATGTCATTTTCAGTATTACAGGTGATGAGGGTACAGTGTCACAGAAGAGTGACGTGAGCAGCTGGGGTACAGAGCATGTCGCACGACCCTCTGACATCACAAAGCCAAAGACAGCTGCAGAAATTAATAATTAGACCACTAAATGCACCTGTTATGTTATTCTTGATAAAAATTAAAGCGTGGTTAGCAACAAAGGCCTGTCAGTATGATTACCTAATTAACAAGAAAACTGACCACAAATGAAACACACTTATAAATAGTAATAGGCAAAGGGCTTAGCTCTGAACCATGAAATCACACATATACAGTATCTCAGACAGAAGAGGATCGGGCAGATTCTGGCAGAACCGCCCGACGGCTACAGCCACTGATAGCTACAGTCAACAGAGGGCAGTGCTGTGGTTGATGAATGTGTCTATACTCAATTTGTACACAAACTCCAATTAGCTAAACAGGAGCTGAGCCAGATCTGCCAGCATAAAAGCACGCAGATAAAGGAGAAAAAAGGAAACTTAAAAAAACCCCACAAGGTCCTATCTCCACCCAACGTCTCTCAATGCTAAAGCAGTGTTGAATATATTACAGTCTTAATGGACAGCTGGCGGTTCCCACGAGGTGTAGCTGGAAAGCAGAGGCCTTTAGTCTGGAGACATACAGCATGCACGATGGACGGGGTCCGACGGCCCGTGCCCAGGCTATCTTTTGGGCCTGTCGATGTCGTCGATGGCCGCCAGCAGCTTCTGTCTGGCCTTCTTGTTGATGTGAGACCCCAAGCAGACGTTCACCAAATTGGTCAGCTGCTTCATGGAGTACTCCTGTCCAATAAAGACACGAAGCCATAGCGAGGAGCTCATTCCTGCCAATCATGTGATCAATGGAATCCCTTTCTCCAACTTTTCCCACCAAATTTTCAGTATCTTTCCATTCAAGGCATGTGAGATGCGGGAATTTGTGAAATCTAAGAGCTACATAAGTATCTCAACCAGGATAATGTTTATAAAATGATGGCCCGTGGAAGAAACAGGCTTGTAACACTGCATTTCCAGCAGGATTCCATGAAAACTGAGAGAAGAAAAGGATTTAAATGCTGTACAGCCACCCAAAAGCCCAATTTATGGTGCTTTGACACACTGACTTTTTGAGGGATGCCCGTAATGTGCAAACACATGAGAAACACAATGGTGACAGTAATGGCTGGGCTGGCCGGCACCGCCATTGCATTAACGGATAAAACTTATAAATCAAAACAACCTATTACATTATATGCAATTACTCTTACAGTGTGTGCAATGAGAGCAGTATCAGAAATTCAAAGTGGGAGAGTGCTAGGGATTTTCTAGATTACCAAGTAAGAATCTTTTTGCACCCTTGAAATGATGAAGACCACAGGAGCCTTGGTGTCAAGCTCTCGATGTCCTGCTTTGCTCCATCACCCTCAGCACCGCCACCGAAATCTCGCGAGCGCTCTCCACGCCGACAGCAAGCGTGAACCGAAGCAACCCTCACCCTGTGATTCTTGATGAACTGCTCCATGTCGTTCTCCGTCAGATAGTAGGCCTTGATGTACGTCTCCACGAACTCCTTGTCGGGAATGGGCCGGATGTCAGTCAGCTTCTCCAGCTTCATGAGGAACTGCTGGAAGTCGAGCTGCATCAGAGCCCGCCCTTCGTTACTGCACTTCTTCACGTTGGCGTAGCTGGCGGGCGAAAGAGCAGGGAATGAGGTCAGCACAACCGCAGAGCAACTGCACGGCCAGCGGGGAGATAAATTGGTGGCATTGACATGACAGTCAAACACGCTCAGAACATGCATGACCATGGGGGGGGGGGGCAGACATCGCAGGACGGTGCACTGAGCTCAGCATTCCAGTTCGGAGCATACGAGTGGTGGCTTGATGATTCTGGTAAGAGATCTCTCGCGATACCAAAAGGTGCATCAGCAGCGACCCTGGGGAGTCCCACAGATTGAGGGGCAAACCCTCTGAGGCCCACTAAGCTTAGGCTTGATAAGGTGCAATCATCTAGGTGTACCAAGCACAGCGAACGCTATAGAGTGGAAATGGTGCTTCTCCAGAGAGGCGACTTCCGATAAATAGTTTTTTTTAACGCGTTGTCCATTTTCACTCAATGCGATGACAGAATGCCTTTACTCTCCTCCGCTGCGGTTTCATCCACCATTAAAAACGTCATCCCTCAGCTAAACTCTTCTACACTGCGTGCAAGATTATTAGACAAGTGCTATTCTTCATAATTTTCAGCATAACTTTAGCAGAGTGATAAGTTTTTTTTTGCACATTGCAAAATTCTTTAGAGAGAAAATGTTTCATTTTTGTTAGCTACTGACTAAATTAAGACGACTTGATTATCAGTATAATTATTAGGCCTTCAGAAAACCAAGTGGGTTTTTCTCACTTCAACAGAAATAATAACGAAAAACAGTTTTAGTTATTCAATCTATACAAAGAATACTAAACTCTCGGCTGTTCTATACAGTCCACTTTACCAAGCTTAATGTCCTGTACAGCCACCTTTCTAGCCATTGACCATCACGAGCCTCTTATCCATTGAACCAGTCAAGGTTTTGATTTGATGCTGTCCTACATTAGCGGAGGCGGCTAGGACCGCCTCCCAGGCGCTGCTGTGAGAAGTGTACTGCCTACTACTGCCTCCGAAATCTCACACTTCAGTAAGGCCCAGTAGTTCTCAATGGGGTTATGTGATGCGGTCAGGTCATCATTAGATCCCCTTTCAAGCCTTTCTTAGCCAATCTGCGGAATACTTTGACGCATGGAAGGGGCATTGCCCTGCATGAATGAGTTCAATTTTACCCCATCTGCAAGTCAGAAAGGTACTACAAGGTCATCACACCTCCACAACCTTGTTGGTACTTGAAGGTGTCCATCCACATGCCCATTCATGTAGTTCATCAAGTCGCTCTCATCTCACCTGCCCGCAGAACCTTCACAAAATCAGCTTGAGATGCGTCTGTGGCCACTCTTCACATTTGAGCTTGTATGCCTTGTTGGATTGAGGTTGTGATTGAGTGCTTGGGATCTTGTGACATACTACACCCATTACTTCCAGACAATCCATTCACATTGCAATTCTGAAAAATGATGGCACTTGATGCTAAAGTCTTCCCACTACACACTTCTGTTATCTTTTTGATTGCACGGTGATCACGTTTTAAAAGTTTTGATTGTCCTGCATGCCTCTGACAGGCACTTTACTGTTTTCAAGGTCTATACGGTCTAACTTGATAGTGAAACTATCTAGGGGTATTTTTCGTCGCATTGCATGAACAGGGTGGCTCTGTTGTCTCATGCCCGTAGGACTGGGTGTTCGAAACCCACCTCTGCCATGTGCTTGTGTGTGTGTGTGTGTGTGTGTGTGTGTGTGTCACTGAGTCTGTAAATTCGCTCCATGTCATGTGGGATTCCTCTGAGTTCTCTGGTTTCTGCCCGCAGCCCAAAGACATGCAGCTGACATGGAAGTTGCAGGGCAGCACATGCACCTCGTGATGGAAAGCTACCCCCTTCCCCCAACCCGGACCAAAATAAGCAAGAAGATGGATGGATGTAGTAAATTAAATAATGTCTCACCCCGACTGCCAGGGAAAATACACAAAGGCATGATGGGACAGAGGCAAAACAAACAGCGTGGTCATATGAAATGTCAGGATGTCCATCAGCGAGCAGCAGCACACGCCTCATGTGCAGGAGCTGCTGTCTAGACGCTCACACAGACGGCAGGAAGTCTGCCTGTGCGGACATTCGCCTCGCTCACATTGGGGTGTTTATCATTCCGATGCGGCCAATGGCTTCGTCGCATACGATCTCTCGCCTCCGATTAAGCGTGTATATTCCAGACTTTCTTCAGCAAGGTGAGCGGCCTGTCACAGAGTCGATGCGCGCCTCGCAGTCGTGGCGGGTCTATTTGCAGACTAATCGCCACTCCCGGCAGACGCGCTGGACCGAGGATCGCGCGCAGCGCTGGCGGCAGCAGCGACCTCGTAACGGTTAAGATCGCCGCGGCAAAGCAGCGGCCGGCTCACTTTACAGCGCACACAGACATGTCACCAAGCCATGTGATGTCGTGACACCCCCACACCCCCCATTTCTGCATTAAAAACATTATTTATAATCCGACAAGGTCCAAGCTGCGCCACGGTTCTGACTGAAGGTGATTGATGTTCTCTTGGGGCCACTGTGTAAATATTTGCCTCCCCGCTTGAGGTTTCTCCAGAGACGGCCCCGCTCACCCCTCCACTAGGGTCCTGTTGGCCAGCCGGATGCACTGCTCCCACAGCACGTTGGACACGGGCAGGGGGATCCTCACCAGCCTGGAGACATCCCCCAGTCGCTTATGGAACTGCTCGAACTCCTGCAGAGGGGGGGGGAGGGGGGAAAATCCACAGTCTTTTTGCAGCTGGTTGTGACACGAACCTCGCAAGAACGTAGATTAATCCTTCACCCCCCCCAGAGAGGTGTGGTGAAATATGACTGTTCAGACCTGAAATGAAGTTAAAGCCCGCCTCTGCCAGAGTGAGCTCCCAGCCCATCATATTGCAGCAGCCTAAAATAAACCTGTAGGTCACACATTTAGACGGCAACCATCTTGGCTCAGACATGTGATCCAGCAGCCCAGTTATGCTCTTGAACAGCCGCTGCTGTGTGTTGTTTCAGCTGCAACAGCCCCGGTTCTATTTTCCTTTTGGCCATCGCATTCTATCTTGCAGCTATTACGTCGCATTCTTCAGAATAATCTAGGGGCCATTGTGCACGTTACATTTTGACGGCCTCTGAGAGAGGCCCTGATGCCGTGCTTAGCACTAAGGTTACCCGAAATGGGGACAGAGTCACATGTCTCCAGTCACCACCAATCATTTAAACACACGACGGATAAGGAACGGAAAACAACAAACCAGCAAAAATGCAAAAATGAAAGACATGGTGCCTTTGGCTACGGCTTAATCTATGACTAATTACAATAACACGGACAGAATGTTCTTCAACAGCGGGAAGATGCTAAAGTATCTGGAAAAAAACCCCAGGAAAATACAGGAAACATGCAAACTCCACACATTAATAATCCGTCCATCTGTCTTCAAACCACATAATCTTCCTGGGGTTTATGGGTGGATGGCTAGCGTAGCTATCGCAGGCAGCACAAGGCCGTGGAGCATGTCAGCAACGCATATAATATACATAATAACACGCATTAGGCTACAAATGAGAATCGTCAATAATATCCATAATGAAGCAAGGAAACAGACATCAAAGGCGGCGATGACGATGGGAAGGAAAACGTAACAGCCATTGAGACTGGGCTGACAACAGAGTGATAAACCCTAAGCTGGAACAAAACTCAAGCTTCCCAAGTAGTTATTAAGAGCCTCTTACAGACATTATTCCCTTGGGAAGATGGCTATTATTATAATAATGCCAGCCATCATTACTGGAAGCCAGGGTTAGAAATAATGTACTGCTTAAACAGTGAAATATGGAAGCATATACAAAGAAATTGCCATTCTGACTGAAGCATCAAAAATAATATTTCCATTTATGTTCTGTTCTGGGATGAACACGTGATGATTTTCTCAGTTCGTTTCTGCCAGAAAAACAACCTGGTTGGTAGATTACAATATATATAT
>JABFEB020000045.1:18769915-18793101 GCA_019775895.2 Stomatorhinus ivindoensis | reverse complement strand
TTGCTCTTACGCCAGCCGCGCTCCAGAGGCCTGGGGGGGGCGGGTGGGTGATGAAGATAAACTCAGGGCTGGGGAATTTTCATTCATTGTCACATTTCACCTGTTTGATGTGTATCGATTACATGTGACGCTGAAGCAGAACCTTCTCTGCCGGTGTCGGGGCAGGCAGTGGAGCACCACGCGGCCGCCAGCGGAATCGTAACGAGTAATTAGCTAGCAGTGGGTGCGCCGGAGAGAGCCTGGTGGTGACTCACGCTGACGGGAACACGGGGGCTTCTTAAAGGGCTAATCGGGGATACGTCCAAAAAGTTTAGTGCCAGAATAATAAACGGATTCGCATAATTAGAATGAGGAACTTTCACGGATCAAAAATCCCACTAAATGTAATGTCAACATCACTGTCGCTCTGTATTCATTCAGCGCATTTTCCCTACAGGATACAAAATACATGATTAGCAAAAGGTATTCTTACAAAAAATGTATTTCTTGGGATAATCTGTTCCAAAATAGCAAGACAAACGTGTGTGATGATTAAAGCATCTTTTGCCAAATATCGTAAGGACAGTGATGTCATGCTGGTTCGAACAGTGCAAATTTTCTATAGATTACTGGGTGTAACTTCTAGATACGAGATGGGGCAGGTACCCGGGTCTCGTGTAATCCACGTGATTCACGGCGACTCTGCAAATCACATTATATGCCATTTGCGGGCGACGGCACACGTTTACCACGGGGACACGCTGCGGCATGATTGAGCACGATGTACCGCTTATCCAGTTAGTGCTGGTAAACAGACATCCAGCCAATAAAGCAAGCCGGTTTCAGAAGCTCTCCTCCACCCCCCAGACCGTGATGCCGGTGTTTACGGAAGCGCCGCTTCATCGATTATTCCATTAAAGCATACATAAATGAGGGTTACGCCAGGAGCAACCGTTAAAGATCCACTTAAACGCATAATGGTTGTGCTTAAAGCCAGGTGGATGCAGATCCACTGACGTGTGAAGCTTGTCGCTGTCCTCAAAGATCCTTCTGGACAATTAGACAATGAGCCAACTCCCTCCCCTCAGGGGTTTCCTTGTTGAGCTTTATTGAGAAAACTCTGTCCTGTTTTCCTAATCCGTCTCTATCCACCGACTTTATTAATTGAACCAGAAGTCACTGTATTGCCCCCTACAGGTCGGCCGGTAGAACATCCACGATGCAGCTCCAACGCTCCAAAGCAACATGAGAGATACTAGTTCTGTCTCTTGTTTTGATTGGGCACAGGCAGTCCCGGTGACCCCGCTTAACGAGAAGGCTGTCGCACACGGGGCGATGCCACGCTGAGAGACGCATGCAGGCAGGCAGGCAGGAAGTGCAACACGCGTGTGGCGATAAGAAGTATGATTTATGACGAGCTGCAGGTGTGAGTCAGGAAACAGGCTGGGAAGGTACTCACTGTTCCTGTGAGAAAAACTACATGAAAACTGACAGTCCTGTTCATCTGACCCCCCCTCAGTTATTTGAGACCCTTTTGAAAATATGGCGGCTCTCAGACAGGTAAAACGGCAGCAGTGGCGAGGACGGTGGGGACGCCTTACAGGGACTCTGTGGCCACCACGCGCTCGGCGAGGCCGTACAGCGAGCCGCCGTCAGTCAGCACCACCAACTGGCTCAGGTGGGGGCTGGGCACCTTCTCCTTGCGCTCCTCGGAGGGGCCGTGGCTGCTCCCCATCTCAGCGGCAGCCTCCTGAAGGGGAGAGAAGCAAGGCCAGGCGCAATCACTCCCCGCGCCCGGTGTCCTCCAAGGCCAGGGGGAGAAGCAGTGAGAAAGGCAGCCCCCCCCCCCGCTACATACTCAATAGGCACAGCTACGTAAACACCACAGGGAAGTGATTTTCATATGCCCCTCCTGACGCAACCCACTTACCTATACATGGAGTTATTAATTGCAGTTTTACTACTATTATTAAAGGCAGGAGTAGTGGCTGGCTGACATTACCTCCTGGTAGGCTAGTCCAGTGAACATACTGTACGCTATCATGCTTACTTTGGTAGAATTCTCTACACCACACTCCATGTAGACATAATTATAAACTATTTTTCCAAAAAAAATTTCCAGTTGGCTGAGCTATGGCTTTTATGCAATGTAGAGTGTATAGGGGTGAAACACAGACATATAGCACATATGCCAATCCATCCATCCACCCACCGCCTATAAGAGTCACAAGGCGCATATATACATTTCCCACTTCATTTTTAGATACTCCCAACTTCCAAGTCAATGGCAGGACTTCATCCCTGAACGTGTACAATAAATCTGTAATAACATTCAGACTTTCAGCCGTCCTAAATAACCCATCACTGTGCATAGATTGGATTGCAGCAGGCATTTAATTTGTTTGGGAACAACTGCCCTGAATGAATGACAATAAAGAAAATGATGGGTATTACTTCTCTGCCATAACCGTCCGATGCCCCGACCCCATCCGGTGACCTAAACGCCTACCAGGGTCCCACTGAGGACTGGGGCGTGGTTATGTGTTTCCACTGCAATCCATTCAAGAACACAAGAAAGGAATGCAATCCTAGGGACACCTTCATCTTGCAAGAAATGAAAAAGACAGTAAAGGACAGGAGAACCCGTTCACATACAAAAATTCTTCCGCTTGCGTGCATTTTAACCATTATTCTAATTAGCATGCTCACCGCTACATAGATTATTACCTAGAACTTATGGGATGTGCTGCCTGGGGTCAGCCCCTCCCCCAAACAAACAAGCATTACCTCAGCAGGATAAGTGAAAACGGATCAAACTGGATAGTTTGGACAGATTATATTATACAAGTTATGCAAAAGAAATCACAGAAAGGAATTCAAATCGACAAGCAGAACGCCAGAAAGCATGCCTCTTAGTATTCTACGGGAAGATGCATTACGCGGGTTGATGAAGCGGATATCAGCACGGCGTCTCATGGCTTGTGCCTAAAGACTGCATTACATCCGCATCAGCAGGCCCGGCGTCTATGGAGAAGACATGAAAGCAAAGACCCGTTCAAGGTCAACACCAGTGTGAGGACGGTATGGGTGTCATCCGGCCGCCTGCACAGAGACCTGCCACTGAACAACAACACGCAGAGACAGTCCACTTCCTGTATGAATGTGGACAAATGTTCACCAAAAATTCAGGGAATCAGACAAGTCACAGATTACACAGGCTGATTCTTCTTTATCTTTAAATAATTGAAATTACTTTAAAAAATGCACAATATTGCGGCAGACGTCGGAGCAAGTGTCAGGGCGGGTCGTAGCCTTCTGACCACACGCCGGAAGCCTGGACTCTGACTAAGACTTTCTCATATTTAAGACATAAATAATATATGTCCTGGTAACGTGCAGAATACAAAGCATAGAGTCATCACAACTACCTACTGTCAATTATGCGCAGGATGGTTTTGTAATTAGTCGAACGGCAAATTACATTTAAAAGCTGGTTTTTGCCCATGAAATAAATATTCAAGAAGAATTCTAATTACCCAAAAACCAAAATTATAAGTTTCAATATCTTTATGAGAAAGATTAATTTCTCAATAACTATGTTTAAGCTTTTTATGGGGTACACTGTAAAAAAAAAAAAATGAAAAGATCGATATAAGTAACTGGCAACTGTCAGATAAACAACAAACTGCAAATTAAATTATGGTAACTAACGTACCGATCAATACAGCAGGACAGCGACTTAGCAACAGAGTACAATCATATCTGATAGCTTCTTCCCATTACACAGCTCCTCTCTGAAGCTGATGTGCAATTCCAGATAAAAATCCGCCCAGAAAGGACAAAGCATTAAAACGCATGCATACTAATAACTTTAAGCTCGGAGGAAATACCACGTTCATGGCAGTTTTTATACAAACAGGAGGAAGCGGGTTGAAGTTTCGACAGCTTACTGTACCTACCGCACGCTGTTGTGAACCGATTCCGAGTACCTTTCACAAAGAATCGAGATGCACCAACAGAAAGCAGAAGGAAAATGCTAAACACCATGTGTACAGTTCACCAGCCCCCTTGCTGTGGTCTTCAATTTCAAGTCTGTGTCGTATTTCATCAAACACCAAAAACTTCTGGAACTGGCACACAGTTTCCCAAGGAGTGATGCAATTACTCTTGAGCCTAATTACCCGCCGCGTCTCTCTCACCAATGATTGTCTGTTTAGCACTCGAAACATCATACAGTGTGAAGGAAACATTTCACCTTGTTCTGCCTGTCAAGGTCAGTGGGCCACGACATTAATGGCTATCAAAACAGGGACTTCCAGAAGGTTCTCTAAGTGCCAGGCTGCTGAGGTGTTCAGGTAAGGCATTTTTCCACATTTCATACCTTCCCGATCCAGATGCTTAGTGACAGGCCTACTGTATTACATTCTGAGGTGCGTAGACTCATTCATCAGTTACAGAGGACAGTATGAACTGACTGGATTGGTGAATCCGGCTTTGACCTCCCGCCTCGACTTCCGAGTCAAATATACTGTCACTCAGACTTAACTCCAAGGCTCAGAGTCCAAACTGAGATTCTTTGTCTGTCATTTGTCCAGACAAACACTTCACTGATGTGTCAGGAAAAAAATTGCTCTCTCTCTCTGTTATGGTCCAGAGGAACGTAGACTGAGGAAAATTGATAGACATGAGAGCCACCATTGTTTAGACAAAAGAAAAGAAGCGAATGACCCGAATGACATCAACTGCAATAAGCCTGATTACCTTAAAGCAAACAGACACATAACTTTCACCTCCATCTCTGGCCGAGGCCCAGTAATCCCCCTTTTTTAAGATAGCAGAAAATGCAGACAGGCAGCTCGAGGGGGCGGTATATGACGCAGCGGGTTCGGCCTCAATTCCTGTGATTGGAAGGTCGCTGGTTCAAATTCCGTGCTTGGCAGAATAACCACATTTCAACCAGGCCCTTGAGCAAGGTCCTTAACTCCCCAAAAATACTCCAGAGTGTTGGATGAATGCCTGACCTCATGCCCAGACCCCACGTTACACTCTCACCTCTGTATGACTGTATGAAAAATTTAGCAAGAGGGGACACGTGAAAACTAACACATGCCGCTTCTACAGATCACTTCTTTAATGATATGATTCAATAATAACGACATCACCCTGCACACTGTCGCCCCCTGGAGAGCGTAACAGTCTATCACATGTCCCCTCGCCAGTCTGAAGCTCGGAAGCAGGTATGCAAACACATCTGAGGAAAAAGATCAGCATGCAGATCGCGTCCTATCGGCGACCCCATGGTTCCAAAGTCGCAAATCGACTTTAAGAGGAGAAAAGAGAATTAAACTAATGGGTTTCCGGGCTTGTGGAGGTGACTCACGCGAGCTGGGAAACGGAACAGTGCCAGAGTGGATGACGGGATGACTAATAATTAGTCGCTTAACAGGAGAGAGTGCAATGCATCGGTGTGTCTACCCCAACACCCCTTTGGCATAATGAGACTAAGACCGGTGTTGTAGGGTACAAAACGGCCTATCCAGAGCTACCGTCAAGATCTACTCCATTTTGGTATACTACTGAAAATCAGTCAGGCGTAAAAGCTATACTGCCCCCCAGAGACGGGGGCTCCAATCCGAATTCACTGGGCTACGCCTCCCCTACCCAAAAAAGCGAAATCAACTCCAGTCGCCCTAACCTTCTGAATTAAGTCATTGACAGTTGGAACATTTGACTGTTCCTATACAAAAAGCCAGCAGTAGCTACCTTTGTCCTGAATTAACTAGGGTGAAGAGGACCCGTCGACGTTGCCCATGGCAACTGCTGACCTGTCGAGTAAATTTCCAACCATCATTTCAGACCAGGGCAATGATGTATAAGGATGAGTGAATGAGGTATTAACCAAACAGGCATAGATTGTCATCAGCTGGCTAAATTACAGTCGGCAGGCAAGTATCAGAGATTCATGCCATACCTATACGTCTGGAGTAAAGGTACATAATTTTAGTAATAAGGGCAGAGCATGCAGACAAAACAATAAACTATGGTGCACAACTATGGATGTTACTCCAGGTTTAAAAAGGAATAGTAGGGATAGTAATGGTACTTAATAATAGCCTACAAGAGTAACACAAATTCAGTATTAGGAGTCACTATAAACAGCAACAGGCTAATAGCCGTGTTCCGTGATTTGTACTCAAGCAAAGGCACGCACTCAAAATATTTGGAAAGCTTTTGCCCCACAAATAAGACAAAATACATACAGACAATGAGATCTTTGTGTGCTTGATGCGATGCGGCCAAGAATCGGCAACTAGACTCCTGGCTCGGGAGGAATCTGGCTGGGTCAGCAGCCTGTGTTAACGGCGTGAGGTAAGCACCGCTCCGGGGGTTCCTCCAGTCAGAACCGGGAGCCGACGCAACGTGGGGACCCCCAAAAAACACGCTAGAAAAACGCCTTCGATTCAGAAAGAAATGCATCCGTCATGAACGAGCATTCGGTCTTACGAAGAAAACACAACGCATGCATCTACCACCGTCTGCTTGGCCGATGCTCTCATCCGAAGCGACATCCGAGTCAAACGGTACATTACAAGCGTACAGCTGTCAAGCAGCCAACTGGATGTGAGTGCAGCTAGGCTGGGCATCCAAAGAATGCCCAGTAATATGCGTCTCTATTCAAAGATATTATTTGAATTTCAGCTGACGTGTATTGAACGGGCCAGCCAGCTGAAAACTGCTGAAACGCAGCAGAATGTTGAGAGAAAGCTGCTGGAAGTTATTACTAATGGTTCCGCTTCAAACAATGGCCAGAATTTTTATCATCAAACTTGTCTTATCGTAATTAGACAAGCAGCCTCCCCCCCCCCCCCCCCCAGGCAAGTGGGGAGGGGGTACCGATATGCACTCTGCAGAGAAATATCCAAACCATTATATCCTTTGAGTAGGATTTAATTAGGCTTAATTAAGTATTTAATTAATTGAAGAATTACGTTTGTTCCAAAACATCAACATCAAAGATACAACAGTCATTGACAAGTGAAGCATTAGTATTGAAGCTCAGGAGAGGAGTTACAATGAAACAAAGAGCTGAAATGAAAAGACATGAAGAGCAAGAAACAGCTTCATGAGCAAAAAATCACCGAAACTCACTACTTAATATATTCCCAGACACCAACCCAGAGAGAAACCCAGCAACTTATCCTAATTCTTATCTAAAACTATTTGAATAAGGGTAGTGAGAAGACAAACTACTGATATATATAGATACACATATTTTTATTTGCACCTTTCACCTGTTCCTTTGGCAAATGTTCCATTTTGAGAGCTTGCTTTGAATCACATGACCTTTTGAGATGCGAAGCGAGAGCAGTGGATTGCCTTGTTCTTTAGAGCAGTCCATAAAACCAGTGTTAACTCATATCTCATATCTACTAGTGTTAACCCAGCGTCTCTATTCCTCAGTAATCTACTATCTATATATCTATGCATATTAATCTACAATCTGTTTATCTATATCTCTTTTGTCCTAAACAGAGCCCCGTATTTTGTGTTAAATCAATTTATTACGTTTCACCTCCACTAAAGCAGAAAATATACACAAAATCACAAAGAATATTTTTTCTAAATAAAGCATTTGTTTAGTTCTACAGTCTCCAGCCGATCACTCCAAACCATCCAAGACAAATATGCTACACAATCAGATTATATCAAACGTTCAAATTTACTGCGTCCTGACGCATGAATTTGGACACACTGTAATCAGTGCATGCTCCTTGCCCTGACGCATCTGTCAATTTCAATAGAGGCAGCTGTGCATCTTAAAATATAAAGGTTTTAAAGATGTCCGTCCGTCCGTCCTTCAATCAAATCAATCAATCAATGAGAGCAGGACAGCTGTGCCAAAAGGTAACTATTGCCAAGTGTACTACATCATCTGTTTTACCATCCATTCCCTAATACTGAAAATTCTTCCCATTAAAAAAATGTCAAATGGAATTAGAAGCATAATCATTTGAGACCTCTGATTTCCGGCATTTAATTCAATTAGACAAATTAAGTGATGCTCATTGAAAAGGCACTCTGCTCAACAGAGAGGAACCGTCGCCGAGCCTTGAGAGCCATTAGGGATGGAGGAGAACGCAAACCAGTGGACAGGGAGTGAACAAAACAGCCGTGCAGTCTCTTTAAATGAGAGGGTAGAGAATACCATGAAACAGGTCCCGGAAACCACTCATACCTAAAGACCACGTTCTGATCTCTGAAAAGGTCGGTCTAAACTACCCACCTGACAAAGCTTAAATGCATGATCTTTTTCTACAACTCACCCTATTAAAAAGCATCCTTTAATACCCCAAAATAATTTTAAAATCCTCAAACTGGCAAAGCCTAAGAAATTAATTGCTTCCCACTTCTATGGTGGACTGAAGTGCAGCGATTCGGCTCAGCACCTGATCTTCCCACTTAGAACGGTTTCACAGCCAAAGCCGCCCCACAAGACCGGGGCGTCAGAGCATAGCTGGAGAATCAAAGGCGGAGAGACATGAGTGCGGCTTCAGACGCCTTTTGTTTGGCTGTTTGAGAGGGACAGCCGGGGTTCCCATTGAAGGACTCGCCAGGCCACTGCAGAGAAGCCTCATCGGTCGGGGCAGCCAGCCGATGACAGCTAGCCCAACCCGAAGGTGCCACTGGGGGGGCCCCCTGGTGCCTCATCGGCAGCACGCCAAACCGCGGCCCTTTCCTCATTCCGTGCTCCCCGGATCCCGTGAGAGAGCGGCAGCTAAGATTATTCCACATGCATGTTACATGACGGATGGCAACAGTTACAAAAACTGTTAGGAATAAATCCCGTGAGGCTTCCTACCTGCATTCTGCGTGCCAGGGCGGCCTGCCGCCGGAATACTGCATGAAGATGCTCCCATTTTCCAAAGCAGAAGGGAATATAAATGCAGCTAACTGTAGACCATTAGGAGATCACTGAGCGCCCTTATCCAAAGGCGACCAGCCAATCACCTTTGCCTAGGTGCCCCTGAGCAACACATTCATACTTCTGAACCTTAAATGTATCCAGATGACTATTCTAGATTGACCAAGAATCAAAAGTAACAAAAAAACCCTGCTTCTGGTTCGAGGTGCGAGGCGTTTCTGTGCTTTTTCCAGCCGTATTCCAGTTTCTCCTCAAGAATCCTGTAATGGCCCCTCACTGTCCAGAAGAATCCTGCTTGTCGTCCGTGAGCGAACGCACGAGTGAGAATGCCCCGCGACGCGCTGGCATGTGGTCTACGACGCCCGCTCGTTATATTTTCCTGATGATCTTTGTCTGGTGACATCAAGGTCGACTGGATAATGAGAATGGAAGTGTATGGGTGCATTTTAGCACAAACACACACGCACACCATGACTTCACCTTTCACCCCCATTCGTCTCTGCGTCTGACTGCCAACAAATCTGGCAGATAACATTAGAGGAAGTGAATCATTTGCCTGCGGGACGCTTGCAAGCCAGATGAATTGGATGCAAATGCTAATCGCCTCTCCGAAGTCAGGGTTTTGGCGAGTGGGACTCCCCTCGCTGCCGCCACCAGGTTGCTTGGGATTAAGCAGGTCGCTGCTGCGTGCACTTTTGCGGACATGGGGTCCAGTATCACCCCTCGGAGAAACAGCAGCCTCGCTCGAGCCTCGCCTGTGAGCAACATTAGGCAAGAAAATGAAGATGAAGGCTGACATATTCTTTATTTCCCCAACAATGTTCCATTTTCACATCCAAGTCAATGAACTCGATACCGTTAAAAAGGAAAGCGGCCCCATCGATCTTACTCTAAACAAATGCCTTTTGAATGTTTAATTAGCTTAAGACCAGAGCTATGCCGCTGTCTCTTGCAACATAAAGACGTCAAACTTACAGCAGGTAAGGTTTTTTACTGAAGCACCACGTCCTGAACGTCTCCACCTGCCCTGCCCATAACAGAAAATTCACAGGACAGATTTCCAGAGTGCAGCAGGACTGTGAAGTTCTGCCAGGGAAAAGACATCTGGGAAAATCATACTGCATGATGGATAAATCATCTATCAAGCAGAATGAAATGGCTTATAGTATAAGGAGACTGTCGGAAAGCTTTTCTTATACTTTGCGTTAATCGTGTTCACAGAGCCATTGTAGGCTACTACTCAACGTTGCATACAGTAGTTATTTTTAAAACATTTAAACCAGCTCTGGGATATTATATTCACAACACAATAAATACCCTGGTTATCCTCTGCTCAGTGGGTCCATTAAAATCATACTTCCATTCTGGCAAACCGTCTCCATTTTCATAACGTGAGTGCGTACGAGCAAGGCGGGAATTTGCTTACAAACCAGATACCGCTCAGAGTGTCAGTCAGTAGTCCTGCCTGAGCATGAATATGGGGACAGCCCATGATTTAAAAATATGCTGCACAAGTAACTGCTTATAATGGCATTTCCTGGGTATATACGTCCCCCACAACACTGGGGACCTTTAAGAAAAAGGAGAGATGAATTTTCCACTTAATGCAGATCATAATTAACACTGGGTCATTAGGACTAGAGCGGTCAATTACTATGCAGCATAATCACAGAGGAGACAGGGAGGCATATGGGGAGCATAAAACACCCCCCCCCCACCAGGCACCCAAAATGGGGGATCCAGTCACACGGGGCACTAATGAATCCTGTGGGTGACACCACAGACCCCCTACCATTCCACGGACCCCTAATAGCTGCATTTAAGGGAGAGGCGTTATTTATTTGAACAGCACGGGCTGTGGTTGGAACTGCAGGACAATCATGACACCTTCAGGTGGCGCTGGGCACATTAAACAGTGACCCCACAATGGGACGAGCTGAGTGGTCCTCCAATTTCAGCCACCTCTGACGGGTGGGGGGGAGGAGAGAGCATGATGAGTTTCTCACCATGTCAATGAGACTCTCCTGGATCCTGTTGAGCGTCGTGCGCAGTCGGCTGCTGATGAGGCCCAATCCTGACGACTCGTACTGCGGGGAGAGACAGGAGCCGTGATAAACTTTCTTTTAATTTTTTCTTAACCTTAAAATCTATAAAAAGTGCAAAAAAAAAAAAACTTACACACTTAGAACATCTGCCTGCCTGTATTGAAAACTGGGTATTGAAGTACAGTGACATTTTTGATTTTTGCTTTGTGAATCACTGGTTATGATTCACTCATCAGACATGGAAGCTCGGGTCTGTACCCGTTCCCTCTCCGAGGAGCCACACACGTACAGTGGAGGTGGTTTGCGTGCATTGTGTTTTGTCACGTGGACGCTGCGGCGTGAAATCATGCGAGTTCGGTAATTCTGGCTGCGTCCTGCTACCGTGTCGCTCTCTGCGTCTCTCCGCCTGTGAAGAGCCTGATTTGGTGTGGCGTAATCATCTCTGTCCCTCTTTAAAAGGCAACTCTACTTACCAGCCAACAATGGAGTCTATTATGTACTTAAATGGTTTCATACTGTCCTTTGGCGCTTTACTTATTTGTGTATTTTTTTGAAAGCTGATGGATTTAAAGTGGGTCTTCAGGATGGCTCGTGACACCTTCAGGTTGTTGGATTGAATCCTGCACACTTCCAAGCCTCACCAAGATCTGCCTGACAATCTGTTCTCATTGATAACCAGAACCATCCAGCATCCACAGTGAGAGCCTGCCATTATCCATCATACTACTCACCATCTTGCAACCCCCCCAAAATCCTCAATCGGGGCTCGTGATTATAAAATCAATAACAAAATGAGATCGGTTCGGCCCAATCTGACAACTGCGATGTTCAGCCCACTACACATGAAGTGAGTTTAATCATCAAGCCCACAAACAGAAGACTGGTACGAATATATCGGGCAAGTCCCGAACAGCAGATTTCTATAATACTGCCGATTTGCAGAACGCATAAATTTCACCCTTTGCTGAATTTCAATCAAAATCGTGTCTTCCGGTGACAGTGAAATTTTTAATAAAAGCTGTCCGTACATCGATATTGAAGGTAGATGTGACAAAGCTAGCTTTCAAATGCTTACAGGCACAAAGACTGTGTGTTTAATATTTTCCTGTTAACGTGTCTTCTTGTGCTTTCATAACAGGTATATGTATACATTTTCTGCCAAGGACACACAGCAATGTGGAGTTTCACTGCCACTTTCTGCTTTTGTGATAAATACAGTCTGCATTCCACTGTAACTAATGACCGTGACAAAAGGCCACAATTCACTCTGACTTTTAGATGCGCCTTCAAATTAGGAGATTATAAAAGGTGATAAAACATCCTAAATTCCTTGCAGAAGAGACTGACACACCCCGGTGACGTGTAGCGGAGAAATCCAACAGCCGATTAGAGGTGTGTAGCTTACAAAACATGCAGTAATGGAGAGAGCAAGGACTACAGGTTAGATTCCGGCAATGCGGATGCTAATTCTTCAGAGCGCGATCTGTGGGCCTTAAAATCAGAAGATGGGAGCCAGTGTAATGACAATGAGCTCTTTGACTTGGATGGGCCCAGGTGGACAGGGGAATAAAGGAATAAAGGAGGGAGGTTGTGGAGTGAGCAGGCAGGCAGACAGAAGCCTAAGGGAAGACCTGCACTCCCATAAATGTCTTATGAGTGGCTCAGTCATAAAACCTGACAATCCCCCTACAGTTCTACGGCTCCCAAAACAAATGACAAGGTGACAGCGTCAATTAAACCTTAATTAGCTACTGCGGAGAAATACCTACGAGAAATACTGATCCAGTCAGCATTGTCCTGCGCCTTATATCTCGGGAAATTTGTAACAGGTTCAGGATGTAATGTAGCCGGATATCGAAGGGAAGCGTTCTTTAATTCCCATGATGCAATGCATGACGTAAGTTTACTCCGTCTGAGACAGCCGCTTGCTTCGCGCATTGGAGGTCACGCGATGAAGTCCAGGAGATGGAGGGACAGGGCATTACGCCAACGCCGGCAGCCGGGAAGCAATGAAATGCGGGCCCGATGGGTCTCTAGGGGGCGCGGTTGTAGACTGTCACTTGAGGGGCTTATGCGACTTGTTGTCTGCCACACACAGTGATAAATAGCCTAAACGACCCACCTTCAAAGTTGCAGCTGTAACTGTCTCAATGATTTGAGAGCCCCAATTATTTTGTTTTATAGAGTAGAAAAAAAATGCTTTGCATATGGCAAAAACCATATCAGGCAATTTAAATGCAGCTAACAGATGTCTGCCCTGGGAACTATCAATTACGATTCTTTTGCAAATGTTAGCATTTTTGCTAAATTTCCAGCAGAGCCGTCCATTAATATAACATCTCAGGTCCTTTTTCTTCATGCAATGACCGCCACAAAACACTCTGGAAAGTTCCGCCATGATAGACAGGTCTGTGATTTCCAAGAAAGGAGTTGGCTGGCGACTGGCATCCCCTTTCAAGCGACAGATGACAGACGGAACCCTCATTTCAGCACATCTGACCAGCAATGAACACTGGCATTAGTGTGGCCATCACTGGATTTATTTGTCATAGCGCATCTATAAAAGTCTTATAATAGCAATCACTCATATAACAGATGTCTTCACTGTCCAATTTTCTGTTACAAACTACTGGTGTAAATTTCAGCCCATACGCATCCAGCTAAAAAAAGCAAGGAAACACAGATTTTATTTTCCCAAAAGTAAGGTGACATACACATAAGCCCCATCACAGCAAGAGGACAAAATCTCAAGGGAGTGCCTTGAGATTAATTTAATTTGCCCACTTACCGCACTAATGTGTGAATAGGGGGACTCACCCTTCCTTGTGTCACACACACACACAACGCTCTCCACGTAAATTGACCTGCCAGCCTATTTCCCCAGGAAGAACCTATGTTGCTAAAAAAGTTCAGTTCGCGGTGCACAAACAAGCGTGAGTCTTCGGTCGATGTGGCCGAGCGGCTTCTGCACTGGCGCTGACTGACGGGGAGGATGGCGGCTTTTACCGAAGGCGCAGCGTCATCTTTCAGGCCCCCGGGGATAATTAGAGAGAGAAGCAGCGATATTTCATTTCCTTTGGCGTCGGAAGGAAAACGCCGCTCAGGTAATTACCAGATAACTCATTCTAAAGGGGAAATGGGGAGGGGGGGGGCATTTCTATACACTATCTTAGAGAACTTGCATGCATGCAGTTACTGACATGCTAAACATCACTGGGAGGGAAAGGGGGCTGGGAAATTAATCAAGCCCACAAAGGAAGGCTTGTGTGTGCATCTTCACACCATAGGGCATCTTATCGCACAGATTCATTATTTTTTTTCATACATTTTTCCTGTCCAGCAGCTTCAGCATGCAGAATCCTGGCTGAATGCACTGCTGTGCCAAACATGTTTGCTTTAATACGAGGGGCCTATAAACTCTGTATTGGCCCCTCATGTCGGTCAATTTCTTTTTATTTAATTTATTTTTTCATTTTTAGTACATGTAAAATATTGCAGCGGCTGAGCTGGCTGAAGAGAAGGGACACATTAGCAGGGGGAAGAGAAAGAAATTAAAGAACCACAAAAAGAAAAACAGAAAAAAAAAAACTAAGAACTAAAACTTCAAGCAAAGAACTTGAAGGCAGGTTCGGAAATCGTCTCGCAGGGAGAGGCTGTTCGACATACACCAGCACATAATGTAAATAATATGACAGGATATGACAATGGTTAAGTCTCCAGAGTACACCCCCCCCCCCCACCCCACCCCCCCGAGCTTTACAGGCGCAGTGCTCCGTCAGGCTTGAAAATTACACTGGTGTATCACACTGTTCAGTTAACGAGCCACAGTGAGATTACTGCTGAAGTTAATTAACGGGCTGTGCTTACATTACCGTTTGATTCCGCCCTGCCCACCCACTTCCACCCCTCAAATTGAGGGGGGGGTTTGGGGGCTGAGTTTTACTATCAGGTTCCAAAAATGTTCTTTAGAAGATGAAACATCCCCCCCTCCGCCCGCCCCCAACAACTATGCTGAATGGGACTCACCATGTCATTCCGCCCATAGAAGGTGTAAACAGCATACAAGTAATAGTCAAACAGCTGCGACATGCAGTGGATGACGTCGAAGGCGATGGGCCGGAGGATGCTCATCATCTGCATGTACTTCCCTGCAAGGAAAACAACCGTCATCAGCATAGACAGAGCTGGCGCCTCAGCCACATGCAGCAGCCCACGGGGATTATACACCTAATGAAGCCACAGAAGGGACTACATCAGCACTACATGGGGCCTCCAGTGCTTTCACTGCACGGCACTGCAGCTACAGATGGTGAGAACTTCACACAAGAGACCATTAGAAGTATGACAAACCAGCTGCATATGCTCATCTTTTACACCGATTAGTGTGAAACCCATTATCGGTGTAAGGACACCGGAGAGAATTACCCCAAATCCAAAACATCCCTGCGTGATGGAAAATGTTTCAGGATAAAACTTTCCATGTTATATTCGAGCCACGTAACAGCAAAAAGTGTGAATGCGGTTGTCTAAGAAACGAACATCTAAATTACAGCTGGAGATGAGCGGTCATATGAACTAATGACCGGGAATAAAATGGTGTCACACATCATGTCAAAATAGACCACCCCCCCCCCACTTCCAATTTTAATCAGTCATTAGTCCGCTAATTGTCAGAATCACAGTTCCAGCGCCAGGTCCAGTCCGTGATGGTTCCCTTGAAGTCAATGAGCGAATTACTCACCGACGAGCCTGATCACGTTCAGGGTGGTATTGGTTAGGATGGGCGCATTTAGCTTATTGAGGCTGTAGTCAGACTTCTTTCTGCTTCTCAAAGTTTCCCGAGACACGCTGGTGGAGAGAACAAAGCCACGTCAATGGCTGCGTCAGGGTTCGAGAAGACGGGGACCTGAGCGGCTAAGAAGCTAAACCTTGGAACCCAGAACACATGTGACTGAGGGCTATGTAGCTGAGCAGGACAAAACATGGTAAGCATATTCACAGTGAATAAAACATGGTATGCACTTATGTATATAACAAAACAAGATGTCGCTGAATAAATAATGCAGCATGCTGGTTACACCCATAATTAAATGTCTAATATACAGCTTCACGGAAAATATGCACTGCAATCACTTTTTTTTGCATTTTGCACAAAAATACATTACTTTTTAATTATAATATCAAAACTACCTTTTACAACAGCGTGGTTGATGTGCATTACGTTATAAGATGTACAGTGGTACCTCAGAACTAGAACTTAATCCATTCAGAACTCCGGATCGATTCCTAAAAAGTTCGAATTCTGATCGAATTTTCCCCATAAGAAATAATGGAAAACCAATTAATTGGTTACCGGCCCTGAAAAAATTACACCAAAATAGGTTTTTTTAGCATTTAAACACAAAATGAACAGGATAAAACAATAAAAGCAAATACTGTACTAAACACATCTAAGCTTATTTATCAAAACAGTAATTTTCAAAGTAAGAAAATAAATGTATCCAAACAATATGTCCTGCCCCGATCGTCCACTCCTTCTGTGTGCCACGTCCCCTCATTAAACTTGTGTGGAATCCCCGTGTGATCAGCCGTTTCTGTTTGTTGTCATTAGTCCTATGTATTTCGTTCACGTTTCAGTTTGTTTGCCCAGTCCGGTCATTGTATTGTCCACCTGTGTTTTGCTTGCCTTACCTTCGATTAAACCCCGTATTCCCCAATACCCTGACGTCTGCGCCTTTCTCTCTGTTCTGTACCCACTCGGCACAACAATATCATTATAATTAAATATATGTTTATTATTAATATTAAAATAATGAATAAGAAATCTTAATTTTTGAAAATATTATATAATAATCACTGTTACTGTCTATCATTGTCTAAATGTGTCTAGATATATGTAGTGTAAACATGCACGGTACTATCACAGCGAATGCGAAGCTGAGACTGAAGCATTATCCTTTGTTTCTGCTGAGAGACGTACCGCGTGACTCATTTCCCCGCGCGTACAAGTTATCTTTGGTCGACGTCCACGGTTTGAATTCTGAGGTTCAGATCGAGCTCTAGGTAATTTTTTTCAAACTGATTGGTTTGACTTTTAAGCAATTTGAGTTCTAATGAGTTTGACAATATACATTTTTTTCCTTAAAATTTGTTTCGGAAACAGAGCAGTCGGTCCCTACTACAGGCGTCGGTTGGCACAGAGAAGGTAAGGCCCATTCTTTAATGAGAGGCTTTCACAGCGCGATTGACCTTGCTGCACACACAGAGCGTAATCCGCAGTGCCCTCTGACCTTTTCACAGGGATGTCGCCCGTCTGCTCATCTACGTAGTCTCTCTTCAGCTCCTCCGGCACGTCGCTGTCACTGTCGTAGTCCTGATAGACGCTCTTCTCCAGCTCGTCGGACTCGTACTGTGGACACCAGGGGCCAGGTGTTAGGGAGCGGATCAAAAAGAGGTCCCCTAACTTTGGGGTTCTTAACCCTTGATGACCGCAGACCGGTTTGGGGGTGCTAGAGGTAACACTTGTCAAAGAGGCGGGTCATAAAGAAAGAGGTGACTAAAAAATATATATTGCTCCGTGGCCAAGAATACTTGCCCTGGACCAGCACTTGTGCCACAGCCACTGGACCCCTGTCTCATCTGTCCAGATTAATAGCACCGGCAGATTCCATGGGGGGCCCAAGCATAAAAATGAAGTCGGACACCTCAGGCATGCAGAAACTAAGGGAACAAATGTGGTTTCAGATCCAGAGCTTGCTGAGAATGGTGGCATGGTGGTGCTTAGCCTCACAAAGCCCAGCATGAGATGGGAACGATACAAAAGGCCTTTTCCAAAAATCGCTTTCAGCATACAGCAGAGCTTTTGGCAGAACAAGGTACTTCCTCAGGGTGAGTCAGACACGGATTACGGCGGAGGTACCCACACGGTGAGCCCAGACTGTTCGTCACAGAGCACAATCTTATAAAAAGCTGGAAGAGCCAAAGGGCTCTACAGAATTAAATCAGCTGTTCGCTAACTGGAATGGGTCCCTAGAGTAAAGTTGGCCTGTTAGCTGGTGGGTCCCATAAACCACCGAGAGAAAACTTCACCTCATTGTGGATGTGCTGCTGCTGGGCATCATTCTGGGTGCAAAAATCTGAGCGATCATCCCAGCAGTGGTGATATCGCAACAGTTAATGGTTTTAACCCGAGACCAGTCAACTGAGTGTTGTTCCGTCTATGAGATTAATCTCCCCCCTTGATATTTAAATGGAATCCTGTTAATTGGCAGAATTAATAGAGACCTATGTGGTCATTTACCTGCAGAGTACACGACTTTGACTTTTCGTCGTTTTTAAAAGCTATCCAGCGAAGGATGTTTCATCCTTGCACTGTGTACGGGGTCTGGTAGCTGAAGTGAACACCTCACCCCAGTGGAAGGGATCTACGAGGACTCATGGACGGAATCTCCACTAGAATGAACACCTCGCCCTGGGGGAAAGGATCTGCGGGCACTCATAGCCGGAATCTCTGCTAAAATGAACACCTCACCCTAGAGGAAGGGATCTGTAAGGACTCATGGACAGAATCTCTGCTAAAACGAACACCTCACCACAGTGAAAGGGATCTGCAAGTGCTCATGGACGGATTCTCTGCCAGATTTAAAATCAAATCCACCTGGAAGTTCACTGCTAATACTGTGCTGGACAGTGAGCTTTCCCATTTCATACCTTTAGTCCTCCTGAGTAAAAATCTCAATGCAATGACGACATTGAGAGCCCCTGCTGTCTGAAGAATGCTGGCGGCTGACGGAATTTTTGAAGAAACACACGAGTCACCCAGGAACCACAGAAATCCACAGTGTGGTCGTGGTGTCACTCACTTTCTATCAATATGTCCTTCCTAAGCAAGACAGTCCCCCTGACTGAATGACCACCCTTAGAATTGGGCAAGTCAGGGATTTGACTGCTGACTGCTGGACAGTTTTCATACCAATTCAAAAAAAAATCTGACAGTTCATTAAAGCAGGTCAGGGCTCTTAGAAATACTGTACTGAATCAGTTTTCCTAAAATTATTGAATGATAACTGACAAAGGAAAGAAATTCAGAAATGTTTGCTTGTCAAAGAAGGCTACACACACACACACACACACACACATTTACATGCATCCACTGAGACTTGCCAATTTTTCTATAGCCTATAATTAAACTATTCATTTGTAGAAAAAAATTCAAACACATAAAATGCTATTAAACATTAAGGCCCTTAAACACCACACTGCAACAGTCATTTGATGGTTATGTAGCTCATGAACCATTTAACAAGCGAGAAAGACCCTGTCTCACTTAATTAATGTGCATATTTGTTAATATCAAAAATAATTTACTCTGGCAGTAAATTAATGAATGGGAGGAATTATTGTCTGCTTAACTGTCCAGATTAAATTTAAGAAAAAAAAAAAACAAACATACTAATGAACGGACTGCAAGCGGCATATATAACGAGTTTATGTCCATCCATGAAAGTGATTTTTGACATGTCACATTTAATCTGACAGCTAATTTCAAGATGCTAATGAAGCAGTTAATTTACAACAAACATATTCCTGACTTAAGCATCATCCTTGACACATTTCACTAGATAAGCATTCACCGCCCCGCTTCACCAAGAATAATTTCCCCACTGCTGTTTCAGAGCGTGTTGCCATGTTTAAACTGAAATATAAGGTGTCATTTATTAGGCTGGACATTCTGCTGAAATATTATCGGTTGTCGTTAAGCGGATGTCGATTCCTAGTTAATGTCAGCTGACGGGCTTCAGATGTCAGAGTGCTAGGCCTGCGGAGATGTTAGCTGCGGGTTTAGCATCACGCACTAGCAGGCGGGATGACCCGTACCCCATTGGAGCCGAGCACGTCGTCCGTCTCGTCCTCTTTGCTGTCGATCTGCATCTCGAAGGGGTTCCCTCCCTGGAGGTACTGCTCAAAGAGGGTGGTGTCAGCCTGGACCAGGCTTGCTGCTTGTTTGCTGGGCGACACTGACGGCGAGCGCGACTGGCCCATGAATTTGAACTCCTGCAAGGCACCAAATGGGGCAAATTCAGGGAGATTTGTGGGGGATCCCATGAACATTTATCCTCCTAAAACCAGGCGGTGTGTGGCTCGGCAGCGGTGGAAGATGCGCTTGTGATCGGAAGGTCATCGGTTCAAATCCTTGGATTGACAGAGTGATTTCGCCGTTGGACCCTCGAGGGAGGTCCTTAACTAAACCTCAGGCATTGGCTGACCCTGTAGTCTCAATTCTCCATCACTTTAGATAAATGCATCAATTCAATTCATAAAATATAAAAGAGAGGTTTTACGCCATTTGAGGCATCACATTGATCCAGTTATTTGTTTATGCTGAAGTATCCATATCTGAGGTATGAAGAGGCCAGATGAAGATAAAGCTGAAGCCGCCACCCCCTCCTTCACTGCAGCATACGATTTAGTGATCAATAAGCCAAGACATGAGGGAGGACTCAGCTCCTGTAAACACCTTCGGCTTGGAGATCACAATATGGGAGAAACGCAGAAGCCAAGATGCCTTCAGCCTTTGAGAAATATGCACTTCGCTTTGCACATAAAACATTTTTCAGATAACATCCGACTTCATCAGGGATCCGGCAACTGACCGAGAAACTCAGGACGAGAAAAAGGGAGGTACCTTGCGGAATATGAGGCCCATCAAACATTAAAGGGGATAATCGATTACGTCGGAGAGATAAGGTCCTACAGAGAGTCTACAGGCATATCTGGGCTCACAGTGCTCCGAGTCAGTTCCCCATGTTATTCCGTACTATGTGAGAATGCAGTACACTGTCAGGCAAGCTTTCAGGGTCTGGGATTTAGAAACCCTGGGCATCACTTTAAAAAACACCAGCCCACGGATCACTTTACTCTGTTAATAAAATGGATCCCTCATTAACAAGGAAATGATTTCTCACGCATAAAAAACTCATGATATCCATGCAAATACCTTTACATACCTCAAGGGACACTCAGAGGATTTTCCTCAGCTTATATTCAAATTACAGGGCGCACCGGCACCCGATTGGCTGAGAGGTCGCTGCGAAATCCTCCGGCTAAAGCTTCCAAATCACAGACACCACTGAGGCGCTTCATTAAGATTCAACTTTACTTTGATATTTTGTCAAATTTAAACTTTTCATATAGTTTCCTGAACTCATTGGATATCTTTATGAAAACAAAACAAAAAAAAAAAAAGCAGGTGACCTGACCTGAGCCGGATTCACTAAAAGGTGGAGCTCGGAGGAAATCTACAATCGGTTCTGAAATAGCCTATCTGTATGGGTGGGCATGTCACATGGTACACGGCACCATCAATGGAAAACACTGGCATCTGAGTCTCTGTCATTTCCATGAAGAGCGTGGCAACCTGAAGACTGCAGATCCCCTGCAGAATGCCGTGAATCCGGTCATCCCTGGGTCCATCCCTGGGTCCATCCCTGGGTCGTTTCCTACTCACATGAAGCTGAGCAATGCTGAAGTTAGATTTGACCGGACACAGCTCCCACGTCTCGTTCTCCAGAAACATCCTCAGCTCCTCCAGCCTGGTCCTGCAGTGAAACCGGCACAAATTAAACATTCCCGCCATATATTTGATGTACAATTACGATAACAGGCTAGTTTAGGTCTGTCTTTTAGAGTCGGAATTGTTCTTCCCAAGACTCCATAAACAGATAAACTAATTCAACACAAACAAATAAGTTTAAAGTGATTTCCACGTTGTAATAGTTTTTGCTAAAGAGACTATTACCATTTAATTTTGGTACTTTATTCAAGTTGTTTGCAAACAGTCTCTAATAAGGGGCTCCATCCTTATTGCAGGCTGAACATTGCCAGAGGCCCAATTGATAGCTATGTCTCATATGGACTCGGCTTTTCATATTTCTTTTAATCCCGCCCACAGTATATCAGAGACATTTGCAGGGCCGATTACAAACAGCGCTCCAGCAATTTGTGCACTATATTAAATATGTATGTCTAGTATCAAAACCGAAAATTAAAAGACTGTCCAATAAACCTAGTCCACATGGCAGAGGCTTGGGGAATTTCATTCTCTCCAAACACTTTTGGAAACACATTATCATTCAACAGGAGCCCCTGTCTGATATGCCTGGAATGATACTCGCAGGGGCTTGGAGGGAAAATTGACGGAAGCTTATCTGGAAGCGTATTTGCGTGCCGTCTGGCTGGATGAGGCTGGATGCCCGACCCAAGCACTATGGAAAACTCCAATACATTTCATCCCTACTGCGGGACAAATATAAAACGTTGAGATCCAGCCCAAAGATTTTAGCTTTAGGGCTAATGCTGAATTATTCTTAAAGCAAGTTGCCATAATCACATCCCATTATCGTAATTATAAAGAGAATAATAACGTTAAAATCACAAGCCCTCAGAACCAGCATTTTGGGGCATGGTTTCAGTTTTGTATTAAGTGGCAGCCGCACCAAAGAACAGGATTTATTTTTTTTTTATACGTTTTAGCAATTTGACTCCCCCATTATGAATGGCACACAAAATGAGATCTAAGCAGCCCTTCAGCACTGAATCATGACTCCATTCCTCCTTCAGTACTGCTGCTAATTTGCCGTGAATCCACCAGCAAGGCTGATTTAATCCTCTGCAGCCCACGACAGATACATGAAGATTTTTTCAGACGGTTGCTCATTTAAGTAAACAAAGGAGCCTTGGCATATGTTTAAGGATTGGGGTGCGGAGGAGTGGGGCTGTCCTTTGCATCGTAAGCAGGAGGGGTGTTTTGGGAGTCTGGAGGTCCACGCTCCCTCAGCCAGGCTTAGGTCTGTCTGGATGGAGGATGTCTGTTAGTCTATTATCTCCGGAGAGAAAGCAATGGGTGAATCGCAATACGCGTAACTCACCTTACTTATGTTCTCGCGTACTTCCATTATGTTATGTCCTACTGTCGAAGGCCAGTTCCAATACTAAGATCACAAGTACAGAGGACGGGAAAAAATCCCCGATTTTGGTCTTGCTTCACCCCAAATATCAAGAAACACATCAGTTGCATCCTCGCTGAAGGAGACTAAACCTATGATTCATTGTGGCCGATTTTTTCGATCTTGGTGTCGAGATTGACCCAATGACGTGGGAGTGGGTGCAATAGTCCCTCTGGGGGCCATACGGTCAGTGTGACGGGGCAAGGAGTTTTTCAGCTGCTGGGGGTCTGGGGG
>JABFEB020000045.1:18658179-18705549 GCA_019775895.2 Stomatorhinus ivindoensis | reverse complement strand
CCTGCCTCGTGCCCATTGCTTCCGGGTAGGCTCCGGACCCCCCGCGACCCAGTAGGATAAGCAGGTATAGAAAATGGGTGGATGGATGGTAGTTAATTAGGTAATTGAGCGGGTGGAGAAAATAAATGAACAAATAGAATGGCTGGGGTGCCCCTGAGGAGACGTTTGAGAACCAAAGTGGAGTTTATTTAGCCGTTCAACAAGATATCGGTAACCTTTTGGAGAGAAGACAGAATTCTTGTTAGTTTTTTATTGTGTTACCAATAATTTGCATACGTTATAATGTTAGTTTTTTTTTTCTTATGAGTAAATATACGTGTAACACCAAGATAAATAGCCATAAACATTTTCTTTGACGGCCAATGACTTTTGCATAGTACTATATATGTAATATATATTTGATAATATCTATAAGCATACCTATTTATGAACATATCTGAGCTTTTGATAGATAAGTTTGCACAACAATATATTAAATAAATAATAATATAAAGAATGTCTTTTTTAAGAGTGTTCTGCTGTGCTCCAAGTATAATAGGCATTCAGTTGGATCTATGTATCTGATGGTCCTTGTGTGTAATTTGTAAGAACAACTTCATTTTTATGAGAGATAAAATGTTCATGGGTACAGAATCACTTTTCCCAGAGACTTCTGGGATTTGATCAGTATGGCACAGAATTTTTGGATGTTTAGTGTTTTTGAGAAAGTGCACTATCATTTTATGGAAAATGGCTGTGAATACAGCATAACATTCTCTATTTCTTTGCTAGTCAAAACCTTAACTTTTACGCACTGGAAATGTCTGCAGTAAGAGCAACGACATATCAGTGAACAAGAAATGCACAGCTCTCTCATACAGCAATTCGAATAGTCTATATGGATTCTTTCTTTGGTTTCGCCTAATACAACAGCATTCAAATGATCATAGGAAATATTTCACACAATATCTCAAACAACAGCTTGAAATGCATCAATAAATGGGGATGGGACAGAATACAAATTTACGAAAGGTTAAACTTTCTCAATATATTGCGTTATTTTGTATTATTATTGTCTTATTTTTGCAAAAACACTGAGTCGAACTAAAATTCACTAACATTTATCAACAACGGCTTGTTTTGTAAGGTACGTTGCACGTTACGATTCTCTTGAGTTCACGTTTCACATTTGGGTTTTCCCCCACATTGGGCCATGCAAATACTCTAATTAACAAGTAGCCTAGGACTGATTTCATAGGGCCTATGCAGTGGGGATTCATGCCACGCATTCAGTGGTTCACTTGTCCGAATACCATTTATCAACATATTTAATACACATTAGTACAACATTGCACTCCCGTGATAAATGATTTTTCCCCGCAAATGTGCAATAGGGCACATGAATACATGTAATTAATACATACATTCTTAACACTATGCGTGTTAATCGTATTCTCCATATGCCTGTACTTTTAATAAATAGTGCTAAGCCTACTGCACGCATTTATGCAGAAAATGTATGTCATACATGTACTCACATGCATGAATGTTAATTTTAGTTTTTCCAGAAATGCGCAGGAGTCGTGTTGCCAAAAATAAATTGAGCAAGCATTTTAAAACTTAGTCTGCAATAAACTTCTCATGACATTAATCCTGTGCCCCTGGATCTTGAACCTGGCCTCACCAACTGCCCGTTTCGGTAGAGAATCTGCTCTGCATCCAATAAGGAACCGCATTTTTTCTACAACCCGATACTGTTGCATTAAATAATCTTTATGATCATTATTTTTTCTTCGTCTTGATTCCTGTTTTGGAAGCTGACAATTTTAAAAACGGCCAAGAATGTTAGAGAAGCCAAGGAGACAGAAAGAAAGCAGAACGAGGCGGTTTTGCCTTTGTAGTTAGAGAGGAATGCGGAAATGTTCCTGCTCTGTGTCAAACTTCTCTGAAGGGGGTCAAGGCGCATTCAGCTAGCGTGGGAAAGGGAAAAGGAATCTGAGCGAACTCTCCATACTCTGGGACGGGGGAACAGCACTTCGTTCCTTGAGGAGCCTGCGGTATGGACTGTGATCTCCGGGAAAACCGAGTTTTTAAAGTACACGATCTAGTGTGAAAAAAAATCGAAAAGCCCTTTTAGTTGATTTGCTTGAATAGGTCGTGTTGTGTTTGGTACTGCTGGAGGATGGGGGTTCCAGCGCGTGCACCATCCCTCTACCTGTGTGGCCCAGGGCATAGACAGTGAAGGATCTGTGAAGTATTTGCAAACTTCTGCTCGCGAAGAAAGCGCTGGTTTCATTGCAGATTGTAAGGACGTGCACATCGCTGCGTATTTGGATTCCTAATCTATATCTATCAGGTATTTGAATTTCTGCAAAATGTTAACTTCCTCCAGGATTTTTTCTCGTATCTTTTATTGCATGTATGCAGCTGTGTCGACAGTGTGGGTGTTAGTGCATGCTTGTAAAACAGTGTTTAGCCTATAGGACATAGTTCTGTGTTTCCTAATGTATATTCTGCTCAAGACTGACGCTGTGAATTTGAGCTAGCCATGAAATGTATAATTAAAACTTTCGATCCTTTTAAATATGATGGTAAACTTAATGCTGCAAAGTGATGTCCAAGTAACATTTTCTTTAAACGTTACTGAAAGTTTGGAAGCAAATAGATAATATATAAACTCACATCTTTTATTTATATGGGAAGTCGAAACAATACAACCACGTGCTCGCCACAATTTTTAGAGCCTCGCATCTGAAAGAATATATGTTATCTGATTTTGAAAGTCTTGTAATTTAGGCAAACACGAACATTTGATATCTTTGCATGTTATCCTTTTTTTGTTGTCTTCGCTTAATTAATTTCAAGTTGTATAACACCATGCATAGGGGCAAATACCTCGTGCTTTTGTGTGCTAAACGCCTGTACTGTTATGATATTCGTTGCAGTACATTGACTTATATGTAGTTCAGGACCCAAATATTTAATTTGCTAGATAAGAAAAATCAAACTTGCAATAACAATGTTTACTTATGAATAGATTAATTATTCGGCGACATTAAAGAAATGTGATAACGCTTATAAAGGCGATTTAAGTCTTTATTTTGCGAACACAGTATGACCCGCTGTTTTCTGTTTCTTTTATTTGTTTAACTATAGGTATTACAAATACAAGCCATGCATTTCTGGTGATGTTGTAATAATTTTAATGCTTCGTTTCGTCGGGATTTGTCACCGGCGATATTTTTAACCGCAAGTGAAAGAGAAAATAAAGAAGTGTAAGATGGACAAAGACAGCACGGCTCCACAATACGAACCTGTTGCTGAGATCGGCGAAGGTGCGTACGGGAAGGTGTACAAAGCACGCGACTTGAAGAACGGTCGCTTCGTAGCCCTCAAAAGAGTCCGGGTTCAGACAGAGGAAGAGGGGATGCCTTTGTCAACCATACGAGAGGTGGCAGTATTGAGGCAACTGGAATCATTTGAGCACCCCAACGTCGTCAGGTAAGGAATATGATTAGTAATATAAGAAATGGAATTGATGTTATGCACCTATTGTACAAAATATGGGGTTGATTTATACAATTTTAATGCATGACATTTGCTTATTTTTAACATTGATTTTATGTAATTATTTAACTTGAGGTGTAAATTGTGCATTTACAGATGTTTTTAAAACATCGTTTAAGCCTATTTTACGCCATTTTGAATGAGTTATCTGAATGAATTTAAATATTTAGTTTATTGGCAATTTTACGTTTATGTGTGATTTTCCCGGCCCTCTAGTTTCAGTATGCAAATAGAGTGAGCGCACTTTTGTGGAATTGTTTTTTCGTGCAGTCGTCCTTTTTGCCTGCCTGTCAATGTCCGCCGAGACATGCGCACCTTAACTACAGCGCCCCCTGTGTTCCAGCTGTGCTGCAGCTCGTGCAGACGCTTCGCGCCGTGTCGCACGGTTTATAAAACGCTTTTTTTAACTTGACGAAGAGCTGTCGGCCTGCTAGCTTCAGAAGCAGAAAGTAACGAATTGCTAAATGTTTTAATCCCGAAATGAGGACATTCAACAGGTGGCAGATTTTTATACCTTCCAGGTTTGCGTTTAAATACAAAAATAGTTCATTTTTCTGAGAGTTCTTCATTAAGGGATGTTGTTTCTAAGAAAAGCGCTGCTCTTTGCTTAGCGCCCGAGAGCTTTGTCTTTCAGTCATCTGTCTTAAAATAAAGTACAGTACAGCACATGTGCCCTAATGACTCAGGAAGTGAACTGAATATTTTTGTTGAGATATTCCTTAGTTAACTCACTTAATCATATCCGTTCAGAATATGACTCAACTAGGTAGACTAATTCAGACTTACCATTTGCTTCTGGGGGAATTCTTTTCAAAATGTCTTGTGTTGCGGGGAAAGTTATGTTGAATATGGCATTTCTCAGAACAATCTACCTATTTAATTCTCTTCAGAGCTGCTGGAAGCAAGTAAATTGCTACATTTAATCTGTTGAAGGTCTGATTTGAAAGAATGGTTGCCTTTCATTTGGGGTGTATTTCAGTCTCTGCTTCACATGCTGGTGATCAAGGCATTCTGACTTAGAGAACCCAGGACGATGTTAAAAGAACTGTAATAATTGATCGAAATAGCAATTATGTTCCTCTTAATAGCTTTCATTGTGGTCAGCGTTCAGGTTTCAGACTTTTCCCTTTAAAGGTATTTCAAGGGGGTTCTGATTCCACGAATCCTAGTGAATTCCACTTGTTCTCTTGGGTCATGTGTAATTTGACACTATGCTTCAATTAGGATGTTTGTTAAGCTTAACCCTACATTGAAATCACTTGTCTCCTTTCCTCAGTTCGCCTTGGTTTGAAAATAATTTGATTGCCCTGAAAAGCTGTTTGGCCCTATTTACAGGTTTCATGTTATTTTAAAGGTACCTGAATAACTTTGACTTCATTTAGGTGCATAAAACTGCTTAGGCAACTTACACAGATAAGTATATTCTGTCTGGGTGTAATAATACAATTTCAGAATGATGTGTCTCGATTTCAGGATATTTAAAAAATGGTGTCTAGAAGCGGCTAGAGACTCTCGGTGTGACAAAAAAAAAAACTACAAGAAACAGATACATCTAAGAATTTCCCTCTGCTCAAATGAGACCAAACGAAAAATCCAAAGCATTATGTTTGGGGAAGTCCCAACAGGAACGCTGATCACCCTCCTCAGCAGTGGACCTTGGTGGTCACATGATGTCAGCGTGGCGATGTTTTTCCTGCTGAGCAAGGTCCCCTGCAAAGTGGGTCCGAACTGGAAGATGAATGGGCAGAGTGAAATAAAGGCAGACAACAACCAAAAACGTTGAAGAAAATCTGACTTGATCAGTAGGGGCGGCACCAAGCCAACACTCTCCTTATGACTCAAGAGAGTCATTTAGTGGTGGAGTTAAAGATCTTACGATTCTACGGGGGAGTTTCATAAAATGAATTAAAACTTGTCCTTCTGCATTTTCATCGAAGGATGTAGCTATTAGTTAACTTGTGCAGGGGTCACCAACATGGTGCCCACCGGCACCAGGATGCCCCCGAGGACCACATGAGTGGCCCGTGGACCTGTTCCAAAAAAAGCACAACTCACCAGTGAGCAGCGTCTAAAACTTAATTTATCCTGTTGCTATTCTTCTTTAATCATATTTGCATTTATATAGATTTGAAAATGACTATGTCTAAAAAATGCATTTAAAACATGTTTATTATACACAAAGTTTAGATGCGTTTAGGAGGCGTTTCAAACTGGTAGCCCTTCGTAAGGCTCAGTACCCGTGAAGTAGCTCTCGGTTTCAAAAAGGTTGATGATCCTTGGTGTAGTGCATCAATGTATACTCATTCATTGGCCTCTAATGTGATTTCTTGTGCATATGTAGATGAATTTCTTGTATTTACCATAAATAGATCATGGAATGGATTTTAGGGACAAAGCAAAGAGATTGTTCATAGTGTTTATTGCAGGGTCGTCTTTCAAAACTGGAATAGAGGCCAGTCAGGGCAGGATACTGTCTCGGAAATGGACAGGGAAGAGTGTTGAGACCTTCAGAATTGAAATGAGAGAGCATGAAACTTAAATGATATGGGATGTTTGTGGGGAGCAGTAAACGTCCATGGTAGATGGGAAACTTCTATTCGGGTCAGAATGGACACAAGCAGAGAAGGCAGAAAATGAGAGATACCTACAAGCACATTTGTGTAACTGTGCACTGGCTTTTTGTGTACTGGTGAGTGATGTTAATAGCAGAGGTGGATAGTTCAGGTCAAGAAAGTAAAAATCCAGACCAAGATTTGGTTTCAACCAGCCACTTAAGTATGAAGAGTCACATTAACTGAGTACTCAATGGGTCGTTGAAACAAAATCTTGGTCTGGATTTTTACTTTCTGGACCTGTAATATTACCCTCTGTTAAAGAGTATGTTTCACCTAAATCCAGTACAGGTATCCAGGCCCGAGGAGAGGGGGGTGCAGCCCGGTATATCGCTCCGGGGCCTATGAAGCTCAAGGGGGCCATGAAGCCCAACGTTTCCCAAAATTTTTATTATATAGTGATCCCAAGCTATACCGCGCTTCAACTATTGCCCCCCTGCTGTATCGCGGATTTTTCTGTGGAACATATGTAATTTTCTATCGCTGAAATCTTTGGTTTTATAGTGTTTGTTTTTTTATGGGTTCTGACAACTTTTTATGTTGAAATTAGCATTTTTCTATGCTAAACTATATATATACCCGTACTGTATATAAATAAGAATGTAGTAAAAATTCAATAAGTACATCTTACCTGTTATGACTGCTGCCGGTCGGGCGTGCAGGGAGCAGGCAGGAGGCAGCGGAGTCCTCAAAAAGGGGTTTTATTCTCAGGGAAACAGAGCATGGGATGCAAAAAGGACAAAGCGCAAAGTACAAAATGAAACCAACAAAATGACGGATCTGGGGAAGACTGACTTAGACGCAGACTAAATACACAGGACAATCGGGCACGGATAGACAACAGCTGGTTTCCATAAGGAGCAGACACGACGTGACGAGGGGGGCGTGGCACACATGAGGCTCTGACAGGTGGATCGTGACACTACCTGTAGTGTACTTTGCAGGCTATTCATAACAAACCATACAGTTTTCAGCAGACACTACGTGTGCCAGACAATAATTCCTTAGAACAATATTATAATTTATAATAACTAACGTATACGTAACATTTAAGCAATACACTAGCAAATCATAAAACTTACTGATACGTACAGGAATACGTAGACATGTAGAGTCGCAATTCATACGCTTTTCATTTGTCACTACACATGCTAGATAGGAGTTCATTAGAACAATACATATTATAATTTATAGAAACTATAACATAGCTAAATATACATATATTACATATTATTATTATTATGTTACTGATATCCTTAGCCGAACATCCACATATCATATGTGTTTAAAAAGTGTGTTTTAATAGGTTTACCTGTGTTTAAAGTATGTGGGAGGGGTATTTTATGGCTTAAATTATATATATAAAAAGTGTTTAGTTGTATGGTCTTTCTATATCGTGGATTTTCACCTTTCGCTGATGGGTCTGGAACGTAACTTCCACGATAGGGGTATCACTGTAATTTGAACATTTATTTATTTAATTCATTTAATTTTTATTGTCTTTTTTAAAAATTTGCAAGTCTGTCTAGTTTTAATATTAAAAGGGCATGTGAGTCACTGAGTATATCCTGCTGATATCAGGGAAGGTCTTGTAATGAAGATAAGTCATCTGCCAGCTGATCATCAATAAAATTCTGCACAAACCCAACTAAACCCACTGGAGCTGCTGAATTGCTTGAAAAAGTACAAATTGGAAGGACTCTTTCGAAATATATGCGTCAGTCTGTGTATTCTGTTGACAATTCCTGCCACTGTCGCCTCTGCAGAGCTCTCATTCCACAAGCTGAAGCTGGTAAAAAAAAAATTCTAAGATCCATTGTCTCACAAGCGCGACTAGTGGATATGGCAAGACTCAGTATTGAGTCTGATTTAGCAAAACAGATTAATTTTGATGATGTAATTCAGATTTTCGCCAGGAAAAAGGCCCGGAAAGCACCTTTGTTTAACAGACAATAAATGCTATTATAAACATCTTTTTCCATTATAAATATATTACTTTATTATTACATTTATACCGATACATACTTATCTAAATGTTTCAATGTAATCTACAATTGTTAGAAATAAATAATAATATACACACATACATGTGTGCAGAATTTTGTATAAGGGCCCACACACCTTCTTCGTGCCAGGGCCCGGACTTTCTCTCAGCGGCCCCTCAAGTGTCCCTCAAGACAGGGGTGCTGTGAAGCTGGGGAAAGTAAGGTCGATTTCAAGGGCCTCTGTTTAAAGTTTGATAACATAATTGGATTGGTTATGGTTAGAGGACCAATATGACATGCTTTCATGGGGGCCAAAATCTCTTTAATTGTGGGCCATTAAAAATCCAAAAATGCTGTAAATATCCCTATGCCACCAACAGCTCACTCTATAAGTAACTGCAAAATCAGCCATTTCTAAGCATTATTAACTATTAGTTTTGGATTAAGTACAAATTGTTGAACCTTGGGGATAAATCAACTCTCGTGACTCACCACCACATTTTACAATGTGTATTCATTTAAAAAGCAAGGATGATTTATGCTGTCTTAGTCAAACTCATTCTCTAGTTATATTTGCCGTTCCCTTAATGACTTGCCTGTCAAGAAACGACTCATCGTAGTGCTTTAAACAGCTATAAGAGGAATCGAAATATTGAAATGAGTAACAGGTCAGCATTTTGACTTTGCTTGTATGCTTTTCCACAGACTCTTTGATGTATGTACGGTGTCCAGAACTGACAGAGAGACAAAACTGACACTGGTCTTCGAACATGTGGATCAGGATCTGACCACGTACTTGGAGAAGGCACCTGAACCTGGTGTGCCACCAGAAACCATCAAGGTACTTTGGATACCCGCATCCTGCTTGTATAGAGAGCGCTTGTGATTGTCCCTTATACAGCCTCTCCCCAGGTTACGATGGGGTTACCTTCCGATAAACCTATCGGAAGGCGAAAATATCGGCAAAAATACATTTTATTACAGTACACCTAACCTAACAAACATCAAAGTCTAGCCTATAGCCTACATACTCAGAACACTTTTATTAACCTACAGTTCAGCAAAATCATTATCACAAAGCCTATTTTATAATAAAGAGTTGAATATCTTATACAATTTACTGAATAATGTACTGAAAGTGAAAAACATTTACCCATCGTAAATTCGAAATATCGTAACATGGCCCATTGTAACCCAGGGAGCGCCTGTATTTTAATTTCTTGATTTAAGGCAATAGATTACATACATATGTAATGGAGAATTAATGAACACAAAAGCACCTCAAAGTAATATATTGTGATATTTTTGATTTATGAGAAGCCCAAGGCTGTATCTCCTCACACCCTATTTTTTCTCATGCTCTGGGTCAGCCATGTCATGCACTCTGTTGTATAATAATATGAACTTTCAACAGATGTGGCGCAACCGTCCGTCCAAAGTAATTATAACAGTGGCCCCCACTCTTGATGAAAACATCACACTTGCTTGAACATTGTATCCCCATGAATAAATACTTGAACAACCACACCTTCCATTGGTAACCTTCTGTAAAGAGGGAAACATGCCCATAGACTTGGAAATAAAGGAATAAATGCAGGAATACACATGTTAGCAATCATGCATTTTCCAGAAACAATGTGCACACAGGCAACTCAATGGCAAACAATAGTTTCAGAATTTGGCGTTGATCTGGCAGGATTATATTGTAGCTCCTTAATTGCTGTGAACAATAAAATAAATCTGTTTTTGAAGGGAACATTTTTAGTTATTCCTGTTGCTTGCATGAAGTGCACAGGAAATGTGTTCTGCTGGCTTTGGGAAACACAAGGACATAAAAAATAACGATTGAGAGACTTGTGCTGCTTTGAAGGGCACTGCATGTGGTGGAAGGCTACAAATTAAGGGAGTGAAACGATACAGAACTTTTATTTTTATTTGGCTCTGATTTTTCATAGCCTGAATGCTGTTCTAGAGTCTGTACTATGAACGTCGGGATGTTTGGCTAACTTTTGGTACAAACAGTTGAATCTATGGTTACTTTATAATTAATTGTATTTAATGTATCTATAAATGTAAAACAAGAACATATTCCTGCAATATTACCTTTATTTATTACTTTTTGAAATGAATTTCACTCAGTGATTTATATATATCTAGGTTCTTCCGCCTCAGTACATAGTGGTACATTTGCATGATATTAACAATCATGACAGTACTGTATATTGTTTTTTACTTGTCTACTTACACATAATAAGGGATAATTGTGACCCACAATAGGATAGGTGGGATGGAACTGAATGATGGAGCACAGATTACAGCCATGTGTGGCACAGGGGGTCCAGCACTGAAGTGCAATAATATTCAAGACATTCAGTGTCCTGCTCAAATAGGGCTTCAATCAAAGCCCCCCCCAATATACAGTACATTATACTGCCCCCCTTACCGCCTTGGCTTCAACAGCAATTTAGCATGAATCACAGTTGTAAGTGTTGTGATTATGATAACTAATTGGTATTCCCCATTGAGTGAATATGGGTCTAATGAATCTAAGGGTGTAATAATGTAGAATTTGTACATTTTGTCTTTATATTATAAGGAAATTGAATTAAATCAATAATAATGAATGAAAGGAGCATAATTTTTGTTGTCTTGTATGATTAAAAAGAATGCCATAGTATCAACTAGAAGAAGAACTTATATCAAGCACGAACATTGCAACATTATGGAAATTGCTCGTAAAATGTGCAACCTTATCAAAAATTGTACTGAAGCGGTACGGAAGATGAATGGATGGATGGATTTAATTTCAAGCAGTTTCTCTGATCTTTCTGTCCCACCCATTTACCATCATTCTTATCCTACTGTGCATCAACAACTAATAAGGAGGCTGCTTCATGGAGCCTCACTGTCTTTGTAAGTAAAAGAGGAGACTCATACGCTGCTGTTGTGCTTCTTTGAACAATGGAGGGGGATAGCCTTTCACACAGGCAGAGGATGCGAGACTGCTGGAGCGGAATTAGTGCACAGGCTCGGCGACCTGTGGATTCAGAGAGGTGGCTCATAGATTGGGTAGCTGAGGATATACTGTATGACAAGGTAATCCTGCACCTGTGGGGATTGTTCAGGCCCTCAGAGAGGACATGCCCTTTCTCCACACTCTCTTCTTCTTCATCAACATTCCCCTATACTGGAGACCATTGTAAACCTGGTGACAGGGATATTAGAGATTAAAGAGCAGTATGACACTGATATTGATATTAATATTTGCCCTGGGGTTAATAATTTTTTTATTTTTTTACCTAGCTCCCGTTTCACATCAGGTTATGCCATTTTGAGCAGAGCCATTACAGTAATCGTTCATCGTTGGAGGTCTGTTCTACATCTGTGCTGTGTGTTCGCAGTGTGGCGTGGTCACTAAGCAGTTGTCAGCAACAAGCCGGTCGCGGGGCTTCGAGTGCCAAGCCTCTCGTTCAAAAAGCCCGTTCCCAGTTGAAGGGAGAATTGACAGCCTGAGCCACCCGGCTGAAGGCATTAGAGGCCGTGGTCCCCGTTTCAGAGCACCAGATTCCACAGAAACGGCAAAACAAGCCGGGCAAACAGGGATACCGTCCTTTTAGCGGCAAACAACTAAATAAATGCAACTCCTCCGCAAACCTTTAACATCTTAATCTGCACCCCCACGGAGGACAGCAGATTGCGGAGAACACCCCTGCCTCCCATTTAGACCCACCGCATGGGCAGTGATGAAAGAGGCCTGCAGATGAAATGGGGTGGAAGAATATCAAGCAGGTTTGCTCTGGGCCAGGGAGTGTGGCGGGACGGCTGGGCCTGCAGCCCTCAGAATCCCATCTCCCACTCATAAAGAGAAGGTTAATGAGGCATGGGCAGGGAATCATACCGGCGGTAACGGGCAGATGTCCCGCATTATGCTCGCCGACAATAAACAATATTGCAGCTTCTCCCGCATTTGCATTAAAAAGGCGGTCTCTGTAAGCATGTTTCGGCTGGTCCGGGGGCTTTTTCTCCCCGCCCTTTTGATACCCCACTCCTCCATGTCTCTGTGAAGGCCATGTGAAATGATCACTCTCACATATATATCTCAGATTGCCCAGTCAAACACCATGGAAGGTATCCCATTCACACTGCTAATATCAGAATATCGCATTTTAATTCTCAGACAAGTGTTTGGCAAGGCTATCTTTTTCGTAATTAAAATGTAAGGTTCCTCCGAGCAAGTCGGTTCCCTGTGAAAAGCAACTCGCTGAGGGGTAGCACCGTCAGTCTGAACTTTCTCCTTGTTTTTAGCCTACTTGCCGTTTGTTTCTCACTGTTTTGGAATAGAAATGGAGGGCTTCATGGATTCCAGCTGATGTACCTACCCTTTATTAAGAAGGCTTCTCCGCTTTCAATGCAAACTTACTCCAGGGGATTTGCCCTAGATACAGGGTGAATATTAATCTGCATTTTATAGATAGAACAGAATGACACTTTCTTAGAGGTTTTCTGGTATATTCTCTGGAGTAGTGCCTCATGTAGGTGTGCCTCCTCCCCCCCCGAGGGCCATGTGACTGGTTAAATATAACAAAAATACCCCAGCAATTATACATGGTAAACACCTCAATGGCAACCGTGGTCCATACAACAGCAGAGCGGCAGAGGTTTGTTCTGGAAGAATCTCTCGTGGTTATTTCAAAATCTGTTTTCATTTTAAATTTTACAGTAATCAGCCCTGCAGAAGAATGGGCACTAGATGCTGAAGATACTTGTACTATAGGCTGCGAAACCATCCTGACACGTTTACCAAGGCGTCAGGCTGCCCCCGGTCAGATCGCTGCCGCTGGCTGGCATCTTCTGGTCGGCTGTGTGCTCAGTGCTCTCAGTGTTTTTAATCACTGACCAGCTGGCTCGTTAGTGAATGGAATCACGGGCCCGTGTCCATGTTACTTGTGAGGTCTTGGCCCGCAGCGATTCGAGCGGTAACTGTGAGACCGCTCCCTCGAATCTCCCCCCCCACCCCCTAACCAGCCCTGTTTTCCTCCCACTCGTCTCTCACTCGTCCCCCCCCCCCCACCATTAACACATGCTTCTCCTCACCGGACACCCTTACCCTAGCTCGTGCCAGAGGAAACAGCCTCCATGTTTCTTTCCTTTTTCTTTTTCCCGGACCACCACTGCATAAACTGCCCCTCAATGTAGGACAAGTGGAGGCACTGTAAGCTGCTGAGGCCAGGCCCGCGAGCCGGCTTGACGGTTATCGGCATCTGTCAGGCGCTGCTTTTAAAGCGACGCGGCCGCATCTCTCAAGGAGTGCACACGGCTTCTCTTCACGTGGGGGGACACTGGTGCAGGTGCACAGATTTGGGCCCACGTTGCATCCCGTGCAAACGGCGTGCTCTTTGTGGAAATTGTTCTCCGGTTCAATCAAAGTGCTTCTGCCATTTTAATATGTATATGTAATATGTTTTGTTAAAGGTTTGTGTAACTGGTGCCATCATATCCCAAAATATGAGTCAGGATGTTTGTTATCCGCCCATGTTTGCCATAGCATGTTTTGAATTTTTGTTGCGTTACTCATGGACCATGCTGGTTATCGCTCATAAATAATAGTTTTGGTTCACCAGGAACCCCCACGCACTGAGAGAATGAAGGAGCTCCCTTTTCATGCTGTTCTGCTTGATCTAAACCGTGTCACTCCTACTCCTTTCCCAGGACATGATGTACCAGCTCCTGCAAGGCCTGGACTTTCTGCACTCCCACCGCGTGGTGCACCGTGACCTGAAGCCCCAGAACATTCTGGTCACCAGTGGCGGCCAGATCAAGCTGGCTGACTTTGGCCTGGCCAGGATATACAGCTTTCAGATGGCCCTCACCTCAGTAGTGAGTATCCTGGCTTTGCTAATGAGATGATCCGTCCTGATCTTCTGCTGTGTTGCCCTCTACGAATTAAACTGGTGTCGAGTTTAAGCTACACCTGCACTACCAAATCATACTAAAACACCAGTGAGGTATATACAATCATACTGAAATTACAGTTTGGCATATAAAATCATACCAAAAATCATACTCAGATTCCAGTTTAGTGCATAAAATAATTGCAAAAATCATACTCAGATTCCAGTTTGCCATATAAAATCATACCAAAAATCATACTCAGAATCCAGTTTGGTATATAAAACCATTCTGAAAATCATACTCAAATTCCAGTTTGGTATATAAATAAGAGCCACAGCTTACGCTTGTGTAGATTTGAGCTCAGCAAAATAATGCGGCGAGTACGTTTGCGTAATTACATAAATTAACTCACCACACCCACGTATTTTTCTTTCACTTTAATGGTGTACACACCGCACATAATTATATCAGCAATGACGTCCCTACTGCAGTCATTAGTAGCCAGCAACAGGTACTCAGAGGTGAGAAAAGTCTCCATTCCCTGCTATTATTGTTTGTGCACAGAGAGGAACGTCAGGCCACCTGCTTAGATTGATACTATGGCATTTTACAGCTTTCTTGGGATTTTAAGCGTATTCCCCAATACTCTTTTCCTGAGACAAAGAAGAGCACATGTGGGCAGAAAAGGTTTGCTCGAGGGCCTAAACCCGATCCCCGTCTCTCTCTCCTTCTTTTCTGTGTTTGTCATTCTTTTCTTCTTACCCACCTCTCTCGTTTCCCTCGCGCTCTCTGTTGGGGCAAACCCACCGTATCAAAGTGAAGGGCAAAAACGTTTTCTTAGGGCCTTTGTGGGTGGCTGTCAGCCCCACCTGGGCGTGTCCGCAGAGGTAGGCTCGGCGCGGGCAAGGAGGGTCTCGCACGTTGCCGAAACGGAGACCGGAATGCACCCGAGCTGCTTGTAAACGACACCGCGGGCGCGGGGAGAAAGCCGGCCGTTCCCGTTTCAGAACATGGTACGCAGACGAGGCTGGGGGGGGGGATCCTCCAGCTGCTTTTTAACATCGGCCCCTGTCATCTTTTGTAGATTTTCAAGATTTTTTGATATAATACGCTGCCTTGTTCAATGTAGGGGTGGGAATTTGCAGGCCTTAAACGCGTTTTTTGTGTTTATCTTCACTGAAACGGTCATTTACAGAAGCCTCCTCCTGGATGCACAGGGCAACGTGTTTAAGGCATTTACTCTTCGGGATTCCTTGTGTTGGACCTCGCCGGAGATCTGCCCAGTCTCTTTAGGTCCTTGTGCTTACGAGGAAATCACCAGGCGCCGGACATAATAGCTTTGGAAACACAGAAATCTGCACAGGGACGACTTTTCAAAAAAGGGAAGGGATAGACGCGTCGTTGGCCTCTGAATTCCCCTTATCACCTTCCCCGAGCGGGGGGAGCGCAGAGGGAAAAACAAACACTTCCTCTCACTCTTGGCAAATGAAGGAATATCGTTATTTTTGTATGCAAAAGCAGTTGATAGTTTTTCTTTTTCCGCTTGGGCGAGATCCTGGCCACGGCGAATGCCAGGCTAAGTGAGGGGAAAAAACAGACGTGTAACAGTAACATGTAAAAGAAACCTAGTGACTCATTCCCAAAATGTGAAACAGTATGTCGTATGAGGTGTAACAAGCAGTGGTTAAGTTATAGGTTTCATTTCAAGATTAAAGAGATGAAGGTTTATTTATGACGTTTTCAAGAATTTTTTCTTTTTATTTTGGCACTTGTATGTGAATGACCTTCTGGCATTATTGAAAAGGACTGCCTTGGTACCTCAGTGCCACTACAGGCTTCAGTAAGGTCAGTAGCTACCCACAGACTTCTGACTGATTAAGATATCTGCTGTGAGTGGTATTTGGTAACCTACACAAACGTACACGGTGAGGAAACTGTCGGCGAGTCAGCCAGTGATCCGCTTGTCTATTGAAATGTGATATCCACCCCCATAAACTGCCACCATAGGACTGTCTCTGGCGAAGCTGGCATACAGACCCACATGACCCAAGACTGGCTGGGCAGGGAGTTGGATGTTCGTTGGAGACATCAGGGTGCTGTTCAAGGGCACTGGGGCGAGACTGGTGGCACACAATGCGGACGGAGAAAAGCCAAATGTGTGGAACCGAGGCAGGCAGGACTGACTTGGGACGTTATATTAAAGTACAACCTAATTTACAGGAGCACAATAAAACAAAACCACTTGATACATATTAAGTGGAACAAATGCTAACCCATCAACCAATCAGCACACAAAGTTCTGGTCACCTGACCGATCCTCCCATGCTGGCTGTATTTAGATACAGCGTGGATGCTTTTAGCAACACTAGGACTGAGTGGGTAGCGCTGCTGCCTCACACCTCCAGGTTTTGAGCTTTGAATCTCTTGCTCTGTGCATGTGGAGTTTGCATGCTTCCCCATGTGGCTTGGGGTTCCGCTCGGTGCTCGTGTTTCCTCCTGCAGTTAGGCTACTTGGCGTCGCTTAATTCCTTTTAGCGTACAACTGTGTGTATTTGCCCCGCAATAAACTGGCGTGCCATGCGCAGTGTGGCCCTGCCTTGTGCCCTGTGCTGCCGGGCATGGTCTCCAGTACCCCCTGCAACCCTGACCAAGAAAAGCAGTCAGACCGGGTAACGCTTTGTATTAACTACCACTTCATAATGCATTCATTATACATTAATAGAACATTCAGTGCACCTTCATAATGCATTCATAGAACATTCATAAGCAGCATGTATACTTTAACATCGCAACATTCCTTAAGAGTTTTAATATACGTTAACAACAAATATTATTAACAAACATTATAATCACATAACGTATGTAATTAATGTATATTAATACTCTTAACGTATGTTAGAATGTTATGGTATAATTACATGCTGCTTATGAATGTTCTATGAATGCATTATGAATCCCTTTATAGATACAGTTAGCTCAGAGGTCTAAGCTTTGACAGGAGCATTTGCGATACATTGGGAATTATCCTCATCCTATAAACCCGAGAACAAGAACAAGCTGAGGTATGTCATGTAATTGAATTGCTGTATGTCATGTAATTGAATTGCTGTATGTCATGTAATTGAATTGCTGTATGTCGTGCAATTGAATTGCTGCCCGATGTAACCAAGCATCCCGGGTGCCATTTCAGAATGGGAGTCTGGAGTCTGGCCTGGCATTCAAGCGGCCTTGCAGTGTGCAGCACGCTGTAGTGTATTCTTTTAGCACCCCCCCCCCGCCCAGTTGCCTTCAGAAGACCTAGTTAAATGGAAAAAGGGTCCCTCGATACAAATGGGACCACCCACTGGGCACTATCGGGGGGGGATTAGCATTGATAGACAATTCGCGTATTGTCCTCCCACCATCGGATAGTTTTATTATGATTCCAGTGTCCTTGCATTGTCCTTGTGTCTGACTGACAGCTTCAGAGCTGCGGACCATGGGATGGGAGGAGCTTGGTCACAAAAGGGCACATTTTATTTTTTCCCTGTCCCCATTGATAGCGATTGTCCTGCTTTATACCACATTTCAGGTCATTTACAATGGCAGCCTTTTTCAGTCACAAACTTTAATGACAGGAGGCCACTTATTACCAGTACAAAGATAATATTCTATGCTGCTCGGTTAAATTAAACAGAAGATTTTTCATCCAGAAAATGTTGCCTTCTTTCAGAATGCCACTCAGGTGCTTGCCCGGGTGAACACTACGTAGATTGCTCACATTTGCGGTTAATTGGGGAACTTTTCATGCTGATGTGAGTTACTACGGGAGGCCGTGAGACCGTCAAAGTGTCCAGGAGTCAATTCTGAAGATATCGTGCACAGAATTGCACAAGTAACTCGATTCAGGATCCGCAAGAAACAGTCACAAGTCATTTATCGCAGTTCGCACTACGTTACTATGGCAGTGCCATAAACACAGACACCCAGATGGATATGGCCAGATTGGCCAACACTGCACCGCCCAACAGGAGATATGAGACATGGCGCTGATGGGTTTCTCTCGTCGCTTGTTTTCCCCGATCTCCATCAGGAAGGCATCCCGAGACACCGTTTTGAACTTAAGGAAAGCAGAACAAGTTCTGACCCAACTTTTCTTTACTCTTATTATGGCACGAGTGTTTTTAAGCAAGACAAGGCTGCAGTGTAGTGGTTTACAATCCTGAAAGGACTCTTGGTTTTTAAAACATACAATGATGTTATTGTTATCATCCTTGGAGTGGAGTCTGTACAAGAGGATAGAATGTATATATAGGGTTATAGAATATCTCAGTACAGTCATATAAATGTCCGATGCCAGTGGTTGTAGATAATGACCTGCCATGCGTTCATTTTCAAAGAACTCTACTATCTCAAGTGATGGTTACATGCTGATAATGTGTCACCATACAGCCATCTTTATGGTTCTCGGGTGGTGTGTGGCTCTGTGGGTTTGGTCTCTGTGCCCGAGATCAGGCAACAACCAAGGTTGTTGGTTCAGATCCCAATGTATGTAGAGTGATGTCATTGGTGGGCCCTTGAGCAAAGTCCTTAATCCCAATTGCTTCTGGAATCCTCACTTGTAATTGATTTTGCACAAAAGTGTTTGTTAAATGAATAAAATGTACATGTAGGCTCTGGACCACCACGACACTGCATTGGACAAATTTAGAAAATGGATGGATGACGGACGAATGGATGGATGTTGGAGCCATCTGCCTGCCCTCAAAATGGCTCCCCAATTGAACGCACACTCAGGGTCTTTGGTCTGGCAGACTACAGAAACCTCAGAAGCACGGCCTATTTGAATCTGAGTAAATATGCTCCACGGGCCGATTGGCAAAGGGGACAGGAATGTGGCATTTTAAATCCAGTTTTTACAGTGGGGAAGCCTTAACAGGTGGTGCCAGAAGCCCATTTGCAGTGCTGTGGGCAATGGTTGCAATGCAGTGAACCTAAGGCGTGACCGAAGCAAAACGAATGTCCAGCATTGTTTACCCATCAAATTTCATCTTAGTAAAGATCCTTTCCCTGAGTTAAGCCCTCTGTGCAACAGCTGAGGTTTTTCATATAACCTCACCCTTAAATAATTAATACTGTACGCCCGTATTGTTAGCTTCAGAGTTGCGTAATTGTGTAAAAATCATCCCATATTCATCAGGAAAATGATCTCGTCCTTACAGAAAACAAAATCCTATGCTTTAAGGGTTTAACTTTAGAGGTTTAATGTAGCAATTACATTTATTGTTGTGGTTAAAATAAAAAGTGAATGGGGGAGAGGGCAGTCCCGTGACGCATGGAACGGGCACAACATGGTGCTTGTGCCTTGTTTACGCCTATGCACACGCATTGTGTCGTGAAGAAAAGGCCTTCCACGGACAGCCACTGCATACCAGACCCAAAATAACCACGCCAGCAGGAGTCCTTTGGGTCCCGTCACTTCCTGCCCACAACTGGAGGAATGAATTCCTCATGTTAGCGAAGCTCACCGCTGTTTCAGGCGGTCCCTGCCCCCCCCCGTTCACTTAAGGTCTCGTGTGGAAGCAACTTGTGCCCAACCGCCGAATCGAAAGAAGAAGGAGGGTGCAAAACAAGGCGGAGGGGAATTCTTTGATAAAGCCTACCTCCGATGATCAAGGCTCGCTCAGACCCCCGTCCCACAGCAGGACCTTTGTGGCAGTGTCTCATTTTGTATGATCTGCTTTTGAAGAAAAGAGATACATTTGTATTTTTCCTTTCCATTCGTTAAATATAAATACATGGCTACATGAATAAGATATATTAAATATATAACAAAATATGAGCTAATCTGGGATCATTAGCGGCTCAAATAAAAGGATGTAAATTAACTGAAAGGCAGGCCTGCTGAGTAGTTTCCATACTCTGTTATTAAGTATCAATATTTGAACTTTTAATTGACCTTTGCATTTAACATACGTATTTAAGATACTTATTTAAGATACTTATTTGATTTCAGCATTGCAAGGTTTTCATATATAAATACCTTAAGAGAAGCGGACGTAATTCTGGAAATCTGGAGATCATAGCATTATGCATTGCGAAACTGAAAATTAAAAGTGGGAAAAATAAAAGTTGGTTTCTCTGTTCCATGACACAGAGGCCTCTCCTCAGCAGCTAACCAGCTAGCTAGCTAATCAGGTCATGTATGAATTATTGGTGTTTCCTGTGCAGCTGGGACAGAGTGGCATTTTCTCTCTGTAATTAAGTTACTCTCTGTATTTAGCCTTCTTAAGCCTCCTTCCATTTTATTCGGGAAAAGTCCAACATATGTTTGCCTAACATGGAAACTACCCTTTTGAGATGAACGTGTACGATCTCCATGCCCATTCCATCACTTAGCCAGACATCTGTGCAAAAAAGCTACAAGGTAGCAAAGGTAACACGTTACTGAACAGAGGTCATCACACAGTTCATTGAGCGGAGTACAGATAACCCAGGATTCTGGCACTAACGAACACAGAACACATGGTACCGAACACAGGATACATTTGTTTTTGGACAGGTGTTACTCAAAGAAGTAGATGAGCTACCAAACATAAAACGACCAGCCATTACCAATCTATCTTTCCATTAACTATTTCATTGGTAATAATCGCCTCTGTTCACATCCCAACCTCAGTTCTGTACATTATATTTAAACTATGTCCTTTACTTTCCATGTTGCCTTGAAAGACCTGGCGACAGGAAAGGCTGAAAATCTCGGTATGACTAATACCTGCCTGCCAGGATTTTACCAGAGAACAAACCAAGCGATTTTCCACCTATGTTTCTGTCTGCATGCAGCGGGGGGGTTCTTGCAAATAATCTGGGACAGACGCATCACACAATGTAGCACTTGGAGCGGATGAACGACCAGCAGGTTGACAGGTCAGGCCCGATTTCAGCACGCTGTGCGAGGAGGTGAAGCTGTTCACACAGATATCGTGCGACCGGCGCACTTTGCAATTCTGACCCAGCGTTTCTGCTCCGGGCTCTGCCAATCATTCAAGATTCTCCTGGGTTAATTGTCGAAAGAAGCTGGGCAGGGGGCCGCCTTGTGTGGACCTGTTTTGAGGGGGAAAAGGAAAAAAAAATGGGATTCTGCATATTCAAGCTTTCCCTGTACCAGGGAAAAAATGGTAAAAAAAAAAAATTACAGCATATATCAGGAATTTTCCAAGTAATGATTCGCGGATGTGGAAGCGTTGGGGAAGCGGGGCCTTACTGAGCCGCCTTTGTTCGCGAACACAGGGCCCCACACTGAATTCCTTTAAGCGCTGCATACTTTGGCAGCCGCTGTGCACTTTTTAACTGTATGCTGTGCACCATTGCGCTGCGATTTGCACCGAGCGTATCACTCTCCTCCAAGCTGCCTCCTTAAATGTGCATGTCTCTTATTTTGCCCTGTAAACAGTCTTTTTCGGGACAGCTGATGCCAACTTCAGGCCACTCTATTTAAGCGGAAAGGGACAGTTTGACCAGGAAGGGGTGGGGACTCACTTCAGGTCCCAGTCTGCATAGGCCAGTGTGGGTAACACCAAAGTTTGTCTAGCTGCTGACAGCCTGTACCATATGTAGGATAATGTAGAGGGGTGCGCTGGACAATACCAAGTGTCACTCCCAAGACTTGCTGAGGCAAAAACTAGACACATGATATTTAAGCCTGGCTTCCTGCTTTCAATGATACAAGATATCCTTCTGTGACAACATGCACTATTTGCATTTTGAAGCATCTAACAAAAGAAATATGAGTAAGACAGGTAAAGAAAACACAGGAGTTTGGAGAACCATTTTTCAAGCACTAGGTGGTGTGCTGGTTAAGGGTGCTGATTTCCCCACTGGAGACCTTGCAAGGAGCAGCTGAAATGTTCAGTTGTATAAATAGATGCTAATACAAGCTGCCAAACCTCTTATCATGTGCAAAGCCTCTCAGTCCTGCCGCTTCTTCCGTGTTTTACCACGTGCTGTTGAGTCAGACCGGATGGAATGGCTGTGTGGCTGGCCTACGTTCAGCAGGCGTCAGGGGGCGTGCCAGGATTTACCGAGGGATTTTGAACATCTCCTAAGCAACAAAACAGTATCTGCCATCAGAAGCTATCCAAGTATCCAAAAGCTGACAGTTTGCCAAGATGAATCCTCAAATTTAAAGGGACAGTCAGGAGCACCTTGCCTCTGAACTCAGAGCTTTACTGTCGGGATTATGAGGGACACATTTACTTCCACGGACTTGACGGACAATGAAAACTGAATTAGAGCTGGATCATCACCCCTTGTGCAAGCTTGATGTGTGTAGCTGGCAGAGTCCTGAAATTAGGTGCATATTACAATCCAGCGGTGACGCAAGTATCTGCCACAATCGGGAGCCAAATTCCCATGAGACACTGCTCCTCTGTGTCTGTGGTACGGTATAAGCACTGTGCAAAGTGCTTCAGCACCAGCCAGAGATCCTGGCTTGTGGATGTGCGGATATCCCTTTAAATCCATCCCGGCCTGCCGAGGAGGATGTGAAGGTCCATATTAAAGGCCCTTTCATCCCTCACTTCCTCCTTGAGCGAGAATGTAAACACAGGGCTCCATCCAACTCCGTCAGCCTGCCTTCTTCTAAGTTTCATTGTGTGCCATTGTTTCAGCTGCACGCAGGAAATAGAATGAGAGAGAGGGGGACCGTGGATAATTTCTGAGTGAATAAAAACAAAATCATCCCTCCTGAGGAGTATTAATTCTATGGATTTGGGTGCGGGCTTGATGAGTGGCGCTTTTAGGGATAGACCAAGTGGTTCCTCAGAAAGGAATGTGTAGAACGTGGCCATTTCATCTGCAGTGATAGCCAGCCTGCTTCTTCCAGGCAGACTGGACTTCAAATGTGCAGGCCGATGATAAATCCTATTTTATTTACCAACAAATATGTTCATACTAATTTATAAACTTGTCGATTAATTACTTGTTTTGTTTAATGTTTTATGTTTTGGATCATTGGAGTACATATTAAATACATACAAAGCTACCAAAAGATGATACACTGGGCTGCAATCTGCAGAGCAAAAGTGATGTCTTTTTGTGAATTTGCTAAAAGTGTAACTGATTTGATTCATATGGTTCGATATTGTGATTAACCCGTAGATTCAGTAAAACATTTGCAAGCTTAAAATGAGTATTTAGGAGGTATAAAAGTGCAACAGTTCATGGCGTAAACGCTTCAGTATACACTAGTTTCCGTCACGCAACCATTCTGCTCTCCTTTTAAATGGTGCCCATGACGTGCATCACTCTCTGCATGATGCCCAATACACTGTCGTTGCAGTGTAATGTTTACCATATATAAATAATTGCGACAGGCAAATGCTCGCTCACAGAATACATCAAAACACTGCTGCGCTTCAAAGAATTTCCGCTTGACAGCGGCACACATCACAGCCCTGTTTCCTGCTAGTGGAACAGACTCTGGTGAAACCTTCTATTAACGGCGGCTGCGCAGGGCGGATATGCTCAGATGGTATCGTCGCTTCACTGTAGCACGCGGTTCTTCTTAGAAGTCAAAATCCTATACATTTATAGCTTTTTCTGAAGAGCAGTTAAGAGGAAAAAAAGGCCGAGGTTTTTTGTTGCATAAGTGCAAATAAGTCTATCAAATATCTCATTACGGTCGAGTTCTCAAGCTTGGCAGACGATGACAGTTGAGTAAGTTTCCTATTTTGACATGGTCGTATAATGATAAAGGTTTTAAAGAGCCAGTGAGTATCATTCTGAAGGGAAGCTGAATTTTGAAAATCAGGTGTTTTTTGGGAACCAGATTTAGGAAGCCATGTGATAACAGAATAATGTAATGAATAGCCTATCAGGAAGGAACTGTGGCTTAATCGCTCAGGACTGACACTAGGCTCCACCATAAGGCCGTATCCCAGAGGACAACAGCAGGAACCAGCTGCTTGTCCTGAGACAGTAGAAAGAGACAACTGCAGAAGATCAAGCCCAAAGTGGTGTATAAATTAGTTTTCATGCTGTACATTTAATTGGGGAAGGTAAACTCTGTGAGGGTGGGAAGAGCTCTCTGCTTTGTTAAGGTACCATGTAAAGGCAAAGCATTCAGAACAAAGTGGCTTTACAGGGCTTGAGATCAGCATTTGTAGAAATTGTGAAAACAGGTGAAGTTTGGCAATGTGTTGAATTAGGGCTTAAGATTCATGTCTATGATACAGTAAAGTTTTAAAGAAACAAGTTATTAGCCATTTTTTCAAAAGGCCTCCTTGTTCATCCTGTACTTGTAAATTGTAAGACTTCCGAGAAAGAAAAAACATTCCGAATGCTATTTTATTAAAACTTCATAGCCTGGTCTAAAACAATGTCCCAGTCTTTGCAGCTTATCTATAATGCTAATAGCTATCTTGTTTACCTTGTTTATTCTCCACAAGGTGCCTACAAGATATAAATCCTTTTTTCCCCCGGAAGGCAGAACTAGAAAATGGCAGCAGAAGATGCTCACTTTTGCATCAACGGTTGGGCTGCGGGTATCTGGTGTTTCAAGATTTCAATGAATGGTGTGAGATTGAAGAGGAACCATCACTCAGTAACCACACGCGGCCGCTTTGATCACATCATCACAAACTTAAGGGCAATATTTAGATGACTTCCTGTGCATTTCCACTTAATCAGGAAGGCTAAAATAACAGTACCTTATTTAAGTCCTGCAACTTCTTTGTAAATCCTATTTTTAAAATTGCTATTTTGAGAGTCACAATAATTGCATGTATCAGACGCCCTTGTTTGGGAGATAATCTGCAGGACCAATGACTTTCACTTTTAGTTTGTGTCTTCATAACATTTTTATCTTGGCAGATATTCATTTAACATATTGAGTGTGTAGTTTCTGTCCCATGTGAAAATAATTGCTTAAGCCAAATAAAAGAAACAGTGCCGAAGGAAGCATTTGAATCAAGCGTTAACTCAAACACAGTCATCTCCACTGATTTGGTATGTTTGGTACGATTTGGTATGTTTCCCATAGTTCTAAAGATACGTTCTCTCACTCCTTATGTCCACTTATGTACCTTGCCACCAGTGCTTTCAGGGCTGCCCCGTTAGTCATCTTTGTAGATTAAGTTTTTGGGGGTTTCTGTTTCTATCAATCATACAGCAATAAAGCTCTAATATCAGTAAGCCTCCAATCTAAGCCTCTCTCTTGTTTGTAGAATTATATGAGCTGTCTTGTACCATTAGTCATCTTTGCAGATCTGCAAAAAATTAATTAAGACAGTGGGGGGTTAGTAACATCCAGATAATACCGGCTTTGGTTCTTCTGAAGAAGGAACATGGCACTGTGGACAAAGATGCAGGCTTATTGTCTTTTGGACATATGCCTTATTGTTTCATGAACACGAGCATGCGAGGGTTTATGGGACATTTCTAAGAAAGGCTAGCTCTTCTGGTTACAACTCCTTGCTAACATAACATCCTGCTCAAGGAAGCATTTTAGAGGTTCACAAAAAAGATTACATAAGCGGTAATGCTTTACGTTAGCTGCACCCTCATAATGCCTTTATAATGTAGAACATTCAGTGTATCTTCATGATGCATTCATAGAACATTCATAAGCAATATGTGAGGATATCTTAACATGCTAACATACCTTAACAGCCTTAATATACATTAATAAACATTATACAATTATAATGCTTGTTATTATTAAGCTGCAAAGTTATGTTAGGATGTTAAAGTATATTTCCATGCTTTGAATTATTATTGTCTTACAATTGCCATATTATTATGCAAATTATTTACATCCGCTGATAATCAAACACTCATCTGTCCATTATATGGAAAGTTATATCAAAAAAAAAAAATCCATGTTTGGATGAGTCATTGAACACCCTTGTGTAAACTTTATGTAAAATAGAATTATTGACAACCACAGTGGAAACCTGTAGTGATACCTATATAGCAGAGTTCTTCAAATTTGGACCTCGATTCCAAATCCAGCCCTTGTTTTCAGTTCTGCCAAGTAGTTAGTTTAATAATGACTGATTCTGATTGGTCAGAGGCTTCACACCTGACTGACAGGTAAAGGAAGGCTGGAAAACCAGCAGTGCTCAGACCTCGACGACCGTGATTTGAATAACCCTGTTATATGGCGATATAAGCAGCCTCTCCTCACTGCATGATGAAGGGTGTTCAGCCTAACCCTAACCCTTTCGCCCACTGATGTCCTAAATGGCTAAAAAGTCAGCCACGTGAATTATAGTACCTGACATGGTATCTGAAGGTCTACATATACAGATGGTATTTGGGCTTCTCGAGATTACAGAGGCGCGTCTGATGGCATGGCTTGGTCTCAGCCTACACATTTACTGGAAATGTCTACGGTCTTCCCAGATTTGTCTTTAAGTGGCTCTAAAGGAGGAGAGGAGCCTTACCTGATGTAAACAGCAGGTCCTTTCCAGTACGGTTGGCTGACTGCTGGCCCTTTCTGTGGAGCTCTCTGGAAATGTGTCCCGCATACAGATGAGCTGCACAGCCAGGGCAGTGTATGAAAGGCCTAGCCCAAGGGCCGTTTGACGGAGCTGCAGTGTGAAACGCCGACTCTGTCTTCTCCACGTGTTCGCTCTGACTCTCAGGGCATACCCAGGCCGCAGGCTGGCCAGCCTTTCACAGAGCCAGAGTTGTACAAACTTGCCTTAAATATCAGCCTTGTGTCAGCCACTCCAGTAAAGGTACCAGAAACGCTAGCGTGTCTCAAGTTAATCCTCTCTCCTTTGAGGCTGCAGCTGGAGCAAAAGATTGCGGATAGCGTTCTTTTTGTGTAACGACAATTTGAAACACAAATAATGGATAAAAACATCATTATTTCCATCCTAAATGCTTTATACTCTCATTGTGCAATTTGAATAGCCTGGATTTTTCTTAAACAATATTTTGAAGTTTCAATATACTTATAGTTATATGAAAGTAATTCCAATAGTAGAAGTGAATTTCGCAGTGTATCTTTTTTTAGTATATCAAGTTTTTATTTATAACATGGGAAGAGTATCGTGCATGTCTGACATCCTATTAACTGGTTATATTGTGATGGCAGAGTCACATTCTAGACTGTCATTTAACTTTAAATGCACTAATTAAGTGTTTCATCTCATAAAACAGCAGTATTTAATGTCCCTTGTAAAAGGAATCCCTATCATTTTTCTCTGCTGTTATAATTGCTAGAGGAGGTTACTTTGATGAATGAAAAATATGACATTTTCTTGCTAAAAAGTACTCAAATGGTGAACATACTGTAAATTTATTTGTTAGCAAAGAATACTGAGTATATTTTTAGTAAATTTTAAGTCAGTTACATGCAAATGTAGAAAATCTCAGTATGTGCAAAACCTTTTGACTGGTAGTGTACCATAGTAGCAAAAAACACAACTGGAAGGAATTCCTGCACTGATTTAGATATGATAGGAAGAGAATTACTTTATTTTAAGTAATTCTTTTCCTATCATATCTAAATCGGTTTAAACATAATTACAGTCACCCATTCACATTCATAAGGCCTAGGGGCAGAAATTTGTGAATAATATTTGGGTCCATTATTAAAAGTGCAAAATTAACAGCACTGAGAAGTTTAAAAGTTACTGCAAGAAATGTAAGTTTCACGGTTAGAGCGACAACTAACATATGAGTGAGGCTGGTTGTTGAGACAAAAAATGCAATGTATGCCCAAGTCAAGACAATATTAAAGACATAGTACGTACTGACACTAACAAATATTAAATAACACTAATTATATATTATATAATTTTATGGGATCGAAAATATTTTCAGTATTGTTTATATATTTTTACGCGTTGTCAGAGATTCTGCATTTTTTCAGCAATCTCCAAAAATATGCCCATATTATTGCTCAAAGTCAGCTCGCAAAGCAGAAACCACTAATGCCAAATTTGTAAATATGGAAGGGACAATGTACATCAATGGTTGAAATCCTAAATACAATAGCAAATATAGAATACAGAGTTAATTATCGAAATTGATATTAAGTTAATAGATGATGTTTTAAAATAGACCAGATTCTTATGAGTTTATTTAAAGTATAAAATCATTGCACTCCTATCCCTAATAATTTTGCACCCATAAAGAGTCTCTTTTTACCGCCTAGTGAAATAGCTAACAGGATCTGAACACTGTCAATGGGAACAGCTCTGATGATCTGCTGCATGCAATGATCCACTCAGGGGCTTCTATACCTTTTGCTTTCTTGCTGGCTTTTCATGCCACATGCCAACATTTTAGCACGACATTTAACCCCCGGGGGACTCCTGTGTGTGCGGCAAGTCTGACCTCCGCTAGGCCGTATGGGATTTCAACACCGTGCTCACCCTTTGTGTGTGTATCTATTCCACTGCAGGTTGTCACGTTGTGGTACCGGGCTCCAGAGGTCTTACTGCAGTCCAGTTATGCCACACCGGTAGACCTGTGGAGCGTGGGCTGCATATTCGCCGAGATGTTCAGCAGGAGGTAAGTGTACTTCATTTGTGAAAGCTTCTATAATCACATATTAAATCATCGTTTCACTACTACACAACACACTGAATGTTTACGTGTTACTTATAGTTCTCCTTTGATTATACTGTTTGAATGTCTGCCATATTTCTGACTAGGATTGCCGGTTAGAAGATGTATGGATGGTTATATACTGTTTGATAGTGTCCCCAGACCCTGAACAGGACAACTGGTTAAAATATATAAAAACAAGCAGGTTATAAGAAGCGTAAGAAGTTTGGATGGATGTTTGATTGATTGTTACTTCACATTAGATTTCACATTTCACGTGGCCCTAGGGGTAACCTCCTTTCACTGGCACCTGGGAAGCAGAGCATAACTTCCTGCTTTTTTGACGGTTGGGCTGTTAAACGTTAATGAAATTCAGTTGGAGCCTTTCCGTGGTTTCAGACTTCTGAGAATTCAGCTCCAGATATATATTTTTTTTCACCGTTTGTGGTTTAACGTTAATTTTCACAGCGAGAGAGAATCACCAGTCACACAGTGATTAGCAAGCCCACGTCGAAAATTTGGTTTAGATGGGGTGGGGTGTGCTGGATCCGCTTCCCCATGCGGCACGTCTTCCACCGTGCTTACAAGCCCTGTGTAGATGCATGTTTGTTTATACATGTTTGAATTGACATGAAAACGAAGCCCAACTGAATGGCATTTGGTGCTCGGCTGGTCATTCGTAGCGGTGCACTGCTGCCAGGCGAGACAGGCCCTGGTCATTTCTGTGTCTTACCCCTGATAAATAACATCCCCTTTTCAGCTCTCTGGGCTCAGGGAGACTGTAGACCGTTACCCCATCTGACCTGTCACCATTACTACACATTTTTTGATTATACTCAGTTGCGAACTGCGACTGTATGTTTAACCAGATGCTATGCTAACCTGTTGTTATAACTTAGACCATCAATGCAAAATACTCAGTCGTACGTAGTTGAGCTAATTGTACTCTTTGGCCCTGTATCCTGAGAAGGCCAACATTTTCAGCTTTTATTTAATAATTTTAAGTATGTTTTCTTTTTAATATGTATACGACTTTCTATAGCAGATTAATGCGAAACATTGGTTCCCTTGTTCATTGTCCTTCTGTTCACACCATAATCCATCTCCTAGTTTCCTGTTTTATTTCTACGATGGGTAACGTCCTTCCTGATTTTCCATTCCTAGTAAAACACTCTCTTTACCCATATGCCACGATTTTGGGAGCGAGACCTTCAACGGCGCTCTGGCCGGCTTCTCACGTCCTAAAGAAATGCCCAGACGCTACACAGGTTCTGTATGTTTGGTCCATAAAGATAAAAGGCTCTGTCTCTCCAGCCGGTCTCTTTAAATAAAAGCAATACAGCAATGTAGAATTTCTCACTTTGGATGCAACGAAGTATGCCTGTGGGTCTGTATGTCTGAAAGATAACTCTCTTTGGGCATCAACTGTCTGGGTGCAGAATCGCTGCAGAACAGAATGAGTTTCTGGGTGCCAGTCTTTCACATATCACTGCTCACTTACTGCTCAGCAGCTTTGATTTGAGAGGTAATCGGGCAATCACATTTAACACCCAGCTAGCCATGAGACACTTCAGACACGTGTTGCCAAAATGACCTTAAATAGCATGGGACAGATAGAGCACATCTGAAGGTGAAATTCCAGCCTTAAAGATTGTTTCAAACCACGTGCCAAGTCTCACAAATCCTCAAGGAATGTTTTGGATCGGAGACTAAGTCATTCCCGTGACAGCAGACACGGGTTGTATGCATTGACACAGTTGGATAATTTCCACCTCAGGCCAGGTACCTCGCTCAAGGCTAAAAGGGCACTCCACCACCCAAACCTTAACCACCAATCACTCAGGGGGTAACTGAGTAAAGTCTGCCTCCACCCCGCTCCTGTAATGGGGTCTAGGCGTGTCGTTTTCCTTTAACAGTGCCCTCAGATTCCCACACATGAAGAAAGCTGTCACTCTTATTTGGTTTCCTGATGGAACTGGGGGGGGGGTTACTTTCTTGCAAACGAAGAAGGCTTGCATGGAAGGTGCAGGGATCAGGTCAGGAAACCCAAAGATCTATAGTGTTTTCGCATTTTCCAACCTTACTTGTTTCTAAACATTTTCAGATTTCTGAAGGCCCTTTTTATCATTTACCGAAGAGCCATCAGCTGTGTTAGTAAATGATTTGAGAATTCACCGTCGTCCAGGTTTTCCCCACACCTGTCTTTGCAGTGGCGAACTCAGTGCATTGGCCCCTCTTCTTAATGCGGAGCCTCCCCCAAGTGTTGACATACTCATTTCACACTCACGCACGCTTCTTGTGCCTGTGTCACACTATGCCTTGAGAATCGAAAGCCCTGACCATGCCGGTGTCGATTTCAGACCCAGCGGAACCCTGGGGAAGTCCCAGAAAGGAGGAAAATGTACAGCGTAAGTTTGGGTTGTGCATTGGAGTGTGTCATCATCTGGAAGCTAGTAACCACAGGGTCGCTGCCATCGGTTAGTTCCTGTTTCTATGGTGATGGCCCCTGGCCTTCACATTGGATAATCGGACCACCCTTAACTTGCACCCACATGCCATTTGCAGCAATAGTGCTTTGTTATCAAGTTACAGTATATATGAAACTTCCCACTGAAGTAAGACATTAATAAAAATAACTGATTGACAACCAGACTTAATTTGTTAATCCACAGAATAATTGCATGTAAATGATGAAAATATGTAAGAAGAGTCTTGCTATTAATATCTGCTGATACATTTTAAAGCTTAGTTAATATGAGCTTCTGAAAGTATCTCTTATTGAGTTACCAATGAAGTATCATAATACCATAAAGGGTTATTCCGCCAGAAATGATTAAGATCTCTGTTTAAAATCATCTCTAGGTTACGGTACTCCACCCAGTAGGACCTAATCCTTTGTTTCAACAAAAGATTGCAGATCACACTTCTCACATTTTGCTTTGATGGTACAGGTACATGAATGAAATTCAGATGACCACATGCAATCCTTCTATTTCAAAGGAACTGATCTGAATTCAGATCTGAATTTATGGTATATGGAGAAGAATGTACATTAACAGTCGTCATTCATAATTAAGACACCTGTTATATCTATCCTATCCATCCATCCATCCTGTGCAGGGTAGAGGGGGTCCAGGGCCCTATCCATCCATCCATCCTATGCAGGGTAGAGAGGGTCCAGGGCCCTATCCATCCATCCATCCTATGCAGGGTAGAGAGGGTCCAGGGCCCTATCCATCCATCCTGTGCAGGGTAGAGGGGGTCCAGGGCCCTATCCATCCATCCATCCTATGCAGGGTAGAGGGGGTCTAGGGCCCTATCCATCCATCCTATGCAGGGTAGAGGGGGTCTAGGTCCCTATCCATCCATCCTATGCAGGGTAGAGGGGGTCTATGGCCCTATCCATCCAACCTATGCAGGGCAGAGGGGGTCCAGGGCCCTATCCATCCATCCTATGCAGGGTAGAGGGGGTCTAGGGCCCTATCCATCCATCCTATGCAGGGTAGAGTGGGTCTAGAGCCCTATCCCAAAGGTTATAGACACAAAGCAGAGAACAACCCAGGATGGGGGGGGGGGCAACCCATGGCCAATTTGGCAACTTTAGTTCACTGTGGGGGGTAAACTGGAGAACACCCCACAATGACGGAGAGAGAACAAGCAAATTCTCCCCCCACCCCAAGCAGAATCTCGAACCTCACTCCAAGAGGTGCAAGGCAACAGGGCTAACCACTGTGCCAGCCCTCCTATGTTTTATATGTTCATGAATTTCTTTATCATGAATGTACACTCACAGACTATTACCAATACCATCTGTTTGTTTTTCATAGCTGTCTGTCCAGTGCAGGGTCTCTGTCTGCCGGTATCTCAGGAAGTACAGAGTATAAGACAGCTGGACACAGTGAGTCTGCTCAGCCCTCACAGGTCACACACACACAAAGCACAGTTCAGAGACCTGCTACTGATCCAGCTAAAATCTGCATTGTGGGTCAAAGCTGGTTTGCGTGCTAGATGCAGGCACTGAGCAGGACTCGAACCCACAACCCAGGAGGTATGAGGGCACAGTAGCCCTGCCCTAGTTAGACATGACATGCTTGACACCTCAGCCTGACAGCCTTATTCCTCAGCGCACCACCAAAACACTCCTCTGCATGTCCTGCATTCGTCAAGCTCGGCTGGAACATCCCCGGACCTCCTCTGCACCCAGAACAGGGTCAATCCCCCACAGACCACAAGAGGCGACCTTTTCAGAGTCTACCGCACCCATGGGTTTTCTGTTCGAATAGAGAAGTAATCCATTAAAATGATACCTTCTGCAAGCTTAGGTCCAGCTGCCATTCCTGCAATCAGCACAAAAAGAAACCCAACGTTTCAGTTCTGACTGTCTTGATACGCACATATTTGCAGAAAAATTCCCTTGATAAGTCAGTCATTGCCACCCCTCCCTACCCACACATGAACGGTAAAGCACACAGGCACACATTCCATTGATAACTCTGCACCCCTCACATCCTCAATTGAATACACACACACACACATACAGGCCTGGAATGCAGGACAGAAGCGCTGTCTCTAACCAAGCATGACTGCCTGCATGTCAAAGCTCAGGCTCTGTGAACCTGCCAGATTCTCACTGTCCTGCCTGGAGCTGCAGCAGCCTGGCACATCACACAACGCTGCAGATTCACACTCCAAACTGAGCGCAAATCCTGTTAGAAACTGTTGATTAATGTCAAGGGAGTAGCTCTGGGAAAATACCTTGGGAAGAATTTCAAATGTACTTGTTTTGGCACGACATCGCTCAAGGTTATTTTTAAAAAGAACTGGTTTGGCAAATTCTTAAAATCGCAATATTGTTAGATTGTAAATCTCTTTAAGTCATTTATTATTCACCTGCAAGACTGCAAAGAACACCGTCCTTTCTGAGGTGTGCCGTACACATGAAACCATGAAAGGATGATGCATGCGGCTATTTATGGGAATTATGAGGTGTTTTGTGTTAATCCAGCCTGTGAGCGTTGTTTGATTTTTCCATTCGAAACAACAAGAAACAATATATCACTGACAGTTACTTTTTAAAAATTATTATGACTGTTATTTATGATAATTACATTTGTCCAACTCGCATTAAGTGACTCACAGATCTACATTTAGTACTTCCTGTTTATAACATGGCTGGCTATTGTCATAGAAAATGCTTGAGGAGTATCTGTAAAAAGGCCAAAGGGTATAACAGTATAGCCCACAAGCTAATGATAGCATTGGGTTCAGTATGAGGGAAGCAGTCCAGATGTGTGTCTCTTTAAAGGGTCAGGGTGAAACGCAGCTGCTAGTGAACATGTTCCCAGGCTGAATGGCCCTGCAGCTGGCTAAGAAGGAGAGCTTCTCTGCTTCAGCTGCCTTGTGGCAGGTCGACATCTGGTGGTGGCAAGCAGTTTCGCGAGAGAGGGCTTTCCGGTACACTGTTTGCAAGCAGCATTGGGACCCATGTGCAGCAAGGTGCAGATGTGGGCTTTAGTTTATTCTTCCTCTCACACTCGTCTACGATGAGCAGTTGAGGCTCTGCTTATCAGCCATGGTCCCCAACTACCCCAGCAGGGGTCACTGGTCAGAAGAATCTTAGAGGGACATGTTGTTTTGGGGCTTAACTGTGTTTTGTGGGCTCTGGAGTTCTGTCTCACATATAACAGGAACTGCCAGTGGTCCAGCTCCCAATCATCAGCACTGAAGTTCGAAAAGTGCTCTGTCTTTTAAAAGTGTCACGTCACGTGCAAGGGCTTCCAGTACTGGAGGAGAGACACCAGACAATGTGCGTCAGAGGTGCTGAGTGTGTGGTGGAAGGTGCCTGTCTTGCGATTTGGGCCTGAGGCTTGGAGATCGCTCGCTGCGGTGTCCCCAATCAGCTGTAGTTAATATGCTTGAGAACACACATGCAGATTTCCTCAGCGCCTATGTACGTGGGCTGGTGGGAACTCTAAACCGACACTTATAAATTTAGAGGGAGGGAACCATGACATCAGTTCCAGCAGCTGCTCTGAGCCTGTAGAGGGATACCCTTTCGAAAGGCCTCTTTCTGCGAGGACCACCCCATCAGCCTAGGCTGACACTCTACCCCTTGGTACCCCTCTTAATCACCCTCGAACCTGATCATAGCCTGGGGAAAATGTAGGGTCTCAGCAGACATATTAATGGTTCAGATCTACTGCAGCAATTCCCACAAATTTCAGGCCCTATAATTCCCATATAAATATATATTTTACTTACTACTTCACCTAATATAAATATATTTCAGTTCTATATCTCATTCAAAAAATTATTTCTTGAACTTCAATAAGGTTATCCTTAAAGGTCCAAGGTTATGCTTCGGCCGTTCGATTCTTATTCAGATCAATGTATTTGCAGTTTAATTAATTTTGCAAGGTCACAGACAGAACAGTCCTGAAAAATGTTGCCAGTAACACGTTTTTCTCTTTCCTTTTTAGACCACTTTTTCAGGGAAACTCTGATGTAGACCAGCTGGGAAAGATTTTTGAGTAAGTACTGGATACCCCATGATTCAGATTTTTGAGTAAGTACTGGGTTCTCCATGATTCAGACTTTGAGTAAGTACTGGGTTCCCCATGATTCAGATTTTGAGTAAGTACTGGGTTCCCCATGATTCAGATTTCGAGTAAGTACTGGGTTCCCCATGATTCAGACACCATACACAAATAGCGTAAACAGCTTTTCACAGTGCAGTCATCTGATGGGTGCATCTGCTAGGCTGATGATGCAGAGCGGGGCAGCGCAGTCAGACATGCCACTGTACTGCGGCGAGGGCTCGCTTGACACCATGACCAGACGAAGTGAGACTCGCATAACCCCCCCTGTAAGACTGCTGTAAGTCCTAGTGAACAAGACGCAGCCGCCATGGGAGGCCCAACGGAAATTTAACACCCCAGTGGGCCATGGTCACGGCTCCAGTTACCCTGGTGGTCCGGAACACATGGCTTTACGACAGATGCAGTCAGAAGGTAGCAGCCATCCATTCGGGTAGAATGCCCCCCTCATTTTCTGATATCTTGGGGGAAGGGGGGTGGGTTGGATTAGCATCAGTCCTGACTAGAGTTTTCGATTAACCTAATCGCGAATGCATGACTGCGCCTGTAGTGAGTTTGGGTGTGTGTGTGGTCCAGGTACACATTATTTTGTGGGGACCAAATGTCCCTAGAAGGCGTTAAAAACCTGTTATTCTGAAGACATTTTTTTCAGTCCCCACAAAGGGAAACTCATTCATAAAAATCTGTCACAAGTTTAGGCCTGAGTAGGGGTTAAGGCTGAGATTCAGGATTTGCCCATAGAAATGAATGGACAGTCCCCACAAAGGCATAAATACTTAATCTGTGTATGTGTGTGTGTTAGGTTTATGTCCCCCACAATGTGATTAAAAATGTTATTTTGACCTTGTGAGGACGTTGGGTTTCCGCACAAGGGGAAACCCAATTTTATAAAAGTCTGTGACTTAAATTAAAAACATAAAAATGTCAAAAGACTTGTATTTTGTTTGGTAATTTATGGTTAAGCTTAGGAGTGGTTAAGGTTTTTGCCATAGAGAGAGTGGAGAGTCCCCACAAAGATATAAATACCTCATCTGTGTGTGTATGTGTTTCTCTGTGTATGTAGGGTCAGGATCAGACCTCACATGTATGTGTGTGTACGTTTGGTCCCAGACCTGGTGTCTGTGTGTGTGTGTGTGTGTCAGGCACCTTGGCTGACACGCTGCTCCTGTTCGCAGTGTCGTAGGAGTGCCCAGTGTGGAGGACTGGCCCCTGGACGTGTCCCTCCCTCAGAGCGCTTTCTCCCCTCGGCCCCCCAGGCCCATCGCTGAGCTCGTCCCGGAGATGGATGAGCAGGCACAGGCCCTGCTGCTGGTAATCCCCCTGCCCCCGCTTTGCTAACCTTGGACTCGCACCTTCTAGGGTGTGTTAACCGTCATAGCTTTGCCTAGAAGGTGCAGTTCTAAATTGCCGCTAACCATTTGCAAATGATTTCTCTCCAGCAATTTCTCACATTTAATCCCTCCAAGAGGATCTCGGCGTTTGCCGCTCTCTCCCACCCGTACTTCCAGAATATGGAGACTAGCAACAAGAGTTCCCAACAGATCCCTAGCAACAAGTCAACGCTGGAGAAGCAGGCAGCCTAGGGGACAAGCCTGCCACCACGGACTCGACTCAAGGAGATTAGCTTTTAATTGGGTGGTTTGAAATATTTTTTGCTGAAAAAGAGAGGGAACAAAGTCTTCCACAACAACGTATGCTGCTCTTTTGATTTCTTGGTAATGGAATCAAAAATAGTTTGCCCACGGTATGGAATCGTTTTTTTTTACTACAATGCAAAGACATCCTGTTCAGAATCGGACCACCTGGGAATAATCTGGACTTCCAGAAGCTGCTTCTTCACATGCTGTCTTCTTGACACCCTTTCGAAGAACCCCCCCCCCCCGCACCCCCCCAGACAGGGGGTCCTGGGTCTCACCACTCCAGCTGTTCTCTCCAATTCATGGCTGTACTTATGTTTGCTCATCTATTTAGCTGATCATCAGCACCCCCACCAGTTCCCTCCATCCCCATCTGGCTTGTGCCCCCCCCCGCCCCACTTCCCGGAACATCAACGTTCTGCATATCACATCATGGAATGTGCTAAGTGACTGTGTCATCTCTGCCCCCTAGTGGCGGCGATATATACTGCTGAGTGCCTTGGGTTATGTTTTCTCATTCGTGAATTAAATTTTTATATGCTCTCAGTTTCTAAAGCAGCCTCAGCTGTTGAAGCTGATGGAGATGACTGTGTGTACAGTTATATATATACTTCTGTTGAATTTTTTTCTAGTTTGTGTCTGTGTGTGTGTATTTTTAAGTTAAATGCTCTGCCATCTTTTACAAGTGTTAATCAGCGTTGCAGTTATTCTGATATACTGCTGCAAGGCTGCTGGAGACAAACTGATACAAAGCAGGATTAAATAATTGCGGTACATCACCTGATGCATGCAAAAAAAAAAGATGTGTCTGCTGAATTGTGAAAAAAAATTCTAAAATGTCTCTGTAATATATTTTTCTAGGTCTTTCATAAAGGATAATGGAGTTGATGTAAAAATCCTGGAGTTGTTTCTAGGCCAATGTGCGTGCTGCCATGTATATGTGTTCTGTGAAAACCATTAAGTTTGTACATAATGGCAGCCAGTCATTGTAAAAAACCAGTAAGTATGGTGTGTAGTTTGTGAAAAAAGCTTCTTGAGGTGGGCCTTGCGTGGTGACAAAAGGGACAGTGTGCATGAGGTGGTTGCAGACACTGCGTAGGTGGCGTGACCCATGAATTTTTTCGGAGATCAGAGGACGTAGTGTGGTAGCGGTAGTGTTAGCGCAAGTAAGTGTTCATTGTTGGAGGTATGTCATGTCACAGAAAGTGTTTGCATGGATGAAGGGGTCATTTTTTTTCTTTTAACTGGCCTTTTGTCCATATCCTGAATTTTTTGACCCAGAACTGCACTAGAAAGCTTGGTTTATCAGTCCCGAAGAACATTTTTTTGGGGGCTATAAGCATGCGCTGGTACGCTGTGTATCACAATAGAAAAAAGAAAGACAATTATAAAGTACAACAGGTCATTACATATCAAACAATTTTGTATACTAGACCTTACTGGTTTAAACTCTACAAATAAAAATATATGCAGGACACACTGTAAATGTGATACGATTACACATCATACATATACTTACACATCTATTTTGAGAACAGGTCTCTTACTAATTTCGTCACATTATATGCATGTTAATGTCATTGTGACACTAATGTCTTATTTGTCGCATTATTTCATCTTTGGCCAGTAAAAATAAGTCTGAAATGACTAGGGGAATAATTTTGACCTGCAGAGTAAGTTATAACTGTTACTAAAAAAACTACAGTGAAGAAAATCCAAAGACTTTGAAGCTATCTGTACGTGTTAAACATAATTAAATGTTTAACTTCTGAAAGTGAGTTTGCTGGTCTTCAGCTGAGCAGTTACGATTCAGACAACAGGGTTTAGTTGACTGGGGAGCCTGACCCAATAACATCTTCATGTCCTTAAACTTAATTCTGTATGTTTATACTCAGGATTCATTTAGGTAAAAGAACATATTCTGATGATACCAGGAGCAGGTGCGGCTCATCAGAAGCCATGTGGGATAGAAAACCTACTGGATAGTAGCTCTCCAGGACCGGAGCTGGAGAGCCCTGATCTAATGTCATAAAAATGCTTACCAGTAATTTGCAGTTAATTTAAAGGTACAGTACGCACATGTATCAGTTAATACCTTTATTTTTTTTATTAACTAGGACAGGTTTAATTTCCAACATTTTTTATTTATTTATAAGCTACAAGTAATTTTTCCAACAGTATTCTATATACTTAGGCGTAGTAGCTACCCACTGTGCTGTCCTTCTGTCTTGGATAATGTAAAGATTCGTCTTTATAGATGTAAAATCTCCGTATAACGTGCAAGTGGTATTCTAAGCAGACGGCAGTAAGCAAAGAGACTAAAGTGATTACTGTCCATATGTGTGTCTATTTTTTAATTATGAGTTGAGGATATGTAAACCCTCTATCTTAAAAACTTGGGCCAATTTTCGCGTTTTTTTTTTTTTACTGCAACTCACTCACATGTCTGCCCCCATAGTGGGAAATTCAGGGAACCTATCTGTATGACTATGATTCAGCCTGTTGCTTATGTGTAAATACATCTGTAAGAAATCCATTAGTTAAATGCCTTCAGAAAATGTGAATATGCTGTGGATAATTCAGTATTGTGCTGAGTATGCCCCCCCCCCCCATCTGCTACCACTTGTATCTATTTCTGTCAAAGAAATTATTGAGCAAAATGAGTCCTTATGGTAAATAGGGTTCTCCATATCAGTTACACAATACTGATGATAGTGTAAATAATTATTTTCAGCAATGATAGCAGCCTGTCGAGTGCATTTCCAGTGCTACGGGGTTATTGTCATTGGTGCTATACTGATGTGAGATGCACCAGATTTTGGGATGTGCAGATGCTCCCATCCAGGATCCTGTGCCTTAATACAGGCAAACTCGCCCTGCACACTTCAGCACCTTCCACCCGTAACATCTCAGTACCTCCCAGGGAAAATTAGTGTGTTCTTGTCTTTGAGACATTTTTGAAAATTAGATCAGCCCATTCTATACAGGCCTACCTTTACCGGGGTAGTATAGGTTAAATTAAGCTGGTGGGTTTCCAAGTGGCTGGGCGTTGCTGCAGTGCATTGTGGGTGGTTATGCTGCCACAAGACAGTATCTCCTACTGTGTCATGCCAACCTCAGTGAAAATGTTCTTTTTGCCTTGTCGTCGTATTAGTTATTTATTGACCCTATCGATTTTAGTATTCAAGTTTTGCTAACGTTCATTGTCTAGCTCGAGAACGAAAGGAGTCCGGCATCATGTGCAAATGGTGAGAAGCCATTTCACCTCCTTCGAACCTGAAGCACCAGTATGCCAGAGGTCGCCATGGAAATTGTTGCATGCCGCATTTCGCCTGATTTCAAAAACAATGTTTTATGAGCTAAAATACATCTTTAGCACTCTGTTGCCCTACAAATTAAGAAATATTCCTGTTTTATTTATTTTAATATATATTTGTTAAATGTCCTTACCAAGCTAAAAAGCTCTGATACCTCTGGTGGACTATGTACTTTTCCTCTCTTCTGATGGTTTTTAATGAGACTGTAATGAAACTGTTGAGGGGTCTTTTGTAAGGGGCACTAGACAGCGAATGTTTAGTGTTATAAGCCTCTCTGGACAGTTTCCATTTTAACTTGAACAAGCCCACAAGGTGGCGCTCAAATGTGGCTTTAATATTTTTATTTTTTGGTTTGGTACACTCACATCCAGCTTACATTCCTGAATAATAGGCCTACCTGAGAAATGGGTCATTAAATGACACTTTGTAGGAGTATTTCTGTGTAGCTGTTTCGGCCTCCATACTCAGCTCCTCTTCACCTCGTTAGTCTCGTTGATGTCGTTCCTACAGTCATCAAACCCACCTTCAATATTTCAGGTGTCTTTCTCTGCATTAAGTGTGCTTACTGATAAAAAAAAAGGATTATTACCAGAAGTATAACAAATGCATATAAACTATTATGCTGTTGTGCATGAAATATTCAGTTTGTTAGAGTGACATTTTTTTAAATATGTGCATGCTCATAATGAATAAACAGTTCCTGGTGGTGAAATCGGTGCTATGAGCATACATTTTCATTATATATTAAGTATAGCGATCCTGCTCATTTTCTGCGCTTCAAGTTCAGTCGGCAGTGCTGGAGAATACAAATATTGTTATTACTGTTATTTAAAAATGTAAGAACAGTTTTAATCTTTATATTGGTTGACATTGTATTGAATACATTTCTATGGATTAAGGATTCTAAAAGATGAACAGTTGAAGAATTCAGAAAAGGTGTTTAACAAATTTGGGGCTATTGTTTTTGATCTTTTTTCTTTTTTTGCTAGTAAAATACCATTAAAATAGAAATGTTGGTGTAGGGTATTTAATGAACTTGAGAAATTTTTACTGTATTTAGCTAAAATGTTACGTTTGCAATGGGCTCACACGTGACAGACAATATAGCGGTTTGTGCCAAGTCAGAAACCATTCAGGACAGAGAAATGCTTTGATTTTATTGCATTACTTAGAGTAACTATGTACTGTATTCTCGTGTATGTGGATCTAGTTAGATCAGTAAATTTAAGAATCAGTATTGTAATGTAAACCAACCTGAGGCAAATTTAATGCAGTAGATTACATGCCAATTTTATGCCGAAACCTGTAATAAGCTTATTTTTTTATTTACATGCAATTCAGCCTTATTTATAAAATTCACCCTGAAATGTTAGAGTTCAATTGCTTTTTGGTGTTGTATTATTTTCTGATTTGAACTGATTGCTAAGATCATTCTTAATTGGAAAGTATGTTAAATTGTACAGTATGTACAGTATTGGTTAAAAAAAATGACCATTTTCTTTTAGTGGTGGGGGCGTGTTCTTTTATTTTTGTAGGATTTCATAAACAGGTTTTGCTGCTAATTGCTCTGGCCCAACCCATGTATAGATCCAGCCAATCTAAATAAAAGGTGGTAATTTTCTGCCAATGACTAAAGCTGCTTGAATGTAAGCTTGTTGTTTCGAACTGCTTTGACTGCTTGACAGTTTTATTTTTCTAAAATAAATATTTCTGTTTGTAAACTCAATGCCCTTTGTTTCTCATCTACATTAAACATTTATGTCACAACAGAGAAAGCAACAACCAAAACAACACTTACCCATACATCCACCTATACATTTCCTTATCACTTATTTTAGGCTGCGTTGTGGTGACCCTGTAGTGTGGTGTGCACTCTCTGGCAGGGAGCTGGGAGGGAGCAAAAACGTGGCCCTGTAGGTCGGGTTGGGAAGCACTGGCTGTGGTCTATCCCAAGACATACAGGGTATTTATAAGGCGTATGTTGGCAAGAGGCAGCCCACCGGCCACTTTTTAGTTTTCGTCATCCTGCCCCGCCTCCTAATCGATCCCTCTGCGTTAATTTTGCGATAGTGTGGCTTTGCACTGTGAAACCTCCGGGAACATGGCTAGAATAGGGGGCGTGGCTCAGTGGGTTACGTGAAATGTCAGCGCAGACCAGCGGGGCAGTGGGGGACAGTACAAGGCAACCGGGTCAAATGCGAGCATGTTGCGATCGTAAGATTGTTTATTCTGCACCCTTCACATGGAATTTGCTGTAGAACAACTTAAAATTTAGTAAATTGATTCCTTTGAGTGTTTTTAAGTCAAAAATGAGATGTTTCGAGTTGGATTCCCTCACATGTCAATGTTTTAACTGAGATTTCATTGTAAAAATTGGCCCTTACATTGTTTTTTTCCTTATTTATTTGTTTTTATTGCTGTTTTTGTATGTATGTACTGTTGTGATGTAACTTAGCTGCCTATCTTGGCCAGGTCTCCCTTGCAAAAGAGATTTTTAATCTCAATGGGCTTCTCCTGGTTAAATAAAGGTTAAATTAAAAAAAAAAAATTTTTTTTAAAGTGCAGATAGAAAATTCATGTGACCTTAAGCAATCTGAAGTACTTCTCTTCAGGGCACAATCAGAGGTCCCACACAGTAGCGAAGGAGGCGTCTCTCACCTTGATACGGATTTCATGGGCCTGCGGGGCGGCCACTTCGATCTCTTCAATGACCAGGGGCTTGTTGGGCTCCCAGGCAATGGCGGCCTTGCACTTGATCACCTTGGAACAAATCATTGTTTCTCTTGAAGCTTTTATATCAAGACACCTCACTGCACTCTCTAAATGTACTGTACAGTGGAATATTTCAGTTTTATTTCATGTGTAAAATTGGAAGCAATAGCCATCAAACATGGATAATATTTTAAAGGTAACGTCTAATTTGACAGGCCTTTGGATAACCAGGGGGATCAGTCAATATTTTTTCATATCATTATTCATTATATAGTATGTGGTATATACAGGTCTACATTATGCATTTAAAATTTTCACTGAAAGCTAGTGTATTGAATCTAGTGTCTGTTGATTGCCCATAATATGGGTTTGACCAAGGTTTCCCCTGCCCTGTATGTCCTGGAATATACCATAGACTTACTGCAGCTCTGTACTCGATAAGCAGGATGGATGGATGGATGGGTGAATGAGAGATACACTATATATTTATTGCATGCAGCTAATAGTAATGTAGCGCGTTATGGCTACTTTAATTTGCTAGCAGTAATTTAACGATTTAGTACTCTCTATGTATGCATCTATGCTATTTTTATAGTCATGTTACAGTTTTGTACTACGTGGAATCTATTCCACACATATATTAACATGCCCCAAATAGTACTGATCAGAAAAGAGTTCACTTCTGCCAAACTTCCATTAAAGCCTTTATATTTTTACAGGTATACCAGTTTAACAAGTTAAACTTATCAGTTATTTCCTATATTATTCGCTAGAAATATCTGTGCTCCAAATAGTGTCCAAAAGTCTATATGTGCCTGACCAGGATATGCAATTAGAAAACGGTTGGTAGGAAAGATGGTTATTTTTTTATTTCCATGCAAAAGAAAAAAAAAAGAAATTATTTTATTCAACACCTGTAGCGTACATACACTGTATATACCAATGGCATAAAAGGACAGGAAGGAACTGAAGATAATGGATAAAATAATACAATCACAAAGAATTTGCAGGATGCAGGATTGTACCCATTTTCCTCATTGAATCACATTTATTTGGCATAATCTCACAGCACTAAACCAGGTAGACCATGTGCTAGATATGCTGGGTAATGTTGACAGTAAGATCAGTTTTACAACAGCAGAATAAAATGAGCATTCTTAGTTATAACATCTGAATTTAATGTTCATAACTTTAAAGATAAAATAAAAAGGTCGATCGTAAATAATGTTCGTACTCATACCTGTCCTGCAGTTGCCATGACTCTGTGAAGAGTGTGTGTTACTTTCTGAAAAGAAGAAAGGGGCAGCAATAGTCTGTAATCTGCCTTAAATACAGAAATGTGGACCCGCCAGCACACCATCTGTATTTGGATACGACTGTTCCCATTGGCTGCGCAGGCTGGTTCTCATTTTTGAGGAGCAGTTCATCTGCTTAACTCCGCCTCATTTTGCAAATTGCTTTGATTTCATCTCGCCAATTCAGCTTATCTGTCTTATCCTCACTTACAATGATTAATTTGCAATTCATTATAATACCTTGCAATCATTGTAGCCATTTGTACACAATGACTGATTCACTAATATTCTGCGTTACTGCTTGTTGGGTTAAAAAAAAACAAGCAAAAATTTTAATTGTTAAAAGATAATCTTCTTGGTCTCTGCTTCCCTCCTCACCACCAAACCCCAACCATAGTATGGAAATGTTATATCTGAATGTTCTCCTGTGGTTGAGAACGCCCCACCAAACCACACGTCTCTTGTACAGTACATCTGTATCTTGTTTACATTCCAGTCTCTCTGCCAAGGAACCATTTGACCAAGGTTAAAGCCTTCTGCTGCACTAAATCCTGTACAGAAAGATAACTTAGGAAAGAATTCCCATATCTTGGTTTAAAAATGCATGGGAATAAAAACATAACTCAAGACTTCAAGATTGAGAGGTACCAGATGTGCAGGGACCTGCTCCTGCAGTTGCTCAATAGAGAACTTACAAATCAAATCAGTAAATCTCACAGGAATTTATATAGGCAGTTCACAGAAATACATATATACATGCATATACAGTGCTGTGCAAAAGTCTTAGACTGCTAGAAAAAAAAACATTTTAAATGATCGCCCTGACTTTATGTTTGTTAGCTTTTTTCAAAAGCTCTCCTGTAGTCACCTCAGTATTTGCAGAAACCGTCCAATATACACATTTTTGCTGAATATGGCCACTAGCTCTCCGTGTTTGTCTAATCAATACCACATGAAGTTACTTAATTAAATGAGGTGATTGTGAAATTGATTAAATACATGGAATAGCTAAGGGTGCCCCTGAGGTAAAGCTGTGTTCTTCTAGCCATCCAACGAGAAACCAGTAAGTTACTGCAACACTTTTTATTGTATTGCTGTGCAGCAAAGTTTTCTTTGGTGGTCTAAGACTTTGCCCAGTACTGTAGTACAAACACCACAATGTGTGGAAATACTCTACCAAACTCCACATTAAAATGATGTTTCTAGTTATAGTTTGACTTCTGTTTTTGATTTTAATGAATTATTAACTATGCAGTCCATTTTTAATCGAGGAAACTTTTTTACCACAGAAACTCAAAACACCACACAAGCTACGGTAGTTAAAGACAAATGCATCTTGTATTTTTGCACTGAAAAATGGAAAACTACTCTACATTTGGCATTTTTCAAATAGAAGAATACATCACAAAGTCCATACCTCTGCAATATACACATTTGGCAGAACAGAAATTCAATGGTTGATAATAACAAATGACGCTCTACTTCATCAGCTCCAGGTACATTACAGTATGTAGTTATTATTATTATTATTATTATCATCAGGGATTTACGTAACTGGTACGCAAGTACGCATTCACCTTTAAAAGCGATACCTGCGAGAATCGATTAACGTAACAGCGCAAATACGTATTTTATGTGCATTTGCGCCGATATGACAAGAAATTATCGTGCATTTTAACCTTTGTATGCTAATTCGTACTTCATTTGCGGTATAGAGGTTAAAATCCATGGTAAGTTCTTGCCAGGTGCATGGTATCGCAAAAAACGTATGTATTTGCGCTGTTACATTAATTGAATCCCGCACGCAACGCTTTTAAAGGTGAATGCGTACTTGCGCACTAGTTATGTCAATCTCTAAATATTATTATTATTATTATGTACAATATTAGTTTTCCGACTTGTCTTCGAATTCAAATGATAGACTTGGAGAAAGCATCTTGTTCTTAACCACTGCACTGCCTGTATTATTGCAAACTCGGGGCATTTTTAATTTTCATAATTATGGCACCTCAGTGGGTAACACCATTCCATCATGGATCCCGGGTTGTAGATTTAAGTCCCACCTCTGTTCTGTGACATTTGCCTATTGTCCCCTTGCCATGTAGATTTCTTTTCATAGTCCAAAGACATTTAGCCTGATAGGCATCTCTGAATTTCTAATTATGTATGTGCGTCCTGTAAGGTGTAACCCGGCCTTGTGTCCTGTGATGGACTGGAATCCCCATGTAAGGTGTAACCTGGCCTTGTGTCCTATGATGGACTGGAATCTCCATGTAAGGTGTAACCTGGTCTTGTGTCCTGTGCTGGACTGGAATCTCCATGTAAGGTGTAACCCGGTCTTGTGTCCTGTGCTGGACTGGAATCTTCATGTAAGGTGTAACCCGGCCATGTGTCCTGTGCTGGACTGGAATCTGCATGTAAGGTGTAACCCGGTCTTGTGACCTATGATGGACTGGAATCTTCATGTAAGGTGTAACCCGGCCTTGTGTCCTGTGCTGGACTGGAATCTCCATGTAAGGTGTAACCCGGTCATGTGTCCTATGATGGACTGGAATCCCCATTTAAGGTGTAACCCGGCCTTGTGTCCTGTGCTGGACTGGAATCTCCATGTAAGGTGTAACCCGGCCTTGTGTCCTGTGCTGGACTGGAATCTTGATGTAAGGTGTAACCCGGCCTTGTGTCCTGTGCTGGACTGGAATCTCCATGTAAGGTGTAACCCGGCCTTGTGTCCTATGATGGACTGGAATCTTCATGTAAGGTGTAACCCGGCCTTGTGTCCTGTGCTGGACTGGAATCTCCATGTAAGGTGTAACCCGGTCATGTGTCCTATGATGGACTGGAATCCCCATTTAAGGTGTAACCCGGTCTTGTGTCCTATGATGGACTGGAATCCCCATGTAAGGTGTAACCCGGTCTTGTGTCCTGTGCTGGACTGGAATCTTCATGTAAGGTGTAACCCGGCCTTGTGTCCTGTGCTGGACTGGAATCCCCATGTAAGGTGTAACCCGGCCTTGTGTCCTGTGCTGGACTGGAATCCCCATGTAAGGTGTAACCCGGTCTTGTGTCCTACAGAGGGAGCCACCTCAAATAGCCGCCTGGAGCGTGACGGGTCTGTGGCAGAACCATGACAAGACAATGCACGATCCGTGCACAGAATGCGATCCCCCGCGATGACGCAGTTAACGATGCCCCGCCCCATAAACGCCCCATGCGCTTTCTAAAAAGATGGTTGCA
>JABFEB020000045.1:18645179-18658079 GCA_019775895.2 Stomatorhinus ivindoensis | reverse complement strand
ATCTTGGCCAGGTCTCCCTTGCAAAAGAGATTTTTAATCTCAATGGGCTTCTCCTGGTTAAATAAAGGTTAAATAAAGGTTAAATAAATAAATAAATAAATAAGGTTGCCTGTACAAATCCCGCACTGGGTAGAGCGATTTCCCCGATTGGGCGATTAATCCCCAACTGCCAAAGGGAGTGCCTGGCCCTGATTTCTCATTTGTATAAAAGCTAAATACATAAATGTACATGTATTGCGTACTGTCTCCTGTCGAAAAGTTGCCTGTGTGCATGACTTCGTCAACCGGAGCACCTAAGGGTGTCTTCCGCTGCACGGGGAACACATGCGAACTCCACACAGACAGATTCCTAAACGGCGAACGACCACCAGTATACCCTGTGGACCTTTGAACACAGTGGCCGCTAGATGGCACCACTTCCGGTTCGGGCCCAGTCAGAAGAATTACATCATCGGCGGAGGGATGTAAATAAAGCCTCAAAATTAACCATATGCATGTGCGACTAAATTCGTAAAAATGGGGAAGAGAGACAACAGAGTGGTAAGTCCAAGCTAATCTGACCTGTTCGAGCGCGCCCTAAAAGTGCTTCAGCGGGGGCTGGTTAGCGAGATGGGCGTGGAAGGCTCCGCCGCGTTTGGCATCGTTATCACGGTCTGCAAAACTAACGGACCCCGTGGCCGAAGGGCCTACTCTTGAAAGACTAGAGCTGCCTTTAGTGCAAAATGTGATTTCCAAAAATGTTGGGAAAAAACTTTTTTCATTTTTGTTTCTGCCTGCCGAATATACAAAACATTACATTACCAGCCGTTATCTTTACCAAATACAGACCTGGTAATGCTTTTATCAGCCGCTTCGCTCCCGTGTGGCTACGTGTCCCGTTTAAGTCGCGGCTGACCATGTTACCGGCCTATTTATAACCAATAATATTTAGAAAGCTGATAAAGTCACAAAATGTTGCCCTTTTCGGGAATTATGATAAAAGCACCATCTGTCTGTATAACTGACTAGCAAGACATACAAATGGTTTTCTCAGTCGCTGGCTAAACCTATTGCCTGGGCTACCTAATTACCTATCGAAGTTGGATTAACTGTAATTTAACCTGAATCGGATTTAAGGGACAACTATGTGGTCCTGGGTTCCAGCACTGGATTAACTGTGGTGTGGTAAATTAGCGGCGTATGTTATCCCCCCCCCCATGTTAATTAATGTCTGCAGGCGTACATTAACCCCATAGCGGCGGCTCGGGCCCGGGGACCCCCGCCATCTGCCGGAACCACGATCCAGGACTACCTGAACAGACCGAGGCCGACGTGGTAAGGCCTGCAACTTATGCACCTGTGTGCATGCAGTTCCGCCAATAACCGAAGGGAGGGTGTTGATCTCCTTTGTTTAATATTTGTGACATAATTTTGTATATTAAAATATACATCTTTATATTTCGTAATGTGAAAGGCGACGTGAAAATGCATTGAGTAGCTCCTGACTGGGATTCAAACCCTACAGACCCCGAGATGACAATTTATAAGTTGTTTCTTCATGCTTTGTATATAAAACAACACATTGCGCCATCTTGACACTTAATGTTATAGCTGAAAGCTCCTTCTACAAGTGAAAGTACATTGTAAAGTCTATAGTAAGTTTATTATAGTGTTACTGTTCCTGCTGAATCTTGTGGAGTCTGAAGGTTAAATCTTTTAGGGAGGAGGTGAAGGAGCAGCTGGAGAAGAAAAAGAAGGGCTCAAGAACACTGGCAGAGTTTGAGGAGAAAATGAATGCGGTAATAACATCTGTCATTTGGGCTCTGTATCCATTCTGCTTTTAAGGTGCCTTTCATTTGGGATTCCAAAAGGCGGGGCTGTATGTGGCTGTTTTCTGACTTGAACAGCAGCGAGTCTTTGAGGCTATATCAGAATCGCGCATGTATAAGGGTTGTGTGGCTCTGCAGCTTGGGACTGTACCCTTGATTAGAAGGTCACCGGTTCACATCCCGTGGCGGGAGTGATGCCGCTGTTGGGCTCCTGGGCATGGCCCTCAACCGCAACCGCAACTGATCCTGGGCGCCGGACATTGGCTGACCCTGTGCTCTAACTGCAAAACTTCCCCACAAGGAGGAAGAAAGTATCAATTCTGATAATGTGATTCCTATGTGGCCCCTGATGTCCAAACTGCCCACCTCTCTGCAGAAGTGGAAGAAGGAGCTAGAGAAAAACAGGGACAAGCTTCTCGGGGGGAGCGACGGCAGGAAGGACAAGGATAAAAAAGAGGTGCATTCCGTTGCCTCGGTCACATCTCCCTTAGTGCTGTGTGATGGCCTGCTCTTCCACTCACCACTCACTGTTCTCCCGTTGTCTTTGTGTCCAGAAAAAGAGACGAGAGAAGAAGAGAGCCAGCAGGGTGAGAGGACTTTTCCTCTGTCCTAATGAACAGCAAAACTGTGTTCTGCGTCCTTTAGAACCTCATCCATTTAACCCTTTGTGGTTTAATAGGATGCTGCTTTCCTAGACAACTTAAAATCTAATAAAGTCTTTCCATTGTGTTTGGTCAAGCATTCTTCGTCTTCCTCCTCTTCATCAAGTTCTGATTCCTCTAGCAGCTCGTCCGAATCTGATGAGGCAAGAATATTTTATTTGTTTACGTAACAATCTAGTTTGCATATCTAAAATGTCATGTATTTACTTAAAATTAGACTTAAAATGTTTTCATTAATTAGTAGTTTTGAGGTCCTTTTGGGTAATATTTTTCTGTGCAGTCCTTAAATATTTCACTGTTATTTGATGGCAGGGTTCTTTTGTTTCTTTCTATGATTGTAATCTTTTTTTTCTTGTGTGATCAGGAGGAAAAGAAGATTAAGAAGAAGAGAAAGCAGAAGCGTGTCAGAAAGGCGTCAGATGACGACTCATCAGAATCAGAATCTGACAGCAAGGTACCTTGTTGGTTTCACTGGGCACCGGCTGACATGTCAGGTTCTTTTCATTCAAACCCAGAAGTGTTGTTTGGTCTGACTACTCAGGACTATAGCCCTGAGTATTTGGAGCCTAGTCCTAAATACTTTAGCCCCAATGCCATTCCTTCCTTAAAAAAGCCCTGGGTAAACTTAACTTAGCCCCTGATCCTTTCAATATGTTGTAACACTCCTGTTCCAAACCAAATCTTAATCTGGCTCAGATGGTCCATAGTACGCTAATAATGAATGTGGCAGGTTGAAAGCAGCATGGGGTGGAATCAAAACATTCTGGAAGGGGGTCCTCCTGGAACAGGATTGAGAACTATTGCATGAAAGGAAGTGCTGCCTGATTGGTGGTTGCTGGCCGTAGAGCTTGTTGGCACGGATTAGCGGAATAACGTTGCGTTGTTTTTTTGTTTTTTTTTACTCTGTGGAAAACAAAAGACCTATCTGCAAGCTTGATTTAATATTTAAAAAATCAATCATTAAAGTGGCATTTTGAGACCTAAGTGGTGAACAGGTTGTCTAATGCAATCATCTCCGTTATTTTAGTAGTTGTGTCTAACTCTTTTGCTGCTAACTTTCAGTATTCATTAAGTTTAAATATTGGCAAAGATAGACACATCAGAGTGAATCCAATATCTGTCTTGATTTTTAACACATATTGGCCAATACTGATACGTTAGCCAGTATATCATGCATTTCTAAGGCTGTTGCATTTAATTTAGTCTTGACCGTTGCTACCATATATAGCAAAAACAATGACTTTTTTGCTCCACAAAATTAAAAAAGATTCTTAACTATTATATAGAGCGTTCTGCGCTGCAAATCTGGGTGAGATTTACAGAGGCATTGTACAGCAAAGATAATCAGTGTAGCGTTTCTTTGTGAATTCTTAGTGAATTTGCCTGTCATGCTGCATTTTGGAAACCCAGTGTCACTCTACACATTCGCCTGCAGCACGTGAGCATGAGTGCACCTCACCCGGAAGTAGGAGTATCTTTGTCTTTGAGGAAGACTTCCGGCAACTTGGTAATCAATTTTTCAGCATCGTTTCAGCCCTACTATTCAGCCCGTGTTCGTGTTGGTATTTGGGCAACACGGCTAGCCAGCTGGTTCTCAAGCTTGAAATGTGCTGAGGGAACAGGTCATTCCATAAGCAGGTTCCCATCACAAGCTTCCTCCCCATCAACATCCGTCTCAAAAACATGATTATAAAATCCGATATACCAATGACGTGAATAAGAACACAGGCTTTGTTTAAAAACATGAATGTAAGTGTGAATTTTAGTGTTTTCATACATGTTGGCAGCATGCAGCCATTAGGGTGGCGTTTTGTGGTCACTGGGAGTGTGGTTTCTCTACTTCTCTTTAGGAACCTTCCAGAAAGAAAAAGAAGCAGCCAAGGGGGGACGACGCCGAAAGGGAAAAGGTAATTTCAGTTCATAGTAAAAGCCGCTGGCCTTTCAGCACGGTCACCCTTTACCTGCCCTCAGAGCTCTGTGTTCAGGGGTGACAATGACTCTGCCTGACAGGATGACAAGGGGAGCCGCCGCAAGATGAAGCTGGAGCATCCCGACAAGGCCTCGTCCCCCGAGTCGCATGCGGACTCGGAAATCGGGGAGGTGAGCCCCCCCCCCGCCCTATGCTTTTTCCTCTCTTTGTGCTCTTAAAATAAAAAAATTAAAGTGATCTTGCGCTGCCATCCTAGGGTGACTCGAAGAAACAGAAGAGAAGTAGTGAAGAGAAGGAAAGAAGTATGGTCAGTAACCGTGTGCAGGCACCAGTAACATGTGGAGGGATGTATGGTCAGTAACCGTGTGCAGGCACCAGTAACATGCGGAAGGAAGTATGGTCAGTAACCGTGTGCAGGCACCAGTAACATGCGGAAGGAAGTATGGTCAGTAACTGTGTGCAGGTACCAGTAACATGTGGAGGGATGTATGGTCAGTAACCGTGTGCAGGCACCAGTAACATGCAGAGGGAAGTACGGTCAGTAACCATGAGCAGGCACCAGTAACATATGGAGGGAAGTACGGTCAGTAACTGTGTGCACGTCATGGAATATAATGGTGCACAAGAATCATGATTTGGTACAAACCCTGGTTTTGGATTCACAGTTCAGTGCAATTTCAGTACAGCAGGAGAGACAAAAACTGCAAGCACAATTAGGAAGAATTGTAAACCAAAGGCAATGTCTGTCAAAATGTCTGAATAACAAGATCTAAGGGAAGCTTATTTTGCATATTTTAAAAATAAAAAATGTAAAATTAAAACGATCAAAAATATAACAGTCATAATGAACTCAATGCCATGTTCTTTACTACAGAGTATGGTCGCATATCTGTAGCAATAAACAACCCTGTAGCTGAGGAGAAAAACTTGCAGAGGATGTTTCTCATGCTCTGGTCGTACTCGTACTCGGATGACGTCTCAAGTGACTTAGCATGGTGGGTGTGTTTCCAGAACATTTCTGATTTTGCTATAACAGCCGCCAGTCTAGGCCTTACCAATTATTCTCTCTGGTGATGGTATAGTTTATTAGGAAACAGAAATGTTCCCAAAATGCCTGTTATCAGCATTAGCCATAATCAACTCACAGCCAGAATTTTTGTTTTTTGTGTTGTAAAAGTATAGATTCCACATCAGAATATTACTTAAGGAAAAGTCTAGTAAAACAAGTCTGGTTTTAAAAGTACTTAAGTTTCAAAAGTAGTACTACTTATTAAAATCTCTTGATCTTGAGAAAAGTAAAATACCCTTTAAATTCCACTCAATACAGGTATAATACAGCATTATCACAATAAGGAAAACTGAATTACGAGGATAAGAAGATATATAAAGAAAATATTTCAGAAAAACCTATGAAATTTGCAGAGCTAGGCAGTGCAGATTGGCAGAATGACATTACATCATTTTTCATTCTATGTGAAAAAGCTTGATCTGGCCCTAAAGGCCAGGTTTAATAATGAACATGTCGTAGGCGGTACTTAGACTTCACACAAGTGGCAAATGACCAGACATGTAATGTAATGATGCTCTAGTGCAAAGGTGTTGTGGGTTGTAGCCATTTTGCTCAGTATTGTAGTAAAGTAAAAGTCGCAAAAGTAAAAAATACGAATCCAGAAAACTTAATTACAATGATACTTCAGTATTACTTGCGCTAGTGTCTGCATAAATGTAATAATTTGTTTCATCGTGCATCCTGCACCAGTAACGTACAAAATCGTACACAACAAACACGCGTACCGTTACGACCCAAGTGTGCATATGAGGAACTGGAGAAACGCAAACCTAAAGGATCGTCTTGTATTCTTCCAGGACAAATCAAAGAAAAAGCGAAAAAAGAAACAGAAGAAGCACAGAAAGAAGAAGAAGGCTTCCAGCTCGGATCACGAGTCAGATTAAGGTGTCGTTGTGTAGCGCCCCCTAGTGGTCCAGGCAGGGGTGTGAGTGCATGCCTAGAAAGGCGGGTGTTGGGCTGCCAAGGCAAAAGAACGCCTGCATGAGCCGGGACTGGAGAAAAGCGAACTCTTCACTCACGAAACTTTTAATATGGGGAAACTGTCTTGCTGTTTCGGATTTTTTTTTTTTTAATAAAAGTGTTACCATTTGACTGTCGCGTGGATTATCTGCAATAAAAATTTAATTTCCTGCACATATTTGTATATGATGTACATTATGGCTGGGTCTTGTGTGACCTTAGTTTTTGTCCCTAATTTTCTTATGCGATTTACAGCCTGCTTAGTAAAATGTGGCTGGAAACTAGCCGCCATGTGACAGATGGTCCTCGTGTGACTTTCACTTTACCCAACGGTCAGTGAGGTGTTTCTCATGGCGATATCACAGCTGAGTTGCTGAGACATTTGCTTTGTGACCTCCAGCTCCCTCTATGAGATGTCTGTATAGAACCTACACTGCACGTATCAGTGCTGTGCTGTTACCAACCTCATATTGAAGTTGTCATTAAAAATGCACTGATTTTTGTAGCAAAGAAATTTGAATTAAAAAATTCACATGCATGTACTGTTCATGCTATATGGCTTTTTCTTGTATATATGGTAGTCCTGTTGATAACCGCTTGTTTTGCTTTACCAAAATATTTGATGTATATATAACTTATATGTAAAAAATATCTGGGGTGGATAAAATGAGAACATTACATGAAAAAGGATTGAATACCTATATTACAAGTGTAGCTACATAGGTTAGGCTGAATGTCAAGTGGCAGTAAGATGTGTGACATCGCCAGGGGTTCAATATGACATTCAGATGTTTGTGAACACCATAGAATTAAATTGTACGTAAGTGATTTAGATTGTCATAAAACAAGGATATTTTGATAAAACACAGTGGTGTATTTTTAGGAAATGTGTGATCCCGTTAGAATGTTTGCCTGAATTTTGCAGAATTTAGTAATTCAGGTAAGCTAAGTCAAGAAAACGAGAGCTTCATAAAACACAAGATGTTGATTTTGCTTGTTTATTTATTGATGATAGAATATTGCATATATTTGTTGGAAACGTATGTGAACTTCTAGGATTATATAGTCAGATATTGTCTGCATTATGGCCAGGAGTGTGAATTTATGGCATGATGGTTAGGTTGGAGTTTTGATAGCCCTGCCTATTTAGACCATAAGTCTGAGTGATCAGTATTAAATGGGGAATATTCAGTCTCACTCAGAGGCGTCCAACCAAAATCACTCCAAGAGCATAAAGTTTGTAAGAATCCCAGGGTAACCTCTCAGGATTTGCAGGTGTCTGCTGCTTTGGCTAATGACAGTGTTGATGAGTCCACTGTCAGGAAATCCTTAAACAAGAATAGAGTGCATGGCAGGATAACAATGTGGAAGTCACTATGCTATGATAGCGAAATAAGGGGCTGGGCTTATGTGGCGTTCGTTCCATCATGAGCTAGGTCACACAACCCCCCCCCCCCACACACACACACATACACACCGTCCTTAACGCATTCACACTGTACGAATACATCTGCTGATGCCTCAGTCTGGACACTTTATCAGTGATGTTCCTGGGATCTTCAGATCTTTGTACATCACAGTCCTCCCCCAGGTGACCCCACCAGGGCTGATCGGACCCCGGCATGTGACCAGACAGCTAGCTGTTCTGACCACCATGGCTCTCCTCTCCTGAGCCACAGCCTTCTTTAGGCTCTCTGCTGGTTCGGTGGTGCTGCAGATACCTCGCCTTCTCCTTCCATGCCAAGACTGCTTTGTGTTCTGAGCAGGGAACGGACCATGAATCCCATGCACCCGACCTCCACTGAGAGAAACCAAGCTCTCCATCCCGACTGCTGACAGTTGCTGTCCAGTTCTGTGCACTTGGAGAGCTTCCTTTCGAAAACTTCATCCAAGCGATCTTCACTCTACTACTATTTCCCCCTTCTTCCTGAAGTAGGCGGCACCCTTCCTGAATAGCATCCTTTACCCTCCACTTCCTGCCAGTCCTCTCTTGGATCCCTGCATTGGCCACCATTGGACTGCTCGAGTCTCTGTACTGTACATGGCTCATGCTACCTTCAACTCTTCCTCTAAGGATTTGAAGGGCAGTTGCTGTTTCCGTAGAATGCAGTGTCGCTCAGGTTCTTCAGCTGCACCAGCCGTCTCCTGAGGTGGTTGCTGACCTCTCTCACCAGGGTCTCAACAGTTGACAGTGGGACTGCGTAGACAAGAACGGGCCACAGGATTCTGGGTAGAATGCTGTGCTGGTAGAACCAGGCTTTGAACTTCCCAGGTAGGCCAGATTTGTCCACAGCTTTCAGCCAGCCATCCAACTCAGTACATGTTGACTGGATAGATACATCTGAGAGCTGCAAAAAACTTTCCCCATTGCAGGCTGTGGCTTATAGACCGCAGGTAAAAAATATTGACTTTGACTGGTTTCTCTGTGAGGGTTGGTATGGCTGTGCCTGAGATGGTAACCCTATACTTGTCCTCCATGCCCTTTGTCAACATCATGGATCTTGATTTGGCTGGTTTGAAACACATCCTGGACCACTCCATCAGCTTTTCCAGCCCCTTCAGGATCCACTGAAATTCTGGGTCCTGGGACTGATTCTGTGGTGACTGTGAGGTCATCCATGAATGCTGTGATGGGTGGTTGTCTTTGAGCAGGTTTAATTCTGGGCCCTCTACACTCTGGTTCAACAGACTTGGTGAGCATGTTCAAGGCACAGTGGATGTAACTTCATCCGCAAGAAGTAAACCCACGTCTTTGCCCTCAAACTTTGCCATGCGAATGGCATCTATAATAGGGAATGCCCTATTATGCTGTGTTGTGCCAGAGCAGTCAGGAGATCGTGCTGATGTGTTTAGTGAAACTAAAAATGAACATAACCATTCAGTTGACCTAGACCATGTCGGTACCACAAATGACATAATATAATGAAGTAGCTTAATTAGCACTCATTTCATTGTCTGCATCTATTGCTGTATGCTGTGCTGTTGTATCAGTGCCCTTTCATGTCTCTTCCCCATTTGGCCAGCAGGCGTTGCCATCTTGTCTTCCTCCCTGCCATTCACCCTTAAATACACAAATAGATGACAATAATGTAGAGCGAGAACAACAATGTGGTGAAACTGTTTCACTGTAAAGATTCACTTTGGAATTTAAAAAGACTTTTCTCAGAAACATGAGAGTGCGCTAGTTCCTGTTTGTTTGTTGCTCTTTTCTGGTGCTTAATCCTGTTTCCTGTGTTGCTCAGTTCCCCAGTCTATTTGCTTTATGATTTTTTTGTTACATTCTCTTTTCTCCCATTTTGGTGCTTTTGTATTGAACCTTCCCCATTGCATTCAGTTTTGCTTAATAAACCCTTTTTGTCTTTAAGTGGATTGTCATCCTTTTGCCTGCCTGCACCATGCCCCACCATGACACTCTTAGTCATTAAATAAACTTTGTTTTGATTTGAAGTGCCCTTATCGCAGTATTAGTTCAGCCGATTGCCCTGCTTAGGGCCTAGATTAGGAAGAGTGCAATGGACTGCAGATGTAGGTTTAATGTTTCTCAGTTCATACACAGAGTAAGGAAACACACATCACATGCAAAACAGACAAAGTGCAAAGACATTTCACATGATGCAAACGGCAAACAAAAAGTAAAAATAATCTTGGTGGTCTCTGAAAACTTGTTCCCTTATCCTTCTGTTTGCTTAGTTACTAGCAAGAATGCCATTGCTGTATCACATTCTTGTGACCGTAGGCTTTTTATACATGGATCAATAAGGATAAATGTCTGACACCTAAATCACAATTAATTGCAAATATTTTCAATTCATGGGAAGTGGTGGCAGGTCATTGTGAAATAGCAAATTAAATTCTCAAAGACAGATATATAGTCTTTGACTTATATGAATCATGAGAAGTGCAATAAATCTCGGTTTTTAGATATACTGTTTTTCATGTGAACGTGCCAGTTGATGGTATGAATTGATGACATGTTTGCAGTCATTTTGATGGAATAGTTGCAGCGGTCTGCTCTTCAATGGGTGTCACCTTTTCCAGAATTGCCCAAAATACAGACGCTCCTCTACTTACGAACTTTCAACTTATGAACTTTCAGACATACGAACGAAGAGGACTGCAAATCCAAATTGTGTTCCTTGGGCTCCCGTTTCCTGTTCGCAACAATTTTTTTTTCTGCATACCAATCTCGCCTAGTACGACCCAGCATCCCAGTTCTTTGTACTTGCGTATACCCATAAAATGATGTTGAATAATGACTTACGAACATTTTAAGTTGCGAACAGCCATTCAGAACATAACTCATTCATAAGTAGAGTAGCATCTGTATTTCATATGCCTGCCCTGGTTTCCATAAATATACACATTTTTCCTATCAATATTTGTTTGATAAATCTGGGATTTTTTAAATGTCACATATTCACATTTTTGTGCATACTCAGCCTTGATACATGGCTCCAGGTGTAGATCTTCATCAGTGTAATGATTCATGTAATGTTTTGATGAGATGTAGTAAGATCCATTAAATACTTTTTCAGTTATCATGTTCACAAATGTTTTATGCAGTTTCCTTTGCTGTCAATAAGTGGTGTAACTATGTCTTCAAAATGTTCCAAAATATGTTCACACAATTTTTCTTCAGATTTCATGGTTAAATCAGTTTGATGATGACATGAAAAAAATGGGGTGATGCTAATTTTACAGGTTAAAATGTTAATTGTACAGGTTAAAATCAGATTCAGAATATAGTTCTTGCAATGAGGTCTTTTGAATCAAGCAACCACATTCAAGAACGTGTGCAAGGGGACCGGAGAAGCAATGTCACATGTCCATCAGAAATCACACCAAACCTCTGAAAGTCTTCCTGTGGTCACGTGGACTTCCTCCAAGTACCTCAAGCTCTTTCCACAGATCAAAAATTCTTGGGTTGGCATTTCTAAATTGCCCATAGTTGCCCCATAAAGTGCCTTGTGATTTGCATCCTGTCAAGTGCTCAGTCTAATACATACTTCTCCCTTGTACCTTGAATCAAACTGGAAAACAAACAGATTTTCATAAAATCTATTTGCAACGTAGCATACAAAATGCTGTTTTCTGAAGTTCTAACATAAATGATAATGAATGGGCTGCATACCAAAAATATATTTATGATTTATTTCTTACCATAAAGGGTTAATTAAGCAAGTGTTTCTTTCAGTTTCCGTTCATTTAAAAAGGAAGTTAAACCTCAAGATCTTCAGCAAACTCATAGCACTGCTGCTAGAAGAGAAAGGTGACGACGACAAAATAAGGTGACTCGTTATCTTATACAAAAGATAAACAAGCTGCAAAACCTGATGTTTGTAGAAATGTTTTTTAATGATGTATAAATCGATGTTTTTGAGGGATTTCTGAGAAAATTCATCACTGTACCTTGATAATATGTCCATAACGGTACAGGTTTCCTTTCCTTTCCTTAGATGCTAGGTGTTGCTGCATTAGTGTTGCTGATGGCAGGACTTTCTGCCTCTCTGATGTGTCCTGATGGAAAATCCTGTCCTGATACCTCCACCTGCTGCAAGACTGAACATGAGTATGCCTGCTGCCCTTATCCACACGTGAGTTTTATCCATCTGCTTTTTTAGGAAGTGTGTCAAAATCTTAGGCAGTCAAAGCAAGGTTTAAAGTTATTTATCTGGGTAATAAGAGTATATTTGCTTAGCAAGAAACATAATTTTACATTAGAACACTTGCACATAAAAAGTAATATAATAAGAGTAACAGGAATTTCTTTTGTTCTCCAAAAAATGACAGATATCTTGCTGAACATCGCAGAGGCACAACCATCCATTCCATTTCATCACCATTTCACTTAATGGATTAATTTAATTGGTTAAATAAGTCAATAAGGTATTGGTTAGCCGTGCACTGTTGGCCCTTGTGGACGATTAAAAAAATACATGTGTGTACTGGGTGTTTAATGCAAATACTGGGGTGACTTTAAGAGAGGTTTTGAAATGACTAAGCTGACGCATTTTTACAGACGTAATTACATAGTTTTATACCAATTTCATTTAAACATAATTTTCTTTGACTGCCTAAGACAACAGCACAGTACTTTACCATAGCGCGCTGTCTTTATAAATCTGACTTAATGTACATTACAATGCACGTCTTCAACGAGTGCAATACTGCAGATAAATCATTTCGTGTGACTTGTGGTAAACATGACAAAAAGAGGAAATGGTATAATCCTGACATCACCACTTTGGTGTTGAAATCAATGTGAAATAAAGTCATATGATATATTTTCAATATCCAGTATATATCAGCATGATCTTTTAGTTTTTTCTAATCTTTTAGTTGACAATACATTCAGTGCAATGTGGTTAGTACAGTATTACGTTTCATGTACCTGCGGTTGTAGGCAGTTTGCTGCCCGGACCTGACTCACTGCTGCCCCGAGGGCTTCCAGTGCAACATGCAGACTCAGAT
>JABFEB020000045.1:18624081-18641884 GCA_019775895.2 Stomatorhinus ivindoensis | reverse complement strand
TTTCGCTGGTACTCGTGACTAGTGACATGGTGTATTGCAACAGCAATAAAGGGTCTGAATCAAATCAAATCAAATCAGCCATTAGACATGGCAGAAATTCTTAAAACACTTGTGTTTTAAGGGAGGTTTCGGAAAATGCTATAAGATGATGGACATTTTCAGTGGAGAGGTCTTTGCAGTGAAGGCAATTCCCATAAAGGACTCTGTTGGAATAAAAGAGGTATGTGGTCTGAATCCTGCTTGAAGTCAGCCCTCTCCACAGTTAAACTGCATTTCCCTATATCATCAACTCGGTACCACAGTGAGCATAAGGGAAATGCAGTTTAACTGTGGAGGGGGCTGACTTCAAGCAGGATTCAGACCACATACCTCTTTTATTCCAGCAGAGTCCTTTATGGGAATTACCTTCACCGCAAAGATCTCTCCACTGATAATGTCCATCATCTTATAGCATTTCGCGAAACCTCCCTAGAAACACAAGCGTTTTAAGAATTTTTTTCCCATATCTAATTGTTTGTCCATTTTCCGGAATCTACTCTACAGCAAGACTAATAAATTGCAACTTAATTGTCTAAAATATCTTTATAGTACATACTTCTCCCAATAGTTCGAGTTTGCGGTAAAACCGCTTAGTTCTGGGATCAAAGAGGCTGTTAGGCACTTCATTGCTCGGCTGAGCTTCGAGCGATGCAGGACAAGCCATGTTGCAGTAAGACTGGTGAAAGACAGAGACCGCCAAAAACACCAAACTGCGATCCAGCAGCACTTCCACCACCTTTTATACTCTTCGGTGCGGTGTCCAGTAACTAGGCAACGGAACAAGGTACGTTCCATAACTACGCAAATTCGAACGAAATTCGAACGAAAACATGAGCATGTTTTTTTTCTAAGAAATCACAGGTATTAAATAAAACTTGTCTGTAAACACACCTTTCGGCATTATATAGTTATATATAGAGACCCCACCCATTCATTTATGTGCATTGTAGTGGACATTTAATTTTTGCATTTATCTTCTCACTGATGTTGGGAAATGTATTTATTCCTGTTGTGCACTAAAGAGGACATACTGTGAAATTTAAAAAAAAAATCTAAATTGTAAGATTATTTCCAAAGACAAATAACCTACAATTGAAGGACACTTTTTTCCTTGGGTCTCAGGAGGATATAGTTCCATCAAAAAAAAAATTTTTTAATCAATTTCCGTAACTCGATCACAAAAAACACCCTAAGAATTTGGCGTCCTCTAGTTTTCATGAAATTATTAAATCAGCCATCCGACACACTTTTACTGTCAGGTACCCAATCCCAAGGGAGGTGAACAAAAGCCACGGGCAGCGGCTGTAGATGGCTCTCGGAGCGCTGCCTCCGTACTGCTAATATACCGCGCGGAGAGGAAGCCGGCAATTATCCAATGTAACTGACGCCATGATATTATTTTATAAAGGGGAATTTAAGTTGCATTAAGTTCAGTATATTTATTATTTTATTAATATACTTAATGTATATTAATATATGTACACCGCACACGATTCCTGTGATAAGCCAGCCGCAAGCACGGACAATCGTTGAACTCTGGAAATGAAAGTTAGTTACAATAACGTAGACCGACAACTTCCCTTTGTGGCATGCAGCCAAAGATGTATTTAATGTTTATTTCCAGCTTTTTTTTAGTAAAATGTCATTGCGCAGGCTGTGCATGCTATTGATTTGTTACATATTTTCCTCCTCACTCTTTTCAAGATGAATTTGGTAAGGCGAAATAAACCAGTTACAAGAAAACCACTAGAAATCCACTGGTGACTGTCTGTGCCAGGAGGAAGCTACACTGAGGGAACAGCGTGTTTTTTGCTATAATATAGTAATATAATATACATATTTATACTTCATATAGACCTATTATTGTTTGTTTAACTAGCAAATACACTTCGAAAACGTATGCCAGAAAATCTTTAATTACTGCTACTATAAATTTCGTCTGTGCCTCTTGTTTTATGCGTCAGTTTAAATATCTTCCAAGACGGCGTCCGCAAGATGCCCAAGCCAGCGACTCCCAAATCACTCACGGTTTTTCTCATATTACTCGCGTTACCAGGCACAATAGTCTGCGCTTTGTTCAGTGGGATTTTCCACTAAACGCTACTTAATTCTGGCTCTCAAAACTTTTTTTTCCCTTTTACAAGGATTGCAAATTGGTGTCCTACTAATTGATAAAAGCGTAAAATACTTCCAGCATTATCATCATCTTCTTGTCTGATATTCTTACACTCCTCATGCTGCAAAGGTTATGCGCATAACGTCACAGCAGACGGAAGCCACTGCGCTCGCCCCCGCTGAGTTGCAGAGATACTGATCGAGTGGCAACGTCACCGTTCGGCTTGAATGCTTGGAAAACACATGAGATATTTATTTATGTTGCTGGATGTACATATGGTATAATATTTTCAGATGAATTGCTATGCATAAGAGACCTGGGGAGGCGACCACCTGCAGCAGAGAACCGTGAGACACGCGTCTGCATCAATGAGCCCCGCCGTAAAGATTGGTAAGGAATTTTTTTTTATCATTGCTCAACAGAATTGGGAAGTAGAATTGGGAGACGTAGAAGGGGGTGTCTGAGGGGACATGCACCATCAGGCAGGACCTCATGGGAAGGGCACTTGCCGACTTATATAACTAAGGAAATGAGAGCTGCTTGTGTAGTATTCAGTGGGCCCAGTATGTGTGTGGTGTGAGAGAAATGCCTAATGGGAAGGTCTCGTGTGGATATTACCCCAGAGCAGAGTGCTCTAAAGGAGGAGACAGTTTAATCTGAGGGCTTGGGGCATTGCTGAAAGGCACAGAGGAAATATGGGGAGAAGGAGCATTTATGCAATTTTGGGCTTAATCAGAGGAAGAACACAGATATATTTGACAGATAAGGTGAAAAAAGCAGAAATAAGTACCTCAGAGGTGAGAAAGATTGAGACTAAAATTGGAAGGGACCATTTAAGCAGATGGCCTGGACAAAGCACGTGTGAATTTCCATAGAAAGTTGACAGAAGGCAAGTGTATGTAGGTGAGTTTAGAACTTTGACAAATCTTAAAATAATGGTGTAATGTGCTAGGAGATACTATTCACAAGAAAGCGTATAAGACATAGGTCGTTGGAGCTATCAGCTACGTTGGAGATATAGAACTGATATATCGGATGAAAGGAAGAAACAGGATGCTGAATACAGATGGAGACTAAGGGTATAAAACACATTTTTTGGGTGAGAACAATAGTTCATAAACAAGAGGTTTTTGTGACCTCTGATGAAATTAGGAAGCGTAGCTGAAAAAGCATAAAGATGCTCGTGTGTACAGTGGACATATAAACATAAATGAGGCTGAAAAATGGGAGGAAAACAAGAGAAGTCTTTGAGGATTTAGCAGAAGGGAGTCTTTGGTATATTAGTGCGCAGAGATAATTGGGTGCAGCGTTAATGGTTTTAGTCAGGAGAAGGAGTAAGTAGAAAACAAATAATTTAGAGGAAGTGCCACATTAAGGTGAAGTAGGTGGAGTCTGGGTGAGAATTTTTATTAAGAAAAAAATATAGAACAGGGGCTGACCGTGGGGAAATTTGTTCATTTTTATACCAGATGGGAAAACAGCCTTAGTGACAGTAGAGCGCAGGAAAACATCAAAATGCAGGTCCCAGTAAAGGCAGCGGAAACAGCAGTACAGCAGTTGGGGAGGGAGCACCCCTGCTTAAAACAAGGATAGGAAAGATGTCTAAAAAGTGGGGGAATAGAACAAAGGCCCTGGTCACTAAGTGGCCTGAAGGGGGCACATGGGATCTCATGCGTGTGTGAGGAGATGGAGACTCTGATAAAGTATCATAAGGCTAATAAGAAGACAGAAAGGCGTAAAAAGAAAAGGAGTGAGAATCTGGAGGTACTGGGGTTATTTAAAGCAAAGGGAGAGGCCTGGAGAAGGGAGCACAAAGCGAGGAGAAAAGCGGGAGAGAAAGAAGAAATGAGGCAAGAAGTAATATGGCCGCCATCTTATCAAAGTCAGTACCTGTTATTGGAAGCCCCCCCTCCTTCATTCCAGGGTCAGTTTCCAGTAATAGAGGGGAAGGTAGAATTCAGAGGTGAGGTGACAGAAGGATGAAGGAAGTAAGGAGCATAAAGGACAGGCAAGATGGATACAGGGAAGTGAGTGCATTGCTGTGGCAGGCGGTGGAGGAAGGACTGTGAGGGAGTGAGATAATAACAGGTCAGGTATGTGGGTCTGAGAAAAAAGAAAGTGCTAAAATGGCGGGGTACGGAGAGACTGGTAGTAATGCAGAAGGGCTGGTGCACCTGCTGGAAACCCCTAAAGGGTGGAGTCAGTTTCAAGAGAGGGAGATAGACACGGAGAGTGAGGAAGGAGCAGGGGAGGATTATTCAGATGTTAGACCAGTGAGAAGCAGGAGGGCAATGAGGCCCCTGGTAGGGACACTTTGGTGCTCCCCCTGGTGGTAAAAGGAGCACAGTGACAGTATGTGCCGTGAGCAGGACAGGATCTGGATGGCCTGCTTTTCAGACTCTGACGGTTACCATGCCAACCTCTGGCATCAGGTACCACTAATGTTTCCTCCATGGCTGAGTGTGGCTGAAATTAAGGTGGAGCCCATAAAGGAGGGGGAGAGCTCAGCTGCTTATCTGCAAGCTCCAGAAAAGCGGTGCTGCACTGAGACAGAGCAGGACCTGCAGAATCATTCAGAGGTCTGTCCTGACACTGCAGGACGTGAGAATCCAGTGAGAAACAGGCTAAGGCAAGTGGGGGGGCTTATTATCATGCATGAGGGGCAGTACCGCGAGTAGCTGATCCACGCTATTGACTTGTACATAGAGGAGGAGGACTCTGCTATAGAGCATGAGAGGGAACTGATGAAGAAACTGAGTCCTGGAGGAGCTGACCGCCAAAAAGAAAAATGTCCAGGCACCAGTGGTTTCTCTGGAACATTCAGCTGAAAACAGCAGCAAGGCTTATTGTATGTTTGTATAGCCGTGTTATTTTCTTCATTCCTTATTGTATGTTTGTATAGCCGTGTTATTTTCTTCATTCCTTATTGTATGTTTGTATAGCCATGTTGTTGAATCATTAAATTGTGGTGTTTCATTCAAACCCATTGCCACATGTGTATATAATCAAGCACCTAGCCATGCAGTCAGAGATACAAACATTTGTGAAAGGATGGGTCATTCTGAAGAGCTCAGTGAATTCAAGCATGGTACTGTCATAGGAGGCCACCTTTACAATAAGTCAGTCTGTGGAATTTCTTCTCTGCTAGATATTCCACGGTCATCTGTAAGTGGTGCTATTGCGAAGTGGAAGTGTTTAGGAACAGCAGAAATTCAGCTCTGAAGTGTCAGACCATGTAAAGCAACAGAGGGGGTTTGCTGAGGCGTAAAATTCACAAACACTCTTGACTCAATAACTGCAGCGTTCCAAACTTCCTCTGACATGAGTTCTCCAAACTTCCTCCCCAGCACAAAAACTGTGACCATGGAATGGTCTTCCACAGCTGAACAGCTGTATGCAAGCCCACATCAGCATCACAATGCCACGCGTTGGATGGAGTGGTATAAAGCATGCTACCATAGGATTCTGGGGCAGCCGGGACTGTGTTCCGTGAAATGAATCATGTAGTAATGGCTAAATGAAGCTTCATTAGCCATTTTCTGCATTTTTTCCCCACTAGATGGCACTAGTATGCGATACAGTCATGCATTGAGCTCTTTTGTTAATAAAGACCACCATCTAGTGTCAGAAAATATAGCAAATGGCTAAATGAAGCTTCATTAGCCATTTTCTGCATTTTTTCACCCTACTAGATGGCACTAGTGTGCAATACAGGCATGCATTGAGCTCTTTTGTTAATAAAGACCACCATCTAGTGTCAGAAAATATAGCAAATGGTTCATGAAGCTTCATTTGGCCATCAGTAGAATCATGGTTCTCTGTCTGGCAGTCTGATGGACGAGTGTGAGTTTAGCAGATGCAAGGCCAGGGGTCGGCAACCTTTTTAAAGCAAAGAGCCATTTTTTCCTTTTATTTAAATACCTGAACCAAGATTTACAATGAGCCGCAATTGGTAGAGAAGGGGGTTTGAGACACGATTTTGTAATATGATATGGGCATATATGCATTTAACACGAAAACAAAAGTTCAAGTATTTACTAAAAAAAAAAAAACAATTTCAGGGGAGGTGGGATCTCAGTTTTAAATCACTCGGACCCGTAACAGCGCAAATGTGACTAATATTACAGCATTGTTCAGTTCTGTAGCGACAGTCGTCACTCTCACCCCTCCTTTCGTTCAGCTCTGCAGTCGCCTGCCCTTCATTCTCCTCTTCAGTACTGCTCTGCTGACGAGCAGCACAAATGTAACCAGCTGGCTATAATATGTAAATCAGAGGAAATATAATCATTTTTACGATGACCTGGGAAGGCGTGGTGACGATTTACTACAAAAAGTATATGAAAGAATTAGGAATCCGAATAAATGTTGAAGCGTACATCCAATCTCAGGCTCTTAAGAAAACTCCGGAAAGCGTACCATTTGACCGGAGACGTACTCTCGTCGTAGAGAATGACTTTGAGGAAGATGTAAATTATGCAGTTAAGACAATAAAAGAAATATCTAAATGAAAAATAATATTAACTAATAAATAAATAATTTATCTTTACAAAAGTGTTATCATAATTATGTTAAGACATGAAAATGCGAATGCAGCCGTCGTTCTGAGAAGAACCGTGGTCACGTAGTCAAAGAGATCCGATCCTAATGATAACAGTGCTTTAAGGGCGGCGGGAGGTTCATCTTGTATCATCAGTGATTCCATCGTGATATCGTCTACTTCTCGTCCTGGTCACCAAAAGCGGGTCTTGCATACTGTCCTTCAATGTCTGCCGGCTGGAACCTTCAAGAGATGGCTGGTATGGATCTAGCTGTGCCTTTCATTGATGAGGAGGATCTGGAACTGGCCATTACACTGGGGAAGTTCCATTTAGTTGGTACCCAGGCTGCAGGCTGTGCAGGGTCCCTCCTTTTGAGCTGCGAGGGCTGCTTTCAGTCCTTACATACATATCATATTTAATAACAAAAATATACACAATGGATATGAGTTTAATATTGCAAAGCAATTTCAACAAAAGCCTGTAATGCCATTTTCGACCAGAAGATGCAGACATAGACCATCAAATGCTGCTCGGGGCTCAATGCGACCTAGTGGAAAAAGAAAAATGCTAGTTTTTCTCATACAGATGCTGAAAATCACGTTTTCAAAATAAATCAATGAGTTCACAATCATCTTGAATGTATTTTCTAAACTTAAAAGCCACAAATAGCGCTGGGAGATGTATCAGTTTGTTTTGATATATCAATATATTTTCATGCGGAGATATAGATTGAGACAATATCGTTTATATTGGGATAGATAGATATGGGATGGATGGATGGATGATATAGATAGATAGAGACACTTTATTTATCCAGAAGGAAATTTAGGATATATTTAAAATTACACTTGTAGAGCAGAAAATTCGCCTATTTTTTCTGAAGGGTCAAAATGCAGTGAGGGTCATTCTAGTAAAAACAGGAACACCCCTTATCATTTTAAATGGTTCTTAATCCATTACATTTAACACGATTACCCACAACAGGAAACACATTTTGCCAGGTGTTTCAGGTGTTCTGGGAAATTCGGTTTCCTTGTTTCTCCTGTCTATCGGGAAATAATACTTCGCCTAATATTAAAGCAAAGAGGTATGTGAAATGTCTGAAAATCACTCAGGTACATTATTACACGTGAATACAGTATTATTTTATAGTACCGAGACCCAGAGATGCTGTATACCTGTTTTAACAGAGGGAACCAAATATCCTGGGTGTCAGATAATAATGTTTCTCATAATATTTAGGCAAATATGTATGTGAGATATCTGAAAATCACTCAGGGACATTATTACATGTGAATACAGTAGATCGTCACGCATAATATAGTCTTCTAAGCAATACTATACCGTTTTCATCAAGAAATATGTCTATCCAGCGAATTTATTATCTGTAAAAACAAAAAACATCGAAAAGGCATGTGATGTTTTAAAATATATGGCTTGTTTACCTCAAGAGCTTCGTACAAACACATGAAAGCAACAGCAAAACCGTGTACAAATCAGCGCCCGACAGGGGAAACAGGGAAACTGAAATGGCCGGATCACCGTGTTTGCTTATGTATAATAAAACCGTTTTCTCGTGAGAGACAACAAATATAAATCGTTCTAATTGGCCTACAATGCCAGGATTACTGCTTAACCCTCCTGTGGTGTTATGTTTAAAATGCATAAAAGCACCGCATAAATGTGTATCCTGCATCTAGGCTTTTTGACTTTGTCAGGAACCTCTATAAAAAAAAATCACTAAATAATAAATGCTTTGGTGAAGAATATAACCGCTCTGGTGTTCGGGTCGGCACTGACCTGTTTGTAAGTTTAAAATGCATAAAAGCACCACATAAATTTGTGTACTGCATCAAGGCTTTCTGACTTTGTCAGGAACCTCTATTTTAACAAAATAAATTAAAACAAAATCAAGGCAAGGCATACCCATACATATAAGGCAAGATAAGACCAATTCAGTTGTTTTATATAATTCTCGAGGTTTATTTTACCATTATTTTTTATTGAAAATGAGAGGCATGCTCTCAAATGAAATGTCCAGAAAGCCACAACAAAAATATTAAAACCAATCTTTTCATGGATAAGGAAGCCTAACAAGGTAACCAAGAGGTAAGAAATAAATTGAATGTAAAATAATTGTTTTGAGGGTATTTTATGGCTGAATTAGGACGGCACTGATCCGTCTAACATAAGAGATAAGAACAAAAAGTTACAGTAACACAATTCGAAGGCTTCAATACCAGTTGAATGCTGTTCACATTATGATACCACAACTACTGTTTAATTGAACTGCTGTTAGCATGTTTGTTTTAGACAGCGATTACAGTACATCTAGACTGACCAGCGGTACTCACTCCTGGTCCTCGTGATCCCCTGCCCCACAAATGCATTTCCTACCCCAAAACACTTTATCTGACTGTTAATTATGTAGGATCAGATGTTTTCAGATGTTTTGGGATAAGAAATACACAAAATTGCCAAAAGTATCGGTTCACCTGACTTTATCCGCAAAGGGCCGGTGTGTGTGCGGGTTTTCGCTGCAGCTCCCTAATTAGATTACTAATTAGAGTACTGATTGGCTGAAGAGTCTTCACACCAGGGTTTGAACAGCTGACCTAAAGGTTACCCAAAAAACCTGCATACACATGGGCCCCTTCCGGATCAGATTGGGCACTGCTGCTTTACACACATGAACTTTAATGAAATACCATTCTTAATACAAAGGCTTTAATATGGTGTTGCCCCATCCTTTGCAACTATAGCAGCTTCAACTCTTCTGGGAAGGCTTACATCAAGTTTATGCCAAGAGTCAATATTTGCAGTGTCGGTCCTTCTTTTTCGAGACCTCTGCAATTCGCCCTGGCAGGCAGTCAACTTCTGGGCCAAATCCTGACTGTGGGCAGCCTATTGTTGCATAATCAATGCTTGGAGTTTGTCAGAATTTGTGGGTTTTTGTTTGTCCTCCTGCCTCTTGACCACAACTTTTCAATGGGATTAAGGTCTAGGGAGTTTCCTGGCTATGGACGCAAAATTGTTTGTTCCACGCGCCACTTAGCTATCACTTTTGCCTTATGACACGGTGCTCCATCATGCTGGAAGAGGCTTTGTTCATCACCAAGCTGTTCTTGAATGGTTGGGAGAAGTTGCTCTCAGATGATGTTTTGGTTCCATTCTTTATTCGTGACTGTGTTCTTAGGCAAAACTGGATGAGAAGAAAATCCACACATGGAATCTCAGGATGCTTTACTGCTGGCATGACACAGGACTGATGGTAGCTCTCACCTTTCCTTCTCCAAACAATCTTTTCTTCTGGATACTCCAAACAATCAGAAAGGGGATTCATCAGAGAAAATGACCCCAGACCTCAGCAGTCCCCCAGACCTTTTGCAGAATATCAGTCTGTCCCTGATGTTTTTCTTGGAGAGAAGCGGCTTCTTTGTTGCCCTTCTTGACACCAGGCCATCCTCCAAAAGCCTTCGCCTCACTGAGCGTGCAGATGCTCTGACACCTGCCTGCTGGCCATCCTGAGCAACCTCTGCACTGGTGGTGCCCCGATCCCACAGCTGAATCAACAGTCCTGGCACTGGAGTGTCTTCATTTACAACAACTGAAGCCCTCTCCTTGATGTTCTTGATGATCTGATAAATGGCTGACTTAGGTGTAATCTTACTAGCAGCAATATCCTTGCCTGTGAAGCCTTTTTTGTGCAAAGCAATGATGACACACAAGTTTCCTTGCAGGTATCCATGGTTAACAGAGGAAGAACCATTTCAAGCACCACCCTCCTTTTAAAGCACCCAGTCTGCTATTCTAACTGAATCAGCATGACAGAGTGATCTCCAGCCTTGTCCTCATCAACACTCTCACCTGTGTTAATGAGAGAATCACTGTAATGATGTCAGCAGGTCCTTTGTGGCAGGGCTGAAATGCAGTGGAAATGGGTTTTTTGGGGTTAAGTTTTCATGGCAAAGAGGGACTTTGCAATTAGTTGCAATTCATCTGATCACTCTTCATAACTTTCTGGAGTATATGCAAATTGCCATCATAAAAACTGAGCTGAGCTGCTAAGTTGAGCTGTTCTTGACATATAATGGACTTGTATAGCCAGAAACAATTACCATGTCACATTATATGAGAAAAAAAAATTCATAGACATGCATGTTATTTAAGATATGATCGTTGTTCAAAAATTTCTACCTCTAAATTTCACTAAAATGCTAAATGAAACTGTTTTGGGCGGAAACCAAAACACTGAAATGAGAAAGCAAAAATGTTGCCAGTTTCCAGTTTAGCTGGCAGTCTTTGTTTATGTTTTACTCCGAAAGCACGTTGCTGCCCTTGCTCTGATCCTATTGGCTAATCCAGTTCAGATGTAGCCAATGAGCGCACACTTTAGGATTCGTCCCGTTATTCAAAAGTGCTGAAAAATCCATTCAAGCATCTACTTGGTTAGCCAGATGGCATTGTCAATTATAGCATACTTTAAAGTCTGATGATGTGTCATAACGTATTCGATTTTCGTATTGCGTAATGTCATTACCGTTTTCTTGAATTGCATAAAATATTTCGTTATATAAAATATTCATTATCGCTTGATGACATCTACATGCCGTTAGCCAGACACGACCCAATTTAATTTGAGTTAATCTGACATATTTCGTTTTCTTATGACGAGAAACGCCTTTGTTTTCACCCTTCAGTGCTCCGAAGACAGCCGGAGGGCGGACATGCGCACTGGCCGCCGCACTTGGCGCCGGCGCCAGCTGACAGCCGCTGCGCTTCACGGTAAGGAAGGGCGCTTTGCCGCCCGCTTCATAAAGAAAATAAAGTTTTTTTAAATGCAATCACATTTTTGTTTCTCTTAAAACTACTACGAGCACATAGTGTTCTCGTTGCCTGCCCATTTTTGCATTTTTAAAATTGACTTTTTGCTTGGTAGTCATTTGCAAATAACAGGGCAAGAAAAACTGTTATGTTTAAATAGTTTATAATGACGTGTTAAATTGCAATTGTGTTAAATTATTTTTTCGAAAATGAAAAGAAATTAAATAATTTTGCCGTAGAAGTTTTATTCCGTAATATCTAGCTGTGTTTAGGGCCGATTTGAAAATGAAACTATGGTGTCGGCTTAACCTTTTCTCATTCCATTCTTGTAATAATGGTTTACTCATGAACAACTATTTTGAAACATTCAGAAAGAGATTCGTGTAAAGTAAAACACTTTTAACTTTTAATTGGGAGGTTAAATACATTACGATTTGAAAACAGTCGATCGTTCCACCGGCTTAAATGTGTTTAGTTTAAATCTGTTTTTAAAGAGGTCTAATTACAAATAAATTCACAGGTAAAGTTATTTAATGATAGGCATTGTTATCGCTAGGATGAACGAATTACACGATCAATACGGCTTTTGAATGAAATCTCGTCTTGCCTGCCCAGAATGCCGCGATGAGGCGGAATACGGAAATGTAATATGTGTGTTATACTAAGGAAATCGTTTATTATGGACATAATCTACGAGTTATAACATTTACCATACCTGGGCTTTCCATATTATAGGGCACCTCGAATGCATGGCATCAAGGTCTTTGATGTCATAAATTTACAGTTATACAGTAACTATTCGGCCATTACTAAACTTGACCTACATATGTAGTCTGCCTTGTGTCCCAATAGGGGCGCCCGGAAGATATATTTTTGGATTGTTTATTCAAAGCTTACGTGATTTGTACATAACCAAGGACATAAAAAAATCTTAAATGTTGCATTAATCAAATTAGTATTTCTGGTTTCTCAGGAACTGTCGGGGTGTGAAGGAGAATGTCCAGACACAGGTAAAGGACGGTACTTCAAGAAGGCATGTTTCCAGATGATTGCTATCTGGACAGTACCTTAGTGTGACAGAACTAATTTGCTGTTTTCTCTTATTCTGCAGTGCACGTTTAATAGCTAAAGGTAGGAATGAAGCCATTCAGGAGGTCACAAGGACAAGAAAAAGACTGTTGCAGGTGTGTGACACTTCACAGAATGTCACCTGGTAATTTCATGTAAAAACGGATGCCTGTAACACAGAGGCCTTGTTTTTCATTGTGCAGTGTGACAGAGAGCAGACAGGACCTGCTCCAACTAAAACTGAATTATGCAAGACAAAGGTAATGATTCTTAATCAATAGACTGATTAACTATATTTTTTCCCATCAGTTTTGTAGAATCTTGCCATTTTGTATGACAGGTTCTTCATTTCGCTCCAAGGCAGTCGAGAGCTCACTTCACTGTGCAAAAATTTATTTTTCCCCCATACTGAAAAAGCGATAAGTATTTGACAACTGTAGTTTTCATTATTTCCTCCTGGGTTGGCTCCCCTTCTTGTGTTGTTTCCATGCCTATGGCACTTTATATTTATAAAACATTTTTCTACATTTCCTTCAAAAGTCTTACAGATCTGTAATATAATCGTTATGGCTCTTCGTATATATTTTTGTCTCAAATTTATGTACCGCATTTAGCTTTGAGAAGATCATAATCATTTACATAAATCATGCACAGAACTCCAGGAGTGAAGATGATTCAAAATTATATTTGACAGTATTTATAGGTCAGTGCTTATATTCGCCAAAATGGATTCCTTCCCCTGCAGGGTCGTTGCTCCGCAGTAAATGACCTCCTCCCCGTTCTGACGGAAACTCCACATAAGGAGCTGGAGGTGGCCAGGTACCTGTCCCAGGTCAGGAATCTGAGCACATCTCCACTGCCTTCCCTCAGGTAGGCACAGTTTGCCACCTCAGTTTGTTCATCTGCCTCTTTATCAAATTAACGGCCCCCGCCCTAATGGTACAGCCCCACGCCATTACACTTAAGGCTTCAAGCAGCTTATGTTACTTCCGACAGCTGGGCCAGCTCAGAAGATGTGTGGATTAAGATGCTCAATAAGGACGTCAAGTATGTCCATGACAAGAGCTTCATGCAGCGACATCCAGGCCTGCATCCACGCATGAGGTCCATACTGTTAGATTGGCTTATGGAAGTAAGTAAGAAATAGGCCTTTGTAACAATGCACTATGTAATTACTCAGCAAAGTGTGAATGAAGAAAAATATAATTATTACATTTTCATCATAAAAAAGCACAACTTCCAAATTTTGTAATAATTGCCACAATATGTAATAATTTATTACAGCATGCGGGGAGATTTATTACATATTGCTTTCAACCTGTCTATTACAAAATGAGGCAGATTAGTACAAAATGCAGGCACTATTACATAATGAAATGAAAATTTGTTTCATTTTGTTGTTACATAATTCGTTTCATTAGCAGCTTTTATCATCCTCACTCTGTACACTGTGAAGTTGGATTTTCTTAAATCTAGGGTAAAAAAAGCATATAGGGAATGGTTTCACCCCTTTAATAGATGAGTTCTGCAGTGTTGAATTGTGTTTATGTATCCAGGTCAGCGAGGAACACTCCCTACAGCGTGAAACATTCTACCTCGCGCAAGACCTTTTCGACCGGTTCATGTTGACACAAGAGGCGGTCGACAAAACCAGACTGCAGCTAATTGGGGTCACAGCTCTGTTCATTGCCTCCAAATTAGAGGTAATGATTGGTTTATGTAACTTTTAGATTCAAACATCCATCTATTGCACTAGTTTTTTTATCATTTGATGTTGTGGCTTGGCTAACACCTACTCAGAGCAACCAACCATCATACTTACTTACACAACTTCAGATAAAAAGCATTTTCTAAGAAATTTCAGATCTATTGGTAGAATTTGCACATACTGCCTGCTAAATATTCTAGTGTACTGTAATACACCTGAACCCACCAGATTTAAATGAGAACTCTTAGCATAACAGCGCGAGCATTGTGCTAACAATGCAGAGGTGGTGGGTTCATATCCCAGGGAGCAGACATAAATTATAACCTTTCCTTTTACTATAAATTGCGTTGGAGAAAGCATCAGATAAATGAAATGTGAGTTTGGTTATAGCAACATTCATTAGACTCTCTGCTGGTCCCTCTGTATTGAGAACAGAGACTGAAGGCTTCCCTAAGACAGCTAAGATGATTTCATTGTTAACATGTAGATGGACTGAAGGCTAGGCTAATTGCTTTATACATTCCTGTGTTCTGTAGGAAATCTACCCTCCCAGACTTGAGGAGCTAGCTTTCTTCACAGATGGGACCTGCTTTGAAAAGGAGATCCAGCAAATGGAACTGATTCTTTTAAAGGTGTGTCACCTAATACAAATGATATCCATGTATTTATATTGTACATGTATGTTTTGGCGTGTAACGATGTGTAAGTTGTTTGAGGACATGATTGCGATGATTTTGATTTACCGTGATTTCGTTAAAATATTTTGGACGTTTTTTTTCTTCAGGCTTTGAATTGGGAGATCCGACCTGAGACTGTCATCTCGTGGTTCAAGCTTTACGCTCAAGTTTCATCTCTGAAGGACTACCACAGACCCCTGGTGCCCCAGTTTTCCCCAGATACCTACGTACGGATCACACAGGTACTGTATTCGCCTCCTGCTTCTTGAAAACCGGCTCAGTAATAAATCACCGTAACTCTCCCTGAACCTTCTAGCTCTTTACATGAGTATGTTTTTTAAGAATACCTTGGTGGTCTCTCCCGATTTCAGCTCCTGGATTTATGTATTCTTGACATAAACTCCTTGGGCTACCAATATGGAGTCTTGGCTGCTGCAGCCCTCAGCCATTTCACTTGCTTCGAAGTTGCCCAGAATGCATCAGGTAAGTGCCGCATTCAGTCTGGGGCTCATTTTTCCATTGTGAAGTTTTACTGGGGATTCAGGAATGTCCTTTCATAGAAAGAGTTGAGTCACATGGTTTGCTTTGTATGGATGAGGGTCTCTCCACCATTGGACCACAATGGGCTGCCTCAGGTACCTGAATGCCGGCTGGTAAAAATGACCAAGCCCCATGTCCCCCAGTGGGCCACTAACACTTCATTAATAACCAAGCATTGTGGTTGGAAAGTTTGAGAGTCTCAGGTATAGTTGGTACAGATTCTGATCTTGGGAATTTGCAAGAACATATATAGGAACATAAAAACTCACCCAGAATTAAAGCATAGGAAATGATGGGAATTTCTCATGAGCAGTTTTCGGGGAGTGAATTACTGTAAGCTCAGGTCGCGGTTGATATTACTACTAGTGACCGGTGGAAGAGAGGAACAAGAAGCCTGCTGAATTTACTTTCCTTGCAGTTGTTATCCAGCACCATAGAGGTGAAACAGGAGGCTGAGGTTTCCTGTCTGATTTCATTAACTCTGTGTTGTGATGTTCTGCTCCTGAAGGCCTAAGGCCAGATGTCCTGGCCGACTGCGTGAGCTGGATGCTGCCGTTTATGAGGACAGTCAGTGAGTCCCATGGCGCACGGCTGAAGGGCTTCCCCACCAGGTCTCAGGAGGATGGATACAACATCCAGACCCACACAGACTACCTGGCCATGCTGGTGAGGGGCCCCTGTGCAGCCACTTAAGCTTGTCGCGGAGCCAGATGCTGCTTTTATCATCATTAACTTCAGCTGTAACCGACTCCAAGTCGGTGACGATTCTCAATGTCTGTCTCACCCCAGAGGGATGTGCAGAAAATGCAGCTGGAGAGTGTTGGCGGGTTATCGCCTGGGGCTGAGAGCACGACCCTAACGCCACCGAAGAGCACAGAGAAACGAGCTCCACACTGACCCTCAGCACTCATCGGGGGATCTGGAGGCGTCTCTACACCCTATCAAATGTTTAGAAGCTTGGAAGGCTGGTCTAACTTATTAAAGCATTTTACACCTCTGCAGATTAATAATTAAGCATTAAAGGTATTCTAATGAATACTGCCAGCAAACATGTACAAAATCTTAATTTTTAATGCTTGAACTTGTCAGAGGCCAGTTTTGAAAGCTGTCTATAAGTTTTGATAGGGCAGGTAGCTAATACTCAGCGTCTCATTCGCAGTAATATTTATGTAAACTAAGTGCGCAATACGAAGCTACATGAAATATTTGTTTCGAACCAAGGAAGGAACAAGCTTGTCTCAAACAGACATCAGCGGTCTGTGTGGCAGCACTGCCTGGCATTCCTGTTTTCAGAAGAATCGAACTTTCTTGCAGCTAAACTGGGGGAATGGATTGATTTTTTCCTCAGTGTCTTTTTTTTTAGCGTGTTGTACATAAAGTCTGCGAATGCAGTAAGTCTTAATATTAAAATTTGATTTGACTTAAAAGTGCCTGTAGTTACTGGACGTGGGATCCTCGTGCATTTGTGTGTAACTCTTTGCCTAGTTCTGTCCTTTCAGTAAAGTGCATAAATTGTATCGTCTAACTGACGGCATCAGCCGATACAGCAGCAATTACTCATCGGCCAATGGTTAAAATTGGGCCGATATGTGCTATCGATAATTCCCTTAAAAATGGTGAAACCGCACACTAAACAGTTAGAAAAATGCTGTGTGGAATTCCTTTTGGAAAGCTAGGCTGGGTAGGGGTGAAGGTCACCATGTTGGGATTAGAATTTTCCCCATAGAAATGAATGGAGAGTCCCCACAAAGACAATTATAAACCTGTGTGTGTGTGTGTGTGTGTGTGTGTGTGAGAGCAGGTATTCCTTATGGGGACACAGTGTCCCCACGACGTGATGAATTCCTGTTATTTTTATATATAATAAATACTGTTAACCTGAAGAGTAAAATGTGTAAAGACCATATGAAGTCCATATATCAGAAAGTACAAAAGAAAGACTTGAACATATGTGTGTGCAGTTGTGTGGTGTTTTGAGATGCCACAGTGCACTTTGCATATAAACAGTTAATGTGCTCTCTGCTATGAGTACAAGCTAACAGGAATTTTTATATGCAGAATCTGTAGAGTTTAACTTCAAGTATCAGACTGTGAAAATAAAGACGTGTGTGACTGAGGGAGAGAGTTGTGTCATTTAAGGGGTTACTGGAAGGAACACATTTATTATCTAAAATTGTCAGGGTCAGAGCCCGTCCGTCTCTGTCCTACGCGTCTCGGAGCCCGTCCGTCTCTGTCCTACGCGTCTCGGAGCCCGTCCGTCTCTGTCCTACGCGTCTCGGAGCCCGTCCGTCTC
>JABFEB020000045.1:18610362-18623981 GCA_019775895.2 Stomatorhinus ivindoensis | reverse complement strand
TGTCCTACATTTCTCAGTTGGTGTTTTCTTACCAAAAAATACTTTTTCATATTTTTGGAATGTAATAATTTTTTTTTTTTTTGGGTCAAGTGTTTCTTTAAACTTATTTAAGCAGAACCTCCCAAACCTCGTTATCTGTATTTCTGTAATAATCAGCTATCGGTATTGGCCTGAAATGTCTTTAATCGGTGCATCACTACCTGTCAGTCATGCTGCCCATCTGCCTGAAGAACATTCTTAAGGTTCTGCATCCACTTATGTCCATGAAACACCTGAAGCTCTTTACAAAATGTTTATTTTCTTTACAAATAAAAAAAGAAAACTCCAGTCTAAAAGTAGAGTTTGACCATGGCTTGTAGAAACCTCTTCTTCCTTTTTTGTGCAGCCAGCTGCAGGACCTCGTCAGGGTTGCTGGCGTTCAGCTCCGTTTGCCCGATGGCTTTGATCTGACAAAAGACAAGCACTCAGCAGGCTGGCTCGCCCCACTAGAAACGTAAAAACACTAGACAAATCTCCGGCCCCACCTCACATCAAGCGCAGCTCAGTACACTACTAGGGGCTGTTCATAATTGGCCAATGAAAAAATGGAGTCAGTACTTACAGCTATTTGTCGTTTTTCATTCTCCCCTCGCTTATGGTGAATGTCTGAGCATATGGTTAAAGAGGAATTCCACTTCACAAGAAAATAAGCCGACAGCTTTAAACACCGTGAGAAAAAACAAAATCAGGATACATGTGAGGTATTCGAGGATGGTGACGTCCCAGATGTAGTCATAGAGAGCGTCCATAGCATCGTGACTGATGGAGAGAGAAAAGTTAGGTCAGTCCCCACTCACGCCCGCCTTCTCAAATGAAAAGACAAGAGTCGGCAGTATTTAACCTGCTCTGCTCCTGAAGAGCTTTGAATGCTGTCATGTAGTCCACTTCTCTGAGGAACTGACAGAGCACTGCCACCTAAACAGCATTATTAATCACAATTAATATAGCACAGTGTAGGGCTGCACCACATGACATCATGATGTGTGAAATACTGAGATAAAAGAAGGTGAAATTACCTGAAATAAACTAGAGCCAGATAGAACTTATCAACCAACAGTGTGTCAAAGAAGTTGGTGGTGCTGTAGCGAGTTATGCCAGACAAAAAGCATGCAAAAAATGCATGCAAAATACTGTGCAGCCCTGAAACCATGTGATGTGCAGTTTCTTCGTCCACATTAAGAGGCAAAGCAGGTGGCTGATACCAATGAATGATGCGTGTAAAGGGCTGAGCACTCCTACCTGAGTATGGCAGTTCAACAGGGAACAGCACTTGATCATCCTCTTCAGAACCTGATGAGGAAGAGACCAGTCACACTGGGCTACAGACACCAGGTTCTGTGGCAGACATGGCTCCGTGGGTTATACACACGGCGTTTCTCGGCTTAGAAATGGCACGATAACCAGCTGCACGGCCTGAGGGTGTTTTTATTCTGTGCTGCTGATCAAGTGCTTCTTCACAGCTGACAAATATCTAAAAGCCAACATCAGCTAACGGCTACTCTAAGCTAACGGCTACTCTAACGCTCAGTGTTCTTGCTTGCTTGGTTCAGGTGTGCGGGACAGACGCAAAAACGTGGATTGTGTGGACTGTCTGTGTTGAGAAACACTGTTCTAAAAGGTTAACACGGATGTTCAGCCGCAGACTTGAAAGAGGGAGACACTCGGAGGTCACCTGGTCAGTGTAGACGTCAGGAGGAACGGCCTTGCTAAAGAAGTCAGAGCAGACGGCCCCGGCCTGGAGGTAGTAATGCAGAGCTGCTGAGTGCTGGCTGGTTACTGGGAGAAAGAAACGAAAGGATGCGCATGAGAGAGAGAGAGAGAGAGAGAGAGAGAGAGACATTCCTGTGGCGACGGGCCCTTTTACCGAAATATATGTCCGCCTGCGTGATGAGCCAAGAGTGGTTGTTGGGGTTGAGACTGAGCGCGTGGGTCACGAGCTCCTTGACCGTCACGGCGACAGCCTCCACATCTACGGACTGCAGACTTAAGGGGTGGTGTGACAGAGTCCATGCAGTTTAGCAATCAGACTCTCACAAAATCCGACAAACCATGTAAAATATTCAGGGCTAAGAGCTACACTATTCTAAGCAACACTGAACTTTAACATGCGAGTAAGGAAAGGTATGTCTGAGTGTCGTTAAAGTATATTCATATAATTATATATGAATCACATAAACGAGAGAAAATCTTAATATTTACTTGAAGATGCATTAGGGAGTGTATGGTGATAAAACACTGTGCTCGATTCAAAGAAGCCTTTTCAGCAGCAAGCGCATGCAAAACGGACGTAATCCTTACTTTGGCAGAGCTGTGGGCCAGATGGACAGGTGCTCCGCTGTGACTTCATTGACAATGTCATCCTACAAAGCGGGAACAAGGTCAACCAGAAGGGGGCGCTGTGTAGAGCATTGTTTGGGAGCCGTTTGGCGAGACACATACCCTCACGATGCTGTGTAGTCTCACAAACAGCGAGATCAGAGTGGTGAGGACCAACGGCTCCTAACAGGAAGGAAAGGAGCTTATTAAGCGGCTGTCACACCAATAGCAGGCCAACAGCTTTATCCGTCGTCTGTATTCGGAAGGGAAAAAACTGCAACTTACCCGCAGTTTCTTGATGAAAGTAATAAATTTGCTCCTGGAATATCCACAAAGATAAAGAGTATTATTGGAGGGGGGAGACAAAAGAGCAATGGGGGAAATGAAATGAGTTCGACATTGTCCGTGGTTGGGCAAGAATTGACCAACAGCAAAGAGGAGTGGACCATCTTTGGAGGCCGGCTCGTCGTGGCGTACCGCGGTATGATGCCCATGCTGGACTCCCTCTGCTTGATCAGGCTGACGCGGCCGTCGTTGGCCCGCTTGTGTTGGCTGGACACGCTGCAGATCTGCAGCACCACCTCCCACAGCTCCTTGGCCGTACGCCGGCTCTCCTTGGGCCCTGGAAGCTCCTTGCAGGTGGCGGCCAATAGCTGGCCCAGCTTTCCGGTTGCCAAAGATAAAAGCAAGGAAGCAGGGGGGAGGGGAGGGGAGGGGGGGTAAAAAAGACAACCCATGTAATAACATCAGACACCTAGTAAGTGTGTGGATGAGATTGACAAAGGTGGCAAAGAGATAGAGACCAGTTTGATGAAAGGCATTTAAGATACTAAATCACTCAATATTTCAGGTATATACAAGGAGTCTATATCTACCTTGACGTAGGCGTTGTTCAGAACCAGAGACTGGGGCACCTGCAGGGTCAGGTACTCGTTCTCCCTCCAGTTCAGCATGAAGGCCACACACTCCTCCCCCACAATTTGACGCAGAGGAACGTCTACCGGGAAATAGAAGCAAACGAAATGACTCTTCACTTCGGCAGATCTCTCGATCCTCCTCCATGCCGTGTGCGGATACTCACCGTGTATCCTCATCTCCAGATACCCCCGCACGCGGCTGACCAGGTCCGCGGGGGGGCGCTCGCGGGTCGCCCCGGGCCCGGCCCCGGCCTCGTGAGCCCGGACCTCCAGCAGCAGCATCTCGTTCAGCATCACCTGCCGCAGCTTGGGGGAGAACTCCGTGACGAGCTCCAGGCAGGCGGAAAAGAGCTGGCGGGCATGGGCGAAGTCCTGGGACAGAGGGCACCGCGTGATGCACTCAGCCCATTTTGCATGACATGCTTCACATAGGAGCGCAATAAGCAAAGGCAAAGGCCTCGTAGCCCTAAACTACAACAAGCTACCAAACAATGGTGAAATCTACAACCGAAAAAAAATCAACATCTGACAAAATGAACGGAACAGAAGAATTAGATTAAAAATTCAGTTTCAGCGTTTCTGGAGTCGCTTCTGAGGAACATGCTGGGACTGGCGCGTTCACCTAGATGTGACTGACCTTTATTGTGATGCAGTGCAGGCCTTTAGCCATGAGAATGTAGACAAGGTCCCGCGTCAGGTTGTCCTTGATGCCCAGAATTACACTGACATAGTCTGCTGGAACCTCCCACTAGGTTTCGAGGGAAACACGAGTGAACTGTGTGTGAATGTGCAGCTGACAGTAACCAGACCACGTGTTGAGACGTACTCCAAGAAGCTTAGAAACTCTGCCATGAAATCCATGCATTATGAGGATATGTGATGTGGTTCATTGTGGGCACAATTCCCGTGACCCCCGACCTTGCTGTTTGCCCTCCAATAGGGCCGTTCCGCCATGCCGTGCAGCTCAATCAGGATCTGCCGGATCCTCCTGGCATCCAGAGACAGGATGAGCTGATGCTCCAGCTGCCCAATGTTCACGGAGGCCGAGGCTAACGGCAGGGTGGAATGAAGGAGAAGATTTGTCTCCAGGTTAATCATGGTGGATGGCTAGGAAATGACACGGTACAGTCTACAGTGAAGAGCCATAACCCAAAACACAGTTCACAGATCTCCCTGTTCAAAATCGCCTACTAAAACTGGTAATTAGTTGATTAAGGTATGTTTACATGGGGAAATCAACAGCATTGGACTCAAATTGGGGTTCCTTGGTTAGAGGACCCTGTGGGACTGTGTAAGAGTACCTGGGATGTCGTAGAATGAGGGTAGGGGCTTGCTGCTGTGGCTGACGCTCGTGGACCTCTTTCTGATCTGTTCCAGGAGGGCCTTCTGCTCGTTCTCCTCTAGTAGTTCCGTGAACAGCTCATGGGAGGACACTGTGAGGACCAGCGATGGGTCCGTCAGGCTCTCACACAGGGTCCTGCGAAGGCAGACACTCAGAGCGGAATCTTGGCACCTTCAACTAACCGCAGGCTCCACCTGACCTCCAGACGTGGTTCTTACTTGAGGAAGGAGGCCATGTTCCTTCTTGAGGACTCCAACATGCTGGTCTTGTCTAAGGACTTTGTGCACACCTGGAGACACCGTACAAAGTCAACGGCACGTAACTCGTCTTTCTCTGCAACCGCATCTGCTGTCCCACTGACCAGCCAGACCCGAGCCACAGGCACCCACCTCCAGCAGGTAGTCAATCATCTGTTTCCGGGGTCTGAGGAGCAGCTGGAAGAAGTGGACACTGACCACCTGGCCCTCTAGAGCGTCTCGCACGGCGTTGCACATGGACAGCTTGTGACATACCTCGTCCATCACCCTGTCCCTGTTCAGCGCGTGCACACACAACCAGCTTCATACATTATCTTGTTTGGTACCAACTCAACACCATCAGCACTGAAAATTAAATGATAAGCTTCACACTGCAATAGTGTGTGGCTAAACACCAGTGTCTCACCCCAGCTGGGCCTTGTGTGTGAATTCTCTAAGGATGGACTGTCTGAAGTGGTTTGGTAGACTGAGGGTCACGTTGTCCTTGATGAATGCATCAAAGAGCGCCTGGTGAGGTGGGAGGGGCCACAAAGCAGAGAGCCTGTAAACGTCACACCGGAGGCGTGTCTGCGAGCGGAAATGACACTTCTCGGGGTCGCTGGTGTTTCCGACGCTCCTATCCAGACCTGATAGTTCTGAGTCTTGATGTAGGTGTTGATGGAGTCGAAAGGGGTCGGCTCCGTGTCGCCGGGATCCGAGGCACCGGTGAGCACCCTGCACGCGCTACAGTATCCAGCCAGGCGCTTCTCGTCCACCCGGCAGTGCTGGGCTCGGGAGTCCAGCTGGAAAACAAGCCGAATGGCAGGGGGCGCCATGCTCACACACAGCGAAGACTACCCACATTTTTCAGCTTGACAGACCTACACCATTCATACACAGAGTAACTGTGGCTGAGCACTAAAATAACAGAAATAAACCGGTGAGGGCTTAAATTAATTCATCATTATAAATCAAACAAAAAAGCTTTGGCACTAGAGGCTCATGGAGAGCATTTCAAATGGTTACATTTCAGATTAACACTGCTACGTAATAGCGTACTTCTGTACTGTAGGCCAGCATGGAGAATGGACTCATTGATGGACTTTGGCTTGACCTTGGTCACAGTTTACACCTCGCTTCTAGCCATCAAGCCCACTCTTTACTGTCAACATGCCCGGGGGGGGGGGTGGCTGGGCAGCCAGTTGACCTTGGACCACCCGACGTTTTTGGTTCCTCTCCTGTTATCATGTGACTTTCTTTTTCTTTCTTTCTCCTCCTTTTTCCCTGTTTTTGTATTATTCTGTCTTAATGATGCTGTATCACAACACACCCATGTAAAGTGCCTTGGGACGACTGTGTTGTGAAAGGCGATACATAAAAAATGAACTGATTCACGACCTGACAACCAATGTGCTCAGCTAGTCAAAGCGTTTACTGTACTATTAAAATCTTAAAAGGAGGCTCAAATTTGTCCATCTATGATTTCTATTTTTCCAATTTCCCATAAATTCCGGATACTACACAGTAGTCGAGCCGTTAAAATGACAGGGAAATGATCACTGGGAATCGAAGGGATTAGATTATGATCTTCATACCAGGAACAACCAGAAGAGCCCATTTTGTTACCCAGTAGGCATTAAATAAAGTGTTGGGTGGTGGAGCTGCCCTCTCACAGGAAGGAATCTAACAAGTAGGTTAGGTGAACAGCGGACACAAAGGCAAAGGGACATTGCAGAAGGCAGAAAGGTGCCAAGGGACACTGCGGAATGGCACAATACCTCACCTTGTGCAACAGCTCCTTGGTTCTGAAGAAGTGCTCCTTAGCTTTCTCATAGGACGCTGCCTCAGAGCAGCCTTGCTGGAAGAAAATGGCGCCCAGGTCATAGTGAACCTGTGTGAGATGGGGCGCAGAGGTGGGGAGGGAGGCGGCGTGAGAACAGGCCAGGAGGCTCAGTGAAAGCGCCAATGTCAAAGACACTGTGTGCTGCTCTGCTTCATCCTGACTCCAGTGAAGTTCAGACAAACAGGGAGAAGCACAGGCAAGACCTCCAAGTGGAAATAACTGTCAAAGACGACAGACAAATAACTGCCTGATCGAGGGCTGGTCATCCCTGGACAGACCTCTCGCTCTGATTGAGGGCTGGTCATACCCGGACAGACCTCTCGCTCTGATCGAGGGCTGGTCATCCCAGGACAGACCTCTTGCTCTGATCGAGGGCTGGTCATCCCTGGACAGACCTCTCGCTGATTTAAGATCTTGTCCTTAAACTTCATTTACCAAATTACCTGTATAGGGCTGCTCGATTATGCAAAAATCATAATCATGATTATTTTGGTCAATATTCAGATCACAAATACTTCACACAATTACTCACTGACTTTGGAAATATTATGCATTTATCAAACTTAAAAAAAGCTGGTCTTAGTGGTGGATTTCCAAAAACATTTGTGATTATTTTGTTTTGAGAATCGCTGGAAGCCAAAATCGTAAATGGAAGTAAAATTCAACGAATTGCCCAGCCCTACCCATGTCTGTATGACTGAATTTAAAGTACTTGTACTTTGAACTTTCAGAAAGACAGGGTGAGCATCTTGGTATAAAAGCCCCCCCTGCTGACAAGCATTTAGTGAGGAGAGAGACAGGACCTCAGAACCCAGGGTGAGGGCGGCAAACACTATGAATCTCTGGCAGATGTAGCCCTAACCCAGCTATCAGGATGTGGTATAGGTCTGGGTTAAACCATACAGCACATGACGTTCATGCTAATCTCAGCCACTGCAGATCTCTACTGCAAAGTGTGTTGCTCCAATCACTGAAAACAATACCAGAAGATTAACCAAGGCTGACACAATATCATACATGCACCTGCATATGTAAAAAGTAATAGATCTATTCTTCAGACTGTAATTCCTATTTTCCTTGCTGGTTTTACTTTCCTGGCAGCTTAGGTGCTAACAGCCAAAGCAGCGCCAGCCACATACAAGTCCTGTGGACGCTCACCTGGCAGTGCAGTTCGTCGGCGCTGACCCGAAGCCCAGCGGTGGAGCTCTCCGTCTCGCCATTGGCCGCGCAGGGCTCGGCGGCCAGGAGGTCCAGCGTCCGCATGGTGTGCACGTAGAAGTCCCTCCTGATCCCCAGAGCTCCCTCCAGCACCGTGATGGAGTCGTCTAACTGCTCCCTCAGCTGCCGGAGGTGGGTGTGCGCACCACTATCACCATTACCTCCCTCCATGGGACACAAAGCACCTCCAAGCACGGCGTCTCTCAGAGGGACACGCAACTTACCACTTTCAAAATGTTGTCTGTCATTTCCTTCTCCTGCTGCACAAGGTTCAACCTTCAAACAATGACAATAAGCAGCTGCTTATGATTCAGCAAAACAGGACCGTCAGGCACCCTGTGAATATGGTGGATAAACTGCACTAAAACTGCACCAGGGGTACAAAAAAAATTACTGTGCACCCCAAACTTCCCTCTTGTGTGTGTGTGTGTGTCACATATGGGAGGTGGAATATGCAAATCATGATTTTTGTTGTACCATCTACCTAAACAACAACAATAAAGGCATTCCATTATAAAAAAAATCTTTTCATTCATGTGCCTTATCTCTTATCAAAAGAGTACCTTGGGAAAATTTGTACCCATTTAAGGACACCAGTCTACATAAACCACGTTTGGACCGTGAGAAGAAAGCCAGTCGGCCCAGAGGAAAGGCGAGCACGGTCATTCTGCATTCCTGTTATCTCGATATTTTAAAGAGGCATCAATCCAAAGCAGTTCAGAAAATCCAAACACGTGAAAATTTCACTAGCTCCTAGACCCAGACAGAATGCTTAGTCTATAAGGCTGCTGCACTGTAAGAAAGCACCAATATGTACCTTTGACAGTACAATTATTTGTCACTGGGACTGCACCCTTAAGGATCTGCCAATTGTACCCTATAGCTGTATGTAAATGTACCCTTTAAGATACAGTAATGGACTGGAACAGAGAAATGGAGGAACATTGTTGTACCCATGGGGCACATTAATGCTGCTTGTACCTAATAATAATAATAATAATAATAATAGATACTTTATTGATCCCCTTGGGGAAATTGTCTTTACACCTCCCCCATCTTGCTCTTTGTAGAGTAAGGTGTCCGCGAAGGGCAGCCACCCATAGCGGCGCCCAGGGAGCTGGGGGTTAAGGACCTTGCTCACGGACCCGCAGACAGGCAGCAACTGGGTTTAAACCAGCAACCTTCTGATTACAGGCACAAAGGCTTAGCCCACTGAGCCACACGCTGTCCCAACTGTTCCAGGTCTGTAACCTCTTGTCTGACAGTGTGGGAAATGACATTAACTTGGGACTTATTAATATGATAAAAACAGGATGGATACTATGAAGCGAGGTTGGGGGATTCAAACTAGTGACCTTCAGGTTACAAACCCAGGTCTTCCAGCACCATGCGACCTACTGTCTGAGAGTAAGGCTGGGACACTGACATGTTGAGCTGGTGCGGCCCGGGCTTGGTCTGCTTCTCTGGGAAGCTGCTGAGGACGATGGTCCGGACGGCCCTGAAGGACACAGCAGGAGAGCGGTTCCATGAGAAACTCCAGCTGGCTGCTACGACCAAACGATTGAATCACGGACTTTCTGCAGGTTTCATCCAGTTAAAAATTAAAAACTTTTTAAGACCTTTATAAATGCAATTTCAGATCTATTTCAAAAACATAATGACAGAAAATGGATAACTAAGTTAATTTGTTCACATTTAACACAAACACCCAGTTTTTCTTTTGCTAAACAGTTTGCACTCAGCAGTCAGAGATTATTGGTTCGATGTTGGTTTTGTTTTATAGTTTTGCTATAGCATGATCAATGATGAATACAAATTTTTCCCAAAAACAAAACGTCTGCCTGCTGTGACGTCATATGCATACCCTTGGCAGTACATGGAGTATAACAACATCAGATAAGAGGGTGAAATTCTGGAAGTATTTTATGCTTTTTAAAAATAAAACGCACGCAATTGTGCAAGACAACGCAAGTAATATGAAAAAAGCAGTGGATGGTTTGGAAGTCACTAGCTTGGGCTGTTTTGCACACTCGCTGCAGTGTGTGATACACGAGGGGCTGATGTCGCAATGAGTTGGAGGTACATTGTGGGGCATTTTAAGCATTCCCAACTTGTGTGCCCTCGCTTGGAAGATATTCAAGGTTGGTTTAAACTGTAACATGTCTCAAAAACAGGACGTACAAACGAGATGGAACAGTATGATATGTTTATGTCTAGTAGCCCAAATAAAGATTTCGTGGGTTTGCTGACTTCATAATCCCATCAATTTTAAGACCTGTCAAAATCAAACTTAAAACATTAAGACATTTTAAGGCCTAAACCTAAGACTGTTGGATTTTAGACTTTAAAACTTTATCCTACTGACCAGTTTCCCAGTCGAGGAATAAGCCTAAGCCTAGACTAGCTTTGAGTTACAATGGTGAATCTCCATTGAAACGGCAATTTAGTCCAAGATTAGTCTCAATCCTTGTTTGGGAAACCGGCCCTACGCGTTTCTGTACACCCTCCTCAGCCAGAGTCGTCATTACCAGCGGTTGTAGATGAGCACGGCCATGGTGGTGGTCGGGGGCAGAGCGGACAGGTCGAGGTCGACGTGTTTCACACCAGGGGGCACCTTGCTGACACACAACAGCTCGTTCAGGAGCATGTTCAGCACCGGAATGGAAAGGCTGCAGGAAGCGACAGACAGCGCACGTCAACACGCCGTTCACACCGTCTGCAGCTTGCAAAAATGTAACCACAAGCTCTGTATTCTGCTCAGAGTAACCCAACCCTAACTGCGCAAGCCTGAGGTGTAGTCAGCCTCTCCCAGCCTGAATCACACACCCTTTCTCCAGCACATCCAGGTCCCATTTCAGGTGCGCTGACACCTTGAGGGCCAGCAGCTTCAGGGTTCGGTTCCTGCGGTTGTCTGCTGGGGGCTGCACCTGGTTTTGCTCATTCACAGAGGGCTTGGAAGCTTGCTCCAAGAACTGGATCACAAGTTGCACTGGTGATGGATCTGAGGATCGCCACCGAGGTCAATTCAATATTCTTTATTGCCATCCCTTTGTATACGTGAGCAAAAACATTTGTGTACCATGCCCCACATTACCACCATGAAATGTCATTTCTCATCCCCACAGACAAACCACATATCATTTTTAAGGTTATAGGACACTGTCGAATATCTTTATAATTTTTTAATAAAGATACTAAATAACTGATTAAGAAACAATGGAATCGAGTTTACCCGGGGAGCTGCCCTGAAGATGTTGTTCCAGCAGAGTTTCGTCCAGCAGAAACTCGAACCAGGATGTCTGCGGCGGAGTGCAGGGCCGGCTGCCGGTGGCCGCCTCACGGTCCGCCGCTTCGGCGCTCATCTCTGGGCGTAAGCAAAGGAAGGAAAGTGAGCAGGACGCAAGGCAGATAATGGGGAGGCTTCTGCAGAAACTGGCAGCCGGTAACACCGCCACAGCTTCTGCTGTAGCAAAAGAAAAGCTGGCTTTTGGGGACGGGATTATAAAGACTGATTATCGATACTCAACCGTTGTGCTTTTGTTAACAAGATACCAGTTATACCGTATTTTCCCATTAAAATGCCACTCATTTTTCTGTCTTCTCACTTACCTTTATCAACGAAGATCAATATTATTTATGCACTTCAAATTAATATCAATACTGTTTTTTTAATAATGTGTACAAGGCTTGTAAGTATACTATGTATATTAATATTTCACCCATTGAAAAAAATTATTCCGGGTCACAGTATCAGTAGGCTGCCATTGATCTTCTTCTGTAACTGTACCTCAGTTCGCACACGTAATGTATATCGCCATCTAGCGTCTTGGAGTTAAAATGACACTACATTCAACACTGCCTGGTCTGGAAAATCCCAATACCCGCTATCACAGGCTAAAGGATCCATGGCCGTAATATGGATTAATGGTATGAATAGAATACCAAGCACAATAGTAAGGATTCTGTTCAATTTACCAACTCGATACAATGTATGCATATAATTTGCTAATGAACTTTATATATTTTTGTTTTGCATAACTTCTGTTACTGTTTTATTGTTTATACAGTATGAGTGTCTGAATGAAAATACAATATGTAAGTCACCATAAGGGGGTGGCGTTTGTGTATTAGAAACGTCAGGCAAAGGCATGGAAAAAAGGATTTTTGACTACTATCAGTCCTTAAGTATTTTCTCCATTTCTATACCTTATGGGCTTAATATTCAAGCATATTTTGTGACCCCCCCCCCCTCGTGAAATTACATTAAATTATAAGATACTGGAAATGCGTGAAAAACCCTCCACCACCGATTTAACTGGCCACGGATTAAACAACAGTACACTCTATGTCCATAGTGTAGCCTGATGACCACTGCTGTAAATTAATGTAGCACAGAGAATAATTGAATTAATAATGCAACAACAACAACAATAATAATAATAATAATAATCATGCAATAATAATAGAGGTGAATCACTTAATCATGAATCATAGCACTCAGGACTTCCACTGAATACGGAGAAAAAAATACAAGAAGACTATTTTGTAAGACCATGTGCTGTTTATTAGCATATGAGTTCATTATTATTTGCAATTACAGAAATTTAGTGACCACTGCCTTGTTCTTTCTCAGTAAATTTCAGGCTCAAACTAACCCTTTACCAAATAAGCAAATGTGGGGGAAAAAAACAAAAAACAAAAACAAACATCTATCCATCCATCCATCCATCCATCCATCCATTTTTTGTAACCGCTATTCCTATGCAGGGGTGTAAGGGGTCCTTAGCCCATCCCGGAGCCTGTGGGTGCAAGGTAGCAAAAACAAACAATACACATACTGTAGAAAACTTTTATATTTCTATGTAGAACCTTCACAAGAAATATTGACTGAAAACACAACAAGCGTCTCATTAGATTGGCCAACAGTGGCCTTTAATTAAACTAAAAAAAAAACAGAAATCAAAATTTGGTTATTGTACAACACAAGTACAAATTTATAACATAAAATCAAATACCATAAAAGCACTTCATTAAACATCACAGTTTAATTCCCCAATTATGATTTTCATTTACTTATGTTTAAGTATCAGACATTTTGAGATTCTGAAATATTTAGATGAATAACTTAGGGTTGTGTTATTTAGAAAAGAGAATACAACCCAAATGTTTACATTTGTCACTTATTATTACCAGCAGATCCAGGTTAAGTCACTTTTATGAAATACCCTTTAATATGTGAGCATACTTTACTGTAACACTATAACAGAAGAGAAGAACACAAAGGACCATCTTGCCAGAAGTAAAACAGATGCTGGGGTAACATAAAGAGTTGTTTACCATACAAGTTTACTTAGTGGCCATTTTGACTTTCTTTCAATTCCTAATATCCCTTAAAACACAGTTTGGGATAGTGTCACTATAATCTGAAAGAAATTTTTAAAAAGAGCGATAAAGGATCACCTGCAGTATCGACTTTCTTTTAAATGCATCCCAGATTGTCTACTATTCACCAAGAGAGTTGCAGTCTGCAGAACATCTAAAACCATCCTACATTTACAAATTTAGCAGACGTTTTTATCAGAAGTGACATACAACTGAGGAAGCAGGGACAGCCAGTCCCTGGAGCATTTGGGGATAAAGAGCCTCGCTCAGGGGCCCAACGGTGACATCACTCTGTGGGGGTTAAGGGCCTCGCTTAGGGGCCCAAC
>JABFEB020000045.1:18540017-18550497 GCA_019775895.2 Stomatorhinus ivindoensis | reverse complement strand
CCTTCTGATTTGAGAATTCGACAGTGCTTGGGTATGAAGTATTATAATTGCTATAAATTATTGCCTTCATGCATGCTGCAGAGTCGGTATGAAGCATGAGCTTGCCTCTGAAACACCAGGAGATCAGATTAGGTTCACATAAATATCTATTTGTAAATTGCAGAGGAAATGTCACTGCTTTTAGTGCAAGAGAAGGCTGTTCTTTAAGGTGAGTATCCAAAAAGAGCCTAAGTCAGCTTCGGTCAGTTGCAGCTAAATAGGAAACTTCTAGAAACTTCACATGGGAAGTTAAGCTGGGAATTTTAGAAATATTCAGCTCAACATCAAACAGGCATTTGCAAACTTTTGTAAATAAATATTGCAAAAATATCAAGTAAATGACTTCCTAATCAATAGAATGCTGCATTTTGTTGTTATTTATAGACAATAACAGGTGTTTTGTCTATTATAAATGAGCTGAGTCGGACCGTTTCAGCGAACTGTGGAACTCTACATGAACTGTCAGATACGGCAGAGAAAGCTTGAGGCAGCATTAACTGATCTCTTCACCCATATCTTCATGATTTTATTCATTTAACTGCTGCCACATGATTGGCTGATTAGACATTTTTTTGTGAATGAGTAGCAGGTGTTCCTAATAAAGAGGGTTTTCAGTGTACATCTGTCTATCCCGGACTTTTTGGTATCGACCACTTCTCTACAGTACATATTTTCCTTTTTCTTCGGTGCTGAAGTGTATACATTTTCCAGTGATGTATTGAATGCCACTCTTCATAGACTCATTTGCTGTGTGTATATGTATATGTTGTTTGTGTCATTGTCTTTTCAGTTACTTCAATCATTTACTGCTTATAATCGCAAAACTTTTTGAAGCAGTCATAATACAAATTTTTGTGTTACCAACACAGTGTCGCTATCGTCTCTCTTCCACAATAAACGTACCCGATGCGACTCACCTGGGAACACTCCAAACATTCTAGTGTGAAGACAAGGCCGCAGGGCTGGCACGCAGGTGAGAATGAAAAGCCACAGACTACGACCGCCAAAGTCCAGCTTTTTCCTGTCCAACGTTCAATCTCTGGACAACACCCTGGACAATCTCAGGGCAAGACTCAGAATGAACTGTATTGCATAATCACTACATGTGAGAATGCATACCCTGTCACACTGTAACAATGCCGACCTACCTCAGGAATATTTAGCCTGAATACCACAAACACATCTCCCACTAGAGGCGTTAACACCCTTGTTCACTGTTACACCACACATAAATAAGCGTACTGCTCACTGCCATGTCCACACCTGAGAAAACTGGATCATGTCTCTGTGCTGCTGCTTCCTGTTTACAAAGGGAAGCTTAAGTGGGAGGAGCAAGTCACCTGAACGTTGGAGTGCTGGGCATGAAAGATGGAGTTAAAACTATAGGACTGCTTTGATTTTGGGGACTAAGACATGTACTGGGATTCATCCTCTAATCTGGATCAGAATGCCACTGCGGTAACATTCTGGTGTTAGTGGCTATATAATCACTAAAACAGACATTTTTTTCCTAATGAGAAACTGTGCATTACGCCAGAAATCTGTCATATGATCAGAGACCGCACTCATGTGTTTCAGTACATAGACATGCGAGTGTACAAAAAAATGTATGGAATGTCATCACCTGCGCAAAATCTGAGTACAGCAACAGTGGAATCACAGTTTAACTGTATGAGTTACACACATTGGATGTGGCAGGGAATGCAAGGACTATAAACTGCAATTGCGTGCATTCTCAGGCGTTGGTGCATGTCTTGCTGATGATCTGAGCCTATATTACACCCATTTTCAGCTTGCAAACAATGATCCCCCCCACGAAGCCAAATTTATTGGCACTGTCGTGGACATGAAAAACACTTTTAACCAATCCGACATCCACAAAACTACTGGTCCAGAAAGTTTTAGGATGCGTTTTGAAAACACTGTCATCCCAACCAAGCTGATCCATAAACTGCTAGATCTGAGATTCACTGCCACCATGTACAACTGGATCCTGGATTTCCTCGCCAACTGACCCCAGCACGTGTGGATTGGTGGAAACAACTACTCAACCCTGATTCTCCGCACTGGCCTGACCCCCTGCTGTACTCACCGTTCCCACATGACTGCATGGCCAGATACAGCACCTACTCCATGATGAAGTTTGAGGAAGACCCCACCCTTGTGGACCAACACTGATGAGATGGTGAGGACCTACAGAGAGATGGTGAGGCTCCAGGCACAGTGGAGTCACCCTCAGCGCTAACCTCATGTGGACAGAGAACACACAGCAGCTGCCAGTACAGATGCCCCTAAGAGGCCTGGGCACGGCCCAGATGACCGCTACAGTCCTCGCTAACTGCTGCGGGTGTGCCGCGGAGTCCATCCTCTCACAGTGTACTACTTCCTGCTATGCCAGCTGCTCCACACGGGACAGGAAAGCCCCACACGGGACAGGAAAGCCCCACACCTGGTGGTGAAAATGGCTCCGAAGATCATCGACACACAGCTCCCGGCAATCCAGGACACTTATACCGCACTCTGCCTCAGAATGACAAAATGCATGATGAATGACTCCAATCACCCAGCAGTGACACTTTACACCTTCTGCACTGTGGTATATGGCTCAGGACTCTGCACACGCACTAAAAGGTTCAGGGACAGCTTCTACCCTAATGCTATAAGACTGTAGTATTAATACTAAGCTCTACGCTACTGTTACCTACCTCTCTTTGGTACTGATCTGTCCCATGCTCAGCACTTTGCCCTGTCACTTATCATTTGTTATTATTTATTGCTGGTTCTGTGTTACTGCTGCAGCATTCTCTATGTACTACCCACTGCGTCACATTGTATTGCTACTTTGCCATGTCGTGTATCACTTTACTACCTCGTGTCGAATGTGGTGTTATATGTTGTTAGATATCTCACAGTACTTAATTGTATTAATTGTATTGTAATGTGATATTGTCCTGTTAATTGTAAAGAAGGCATTCGTCAAGAATTTTGTTGTACTCTGTACACTGTACTTTGTGCATAGGACAGTAAAGCTTGAACCTTGAATCTTGAAATATGTATGTAAATTTTCGCAGGATTGTGTCACTGCATTTATTAAAGAGCACTAATATGTAAATGTTTAGGTATTTGTAGTGACCATCCAGCACACCCATGTATGTTTTTCTACTCAACCATTAACACACCCTGTATGGCTAATCAATACCGCACTGACTTTTAAAAACTAATTTTCAAATAGGTAATTGATTAATTAATTGATTGAACTGGGTGTGAAATGTAATGCATATATAGAATAGCTGAGGTCCAATCAAATTGTAGGGGAGGTGGGACCAACCAATCAGATGTCTTGGTCACACCTCCTCTGTTTGCTAAGACCCTACTCCTTTACAGTCTGATTAGTTATCTCTCTGACCCCCTCCTACACACACACAGTTCAGAGTACATGGCTTAGAGGTTAGCTAGTTATCAGTATTGGCAATATTACACAAGAAATATCATATCGGCCAAAATTTTCATATTGGTGCACCCCAATGTCCTTCAAATGGGCAAAACATATTCCATGTTTTATTAATGGTAAAGATAAACAAATCATTACTTTGTCTAAATTTGTCTAAATAGTATGAAAAAAACTGCAACAGAAAGTATCTGACATTTTTATGTTGTTGTATTTCAGAAGCTATATATGTAGTTTTCCTTTGTAATTTTTTATTTTATTTTCATATCTTATTATAAGTTCATGAAAATATTTTCATATAGTTTTTGTTTTCATTAAAGATTAAAAACCCTGCTTCCTTATCTGCTATCTTACTGAGTGAGGTTGCCTTGATGATCAAATTGGCATGACTGGTTGTGGGATTACTGTCACTAATCGGTTTTACGTTTTTAGTAATTGACTGAGCTCTTTTAAACCCTTTATCCTTATCTGTAGGCACGATTGCGCTAATTAACAAACTTGCTCCCATACATGGGTAACTTTAAAATTGGATACACTGTGTCAGTTTGACTATTTTTGTCTACACTCTCTAGTGGACAAACAAGGGAATGCGAATGAGAAAGTGATTTCATGGTGGCATTTTTCATTCATTCATTTACTTAAATCTCTGAAAATGGCAGGATTAGGCTATTTTTTTCTGCAGTAACTAATAACTGTGTCTTTTTGTCACAGGCAAAATTGTTGCTCTGGATGTGTCAATCGTGCTGAATCAGTTTCGCTCCGCTGTCCCCAATTTCCACATGAGGTGAGGTTTCTGTGTCTTACGGTTTATTTCATGTTACTTGGTCAGCATATAATCATGTGTGCTGCATATAATATATAATTTGGAGCACAGTTTTGTACTCAGATAACAGATATGTGGCATGCTGATGAAATTTATGAAAATGTGTCTTAGTACAGAAAAATTCCAAAGGCGTTTCATATTCTTTGCAGCATTGTTATTACTTTGATCAGGAGTGTTGTGATGTTGTCCTAAAAGCAAACATAGTCTTAATTCCTTTTGCAGTGCCCTCACTGGCCTATTCTTTCGTACACTGCACTTCCTGGAGCATGACATCAAGCCTGTCTTTGTCTTTGATGGGATTCCGCCTGAGCAGAAGAAGACTGAGGTGAGAGTGGGAGACATGGATCTCAGCCTGGGGCCCTGCTGTGTTTCCATGGCTTCCACCAGACAAGTTCATTGTGTCTGACATAATCAGTTACCCTTTCTTTTTTAAAACCAAGCTTCACTTTAAATCACATATCCAGATCAACAGTAAAACAATGACCTGACATTTTAGGTTCACAAGAGACGTAATAACTCTCCATAATTCATGCCATTTCTTAATCTGATGAGACTTATTAAGAGATTGTTTCCACAGCTGCAGAAAAGAGCAAAGGCTGCTGGTCGTTCGAGTTTCTATATTTCTGGCAAAGGTGAGAGATACTGAGGCTGCATCTAGTGCATTGGCACTTTCTGTAGAATAAGACCACATCCACTCAACCTGTGATTTTTGTATTCTGTCATTTTTGATATTGGTTGAGGGTATAAGCAGTACATTTATTCATCTGAAGTGACATATATTTGTGAAAGGAGGGTTAGCCAGTGCCAGGAGCGGTTGAGGTTAAGGGTCTTGCTCAAGGGCCCGACCATGACATCACTCTGCCGACCATGGGATTTAAACTGGCAACCTTCAGGGACACATAAAGACACATAAAGAGGCCTAATCCTCAGAGCATCACATTGGCCCGGGTACCTCTGGGCAGAACTATGGCCTCCCACAAAGAGGATTGTGGTCCAGACTGCCATGCAGTCTCCTGCAACAAATATCAGCCGCAGAATAGCTGGTTGCACTGAAGATGTTTGTGACTTTTCACTTGGCACCGTCATAGGACACCATCTGTCCAAGAATTCACATTTCTGCTCCTGGAGCTGCCCTGGTCAGCTGCATGTGAGGTGATTGTAAAGGTCAAAACGACTGGGAGTAAGTTCATGGTGAAGTGGCGGGCAGCCCAAGCTCACCAAGTAATGCTGGCTGATCTGGTCCGAATAGCCAACCGGAATGACAGCAAATCCCACTAGCAATGTTCCGACATCTAATGTAAAGCTTTCCCAGAAGACTAAAGCCTATTTTAGCAACAGTGGGCTGACCAACTTCATATTAATACCCTTGGTTTTAAAATGGGGGCAGTGGTTGTACAGTGGTTAGCACTGTCGCCTCACACCCCTGGGACTGAGAGTCGAGTCTCCACCAGTTTCCCATGTATGAGGAATTTGCTTGTTCTCCCCATGTCATTGTAGGGTTTCCTCTGGGTAATCTGGATTTCCTCCACTGTCCAAAAGCATTCAAAGATGAATTGGAGTTAGCAGCTTATACCATTGAATGGTGTATGTGCCCTGTGATGGGTTGGCACCCCATCCTGGGTAATTCCCTGACTTGCACCCATAGCTTTTGCAGTAGACTCCAGACCCCTTGTGACCCTGAACAGGACAAATAGACAAATGGATGGATGGATGGATGGATGGATGCTTTGGACAAGCTGGTCCACATATTTTTGACCATGTAGTGTAGATACCCAGTAATCATCTGACACCAGACCAAAAAATCAGTCATGTGACATTTTAATCGATTTTTTTTTCCAATCAGTTTTTAATAAATAAGTCACTGTGTTCAGGAACGAGGGATGGCCGTGTTGTAGAATCTTCACTGGTTTCAGGCCTTGTGCTTTTCTCCATAGACTCCCCTCGCATCCAGGACTGTAAGCGCATCTTAGAGCTATTGGGTGTCCCTTACATCCAGGTCAGTCCCTCCATTACAAAGAATGATAGTAACATGCCATCATCACTTAGTTTGGGTCCTCTTGTTTTTCCTTCCAAGGTCTATTTAACGATGTCGTTTCACCGCCTTCTTTCCAAGTCCGCATATTTCCATATGGTCGTGTATTTCTACAATGCGATATTGCTAGTGGTAATTTGAAAAGGGCAGTGAAGTGATCCTGACCTCTTGGCCTCGCCAGGCTCTGGGGGATGGGGAAGCGTTCTGTGCCCAGCTGGTGAAGCAGGGGAAAGTTGATGCTGTGGCATCAGAGGACATGGATACCATGCCTTTTGGCAGTGAACTTCTCATCCGCCAGTTTGACGCCAAGAAGGATAGGTAAGGAAATGTAGATTACATTTGTGTCCTGTTAATTTGTTCTGTGGTGTAGAATTGGCTCAGAAGGTGTTGGTTAACTTAACTGTTACATAAGTTCTGTATGTGATGGTCAGTGTTGGAATAAAATGATTTTATAGTGCAAGTGTAGAAATTTATTTGATCCGTTTTATCTCTTTTGGTCATTTCCAGTGATGTTGTGGAATATTGTCTCTCTAAGCTGTTGGATGTTCTCAAGTTGACCCACAAGGAGGTGAGTTTTTATTATCTTCTCATCTGTTTTATAGACCATTCCTTAGAGGTTTAATTTGTCACAGAAGTGCTTGTCAACTGCCAAAAAACTAGATCAGGAACATGTCTTTCTTTGATTATCTTCCCTGGAACTAGTTTCACATTCCCTTTTTGTAGTTTGTCGACCTGTGCATCCTCCTGGGGTGTGACTACTGTGAAAAGATCCAGGGCCTCGGGCCGAAAAGAGCACTGAAACTAATCCAGCGGCACAAGACCATAGAAGAGGTGGTACGTAATATCAATAGACAGGTGAGCTGTAGGAAAGAATTCCCCTGAACCATATTGGACCATATTCTCATTCTTTCTCTAATCCATCCATCCATCCATCCATCCATCCATCTCCACTTGTCCTATTCAGGGTCATGGGGGGTCTGGAGCCTATGGGCATAAGGCAGGGAACAACCCAGGATGGGGCCCCTGACACAGACATACACCATTCACACCTACAGGCACTTTGGTAACTCCAGTTAGCCTCAGCATGTTTTTGGACTGTGGGGGGAAACCTGAGAACCCAGAGGAAACCCCACAATGACACGGGGAGCCATGGGGGAGACACAAATCCTGGTCCCCGGGGTATGAGGAGACAGTGCTAACCACTGCTCCGCTGCACCACTCCTATGGTCATTCTTTCTGAACCTAAAGTATTTACAACTGGAAACTACCCAACCTTCTAAATACTGCTATTGCTGTAAAGCTTGCATTCACCTATTTCAGTTTTATTAGTAAGTGTGTTTTCCATATCGGCTTTCATTTCTTTCATTTATGGGCTGCATAAACAGAGGCCTTCAGCACAAAGACTAGATAGCTAGAAGCCACACTGTGACAGCAGATTATAACAGTGTTTCAGGCAGTGCCTCGGCCATCGATACAATAGAGGACATCATTTATAGATTTACGGTGAGTGTCATATGACTGAGTAAACATTTTGTTTACTGTGCAAATGTCCATTTAGTTCTGTAATTCATGCCCTGCGCATCCAGAGAAATCATTCCAGTTAGTATTATTATGTAATACCATAATAAGTTAAATCTTCATCAACCAGAATATCTAATCATTGTGCCAGAATAGAGTGTACAATTACAATAAATAATTTACATGACTTTCGTTTGTCAGCTTGATGGCATCTGCTGTGTCATGTTTCCACTGTGACCTTCTGATGACTGTTTCTGTTAGACTCATCCTGTCCCTGTTAGATGGACCTACAAGGAAGCCCGTAGACTTTTCTTGGAGCCACCGCAGTGTAATCAGCCGGATCTGATGTGGACCGAGCCCAACGAGGACGAACTGGTCCGGTTCCTGTGCCACGAGAAACACATAAAGTAGGTCCTGCCCCGGCCCATAAAGCAAGTTGCAGCAAACAGTATAGGAAAACCAGATTTCACTGCTCTTCTTAGGGAGTCCAGGGTCCGAGGACGGATGGAGAAGTTCCATCTGATGCTCCAAGCAAGGAGGAAAGCTCGTGAAGAGGAGAGGAAGACTGGTCAGCGTCAGCAGACTCGCATGGAGGACTTTTTTCGGGTGACACGAAAACGACAGGTGAAGCGCTGAGAAATAGTAGCATAGACCTAAGATCTTTGATTGCCCACATCACATTTTTGTAGATCTGTGGCCAGAGTAAAAATGCCAGAGCTCCACATCTGGAAATCAGGTATAGATGCAGGAGTTGGTTCCCTTTAGGTGCTAACATTTGGAAAAAGGCGATCGATGTCTTAAAAGTGACGACTGTGTTTCTGGTGAAAGGCCTCGGAAGTGTCGAGCCCCAGAAGCAAGAAGGCCAAGCCTCAGTGACAGGTCTGACCACGGGAGTGTCACGGAGGAAAGGTGTGTCTACTCCTGCCTGCGGAAAAGTGTCAGCCCAAGATCCGAGCAAGTGACTCTTCTGTTAAATGATAGGGGACTTCCTGATGTGTGATTTCATTCAAAGGACTGGGGCCAATTATGTAAAACTTTGTATTGCAGGGTGACATATAGAAATATTATTCTATAGGCCATTTTTATATAGAACTGTACTGGCGACCATAAAGCTTAAAAAAAAGCATCATTATTGTTATTACTACAGATCAGGGTATATTAGAGTAATTTTGTTTTTGCCTTTTGATCATGCCTTTGATAAACCAACATTACTGGTATCTTACCAATATTATTTAATAATATTTATTTTATTTGTTTAATTAAACGTGCAATTTGATATTATGAAAAATATGGTGTCTGTTGCTTTAAATTTTGTCTCCGGGAGAAACCTAATGATTGCATTTGAAAGTTCTTCAAACGCTGGCTGAGTAACAGGAGCGGAGCTGACAGGATGCCCTCCCTTTGTCCAGATATGTACATCCCCCAGTGCTCTTCTAAAATATGTCTCTAAAGAGCGCAAACACTGGTGAATAAATAAAATATTTCTTTAATGGACATCAAACAACAACTTCATCTCAGTGCTTAAAATAGTGCTTTACAGCAGCGAACCATTTCCTAAGCCTAATGCCTCTGTCCCCCAAATCTGATTCTGAAGTAGCAATCGGGCACCATCATCGCGCGTCCTTCCAATCAAGTGCATTTTTAAAGGATAAGATCAATGGATGCCCTGTGAATGCTGCTTCAGTGTAATGGACCTGCTGTAGATACTGGGCAAAATTACAGCCTGTGGAACATGAACCTCATTGTGCAGCCTGAGAACAGAAGAGGTCGTGCCACTAAGTATCCTTAAAAATTAACATTAAATATAAACTAAATCACCATATTTTGTGAAACTACAAAGGAAATTTTATATATACACATCCACATATACATATCTATTTAACACACAGCCACACATACACACTTCCTCTTCTCCCATTTCCTTCATGTCCTTGGTCTGGTGGTTCAGGTTAAGGCGTGTCAGCTTTCTGCCGCTGGAAATGGCATCGGCTGCGAGTGAGGGGCAGGGGGGCCGCACGCAACACTAGGGCTATTTAGTCGTACTTTTGGGCTGGCCGGGAGGGGGCTGCTCCCCTTGTGCCGTGGGTCTGTCCGCCAAGGTGAAGGAATCATTGGAACGGGTGCTGATGCGGAGCGGCGTCAGGCGGCTGGCGTTGCTGGGCGACCAGGGCAGCTGCACCTGAGCTCTCTGGGAGGGGGCCACACCGCCGTCGACCACGGCCGACCACGGCGGCGTGTGCAGGGGGGACGCATGGTCCACATCTGGCATGAAGGCCGGGTTCTCTATCCCACCTGTCAGAATGCAGGGATCAGGTCACAATTTCGCGGAAATAAAACGTGCCAGCTGGAAATGAAGAGTGATCGCTTGTGTGGTGAGTAGCACTGTCGGCTAAACAGACCAGTAGCTCCAGACTTAGAGACCTGAGACAAAGCTGTCTGACTAATAAATGACTAACTTGGTCAATGAGAGCCTGTGGGAGACACTTATAGAACTCGGCAGGTCTTATTCTATTAAGAAGTGTGGGAATTTCTTCAGAATAAGAATTGTTAGTGCTGTTCATATTGTTCCGCGTTCTTCTTTTGTGAGGAATAAAGTGATTGACGCGAGACTTCATTTAAA
>JABFEB020000045.1:18528059-18539917 GCA_019775895.2 Stomatorhinus ivindoensis | reverse complement strand
GCACTACACGTTTGTTTTACGGCACTTAACCCGTGACGTCAGACAGTTCTTCCTTCCGGTGAACAATATTAAAGTTATACAACTTCTGTAACTCCAAACTTCACAAAGAAACATCATATTTTCCCATCTATATTATGGCTCTAACAAGAATTTAAAGGATTTGTGAAATCAGTCTTTAATTGTAAGAAACGTCTGATTGTGATGTGAGGTCCTTAATTGGTTTTCGAGCCCCACCTGGCTTTCTAGTGCACCTTTGACACACACAATGAACCTTTGTCTTATTTTCTGGTCCATCACTGCTGCTAAAGCCATGCTTACCTCCAGATCGAATGGAGAGTCTCGTGGGAGCTCCACCCCCAGATGCTAAACCGTCCGCAAAGTCAGAGGTGAAGACATTGTCGTCTGAGAAGTCTGTCGGCAAATGGAGAAACGAGTGAAGAAAATTGCGTCGTTCAGTCACTGTAATGTTGCTAAAGTTCCATAAGCGTGATTTTGCAAATGAGAGGACAGTACGGAACAGCTACTAATTATAGTGTGCTGAATGTCTTAGTACTCAATGGTAGTTATCCAGAGTGTTGAATGTCAAAACGTCACAAAGCAAGGTTATGCTATAATTACCTGTGTCTTCAAATGAATGGGTTTGGTGTTTTCCGTTCGGTATCTAGACGGAATGAGGAGTAACACGGTCACACGCAAAGGGTAACCTCTGGCATGCAAGCATGAGCTGTAGGGAGTAACCGGCCAGAATTCGGTACCTGATCCTTCTTGGCGGGTTTGATCTTCTTGCTTTGGGTGACGCCCATCTTAGTAGATTTGAAGGACTCCAGGCGGCTCCTCATCGTGCGCTGGAAGATCTCCTGGACTTCATTTTCGTCTTTGTTGAGTCCCATTTCTTTCCTGCTGTACCTGTGTCTGTGCTGAAAGGCAGCAGGCAGACGGGCAGTGGAGAGGTTCATCTTTGGCTGGTGTTTGTATCTATAGTGCTGTCGTTTTGCTGATGATTCATTTGCAGCATTAAAAAAATTTCTTGCCAGACTCAATTTTTCAAAATTGACCTTAATTTTGCCCCATCCTTCACTCATTGTCAGGGGTATAAAACAAAAGAACATAAGAAATTTACAAACGAGAGGAGGCCATTCGGCCCATCAAGCTCGTTTTGGGAGAACTCAATTAATAGCTCAGAGTTGTTAAAACCTTATCTAGCAAAAGGAACCCAGGTTTTTAGCTTATACTACACTAACAGGGAGACTATTCCATACTCTAACTACACGCTTTCTCAAATCCATTTTAAAATATTCTCCCACTAATTTCCACCTATAACCATGAGTTCTAGTATTTAAACTAATATCGAAGTAGCCATTTGGCAGAACAGCATCCAGACCTGTTAGAATCTTATATACCTGGATCATCTCCCCCTTAGTCTCCTTTGCTCAAGGCTAAACAGAATCAGCTCAGCTGACCTCTCCTCATGAGACATTCCTCTAAGATCTGGAGTCATTCTTGTAGCCCTACGTTGCCTTTTTAAGGTATGGGGACCAAAAGACTTTATTCTACAATCTGGCTTCCCTAAGGTCCACCAATGTTTCTTTTTTGCTAGGTTCACTGGTCCCCAGGTTAAGAATGTGCTACATATGGACAACTCCTACTTACAAGCAGACTGCCATAAAGCCTATTATATTAAAAATGTGGGTTAAATACACTGGATGGCAATAATGAATGCACACTGCTTTGTGTCACTCGTGAAAACACTGCACGGCTTCAGCAATTCATTGGCTTGAGGTGCAGTACAGTACAGTACAGCACCGTATGTAGTTACTTTTATTAAGCACTGCATTATTGTTTTTCTGACTTGCCTACAAATTCTGAAAGATTTAAAAGATCATAAAGACAGACTTAGGGAATGGACCTCATTCCTAACTTGGGGGCTGCCTGTATTAGGTGTGTATGTGGCTTGTATGTTGTTTTCTTTGACTGGTTACCTGTTTCCTGGCCTTATACAGGTGCATCTGCAACACGTGATGTGTGTTGATGTTCTCTGTGTCTCTCATACTCTTCCCCCTCATGTCCTCCTCCACATCCAGACACACTGTAGGCACGTTGTCCTGCCTTTAAGACCAACATGAATAAGAGCACTGCTGATTGCAGAACACGCTTTCCTAAGACTGGTAGTTCAGAAGTCCAATTTAAGTAGTGCAGAATATGATATGAAGAGATACACCCCTGGTACTTACATCATACAAGTCATCGGTATCGTATAAGGTCCTGTGTCTGAGCTGTCAGAATTTATGTCTGGCATAATATCTGAAATGTCTGAAGCCAACTTTTTCTTGAAGTCAAGGTTTACATTGTCCTCAGACCGAATGAAGGCCAAAGATCCACATCGTTCACCCTAAATCAGGAAATATGGACTTAATTGCATGCTACCAGTGGATCACAGTCACTCACCAAAGAATAAACATTGAAAACACTCTTTCTAAACAAGGACACAAGAAATCAAAGGTACCCATAATGCATTTTGCAGCCTTAATTGAAAATGACAATACAGGTGTCTAAGATCAATATTAAGGATTTTGTTCCTTTTTGGTAATTCAAGTGGTAACATGGCGAGGAAGTGTCAGGTTCAGTGTGATCAAATTCTCAGTTATCAAGTGATTGAAAAGCTGAAAAAGAGAACGAGGAGCAAAGATCACGGTTCAGTTCATGTTCTATGCCATGAACTCAAAATAAGGTTGTGGTTTTCTTTTGTTAAAGCCCTGTTCTTAAAAATGGGATTCTAACTTCCCACGCCTGGTCACTCCCAAGCTGGTCTTGCCCAGGCGTGTCACGCTTCTATAATGGCATGCCTTCTCACGCGCAGGGGGATAATCAGAACTCAGTGCCTCAGGCATATTACGGTACATCTCTAAAGGCAACGAAACGCAGGAGGCGAAAGTTCACCTCGGTGACGTAGCTCATAGCATCCTTCAGGTTGAGCTGATGGAAGACGTTGAAGAGCTGGTCCTGCTTCTTCCGGGCTGATGACTTCATCAAGATGGGGCGCAGCCACTTTTCCTCAAACTTATTCCACCTAGTCGTGAGACCAAAAGGGAATATTCACGTTACACGCAGCAACACTGACACACTGACAGCAATGCGGTGAATCAGTCTCGAGCGCAACATGCTCAACATAAAAATGATTTATCATCACTCAGTTGCTTGACTTACTTCTCTCTCATATAGTTGTGTCCGATTTGCCCAGATATGTCTTCGATCGCTATGAGAATGTGATCAAATGCCTGATAAAAAACAAAGAATAATGAGGAAGCACCAGTGTCAATAGGCTGGATTTCATACCTGGACGAGGGACCTTATTGTAAACAATTTGAATTCTTACCCTGTTCTGTAACTTCTCTATCAGGGAAACCTCCGTCTTTGATGTCCTTTTCACTTTCAGCCAGGTGACCAATGGTTTCATAGTCACTCCCTGGAACAAAAGAATTGCTATTATGCTTTAGAGCTTCTTCAAAATTCACACAATATTTACTTAACTGGCATTATTTTCATGTATTGTTAAATGGAGAGATGTATTTCATCACTATTAAGTCAATTGTAAAGGAGAACTCATGGCTGCATTTTATTAGTCGGGTAATTGTGTTTATTTATAGTAAGTCTTACCTGCAACACAACAGTAAAGTACACTACTATGAGTGTGGTGCTAATCATGAGGTTCTTCTCCCTGACTTTATTTTCATCCAGCATGAAGGCCAGTGCATAGGCAACAGCACCTCTTAGACCACCATAACTCAAGACCACCTGATCAATTATCTCAAGGGGAATGAGTCTGAAACGGTTCAGGATCCAAGTAAGGGTGAAAACTCCTGTGACAGAATGGCAGATGCACAATAAACAAAAACAGCCTGAAACCTGAAACTGGTTATAAAATTATCATCTAGAGCACTGGTCACCAACCCTGCTCCAGGAGATCTATCACCCTGCAGCCTTAATTTAACCCAATGCAGATAAGTATTGGAGCCTGCTATGTTGAAGCTAAGTTGACTCTAATACTGAGATGCTACTGAAGGACCTGATTATCTGCATCAGGTGTGTTTAATTAGGACTGTGCCTAAACTCTACAGGGTGGTGGATCTCCAGGAGGAGCGTTGGTGACCACTGAGCTAGAGTATGGGCAAATTCAAAGAGAATTCAAAATGGTTTCTAATTTTTAATTATTTGATTTTATTATTTGATTTGCAGTCTTGATGAATGCAATATTTTCGAATGGCTTATGCCAAGGCAGAAGACAGGGGGAGCATCAATCACAGCCCCTTTTCAGACAAGTACAAAGGGATGCCGTCTTACCTATGATCCTGTACACTAAAACGAATACAAGTGTGAGTAGTATGAAGGCCGTGTTCCACACCCAGATATCAGGGTCTATGGCAGAGATTCCCAGGAAGACGAAAATGATGGTCTCCGAACCATTGGCGAACACCTTCATGGCATATCTCACTGTCGTCACCGACGACTCCGCCATGTTGGCGTTGACGTACTTCTGACAGCAGACGCCACAGAATGTCATCCTACAACACAGTGGAATGAAACGGCTATTTATGCTACTTATGTTAAGGAAAAAGTAACACAAATATTATTACAGGATCCTCCTCTGCATTATCATACAAAATCTACAGAGAAAACATGCTTGCATGTTAGTCAGCAGTCTCGATGAAGGCAAAATTTTAAAGGGCTTACGCCAAAATGGAAGAGAGGGAGAGCATTTCAGCTGTCAGGTAGGAGAGGTAGGAGACGATGAAGATGAAGCCAGGCTCAATGATCTGGATGTTCTTCGTGCACCTTGTCAGGAGCGAGAGAAGGACGGCAAACACCACTCCAACCAGCGCCCCTCCGAAGGCCACCACGAGGAAGGACACTGGGGGGCAGCCATCATTAGAGCACATGGGTGCCAGGGCCAAACAGGGACACCACACCGGAACAGGCGACAACAGTGTTCAGTTTGGTCACTGCTTTCTCTTAATGCTTTTCATTCATTTTAATTTTATTTTGGGTGAGAAAATTGCCTGGAGGAATCATGTATTAAGCTATATTTCACTTATTGTTTTTTAACGAACTAAATTATTCAGACATTTGTTTTATTTATTTCAAAATACTAGAAGTGGTCAAACTACAGTGGTCTGAGCAGATGCCAGGAGGGAAATAAATTGTATTACAGAATAATGAAAAATAAACTTAGTTAGGTGACAATTTCTAACAATGCCATGTGTAAAAGACTCCATGGCTTCACTCATAACACATTATACCACGCTCATAAAGCATCATAAAATTGTCTTTAAGTTTTTATAAAAAGGCGTAACACATTAGAGCCATGTTTTCCTGCATTATGAATGCCTTATGAAGCTCTCATCTTCTCATCAACATTTACTAGAGAAATTGATCACAAAAAGGCTTATGATGTGATCTACTTAGATTTCCAGAAGGCCTTTGATGTTGCTCCAATCAAACGGCTCTTGCTTAAGCTCAAAGTTGTAGGGATTTCAGAAACTGTAGCAGCTTGGATCGAGAACTGGTTAACAGACAGGAAGCAGCCGGTAGTTATTAGAGGCACAATGTCACAGAGGACCTGTGTTTATAGTGGGGTACCGCAGGGTTCAATTTTAGGACCACTATTGTTCCTAATTTACATTAATGATATTGACACCAATACATACAGTAAACTGGTTAAATTTGCAGATGACATCAAGGTGGGTGGTGTAGCAGATACTGATCTAGCAGCAGAGAGGCTACAACGGGGTCTGGATTTAATTAGTGACTGGGTTGATACTTGGCAGATGAAATTTAATACAGATAAATGTAAGGTAATTCATGCAGGGAGCAGAAATATAAAGTTCAGATATTTTATGGATACCACTGAAATAAATGTAGCTGATTATGAGAAAGACCTCGGTGTGTATGTTGATGCTTCCATGTCCCACTCTCGTCAGTGTGGGCAAGCAATAAAATATGGTCAAATAAGTCAAGGGAGGTGATACTTTCATAATGTATTACAAATTATCCTTAATTCTTATACTGACCATTATAATGCATTATGAAGGTATCTATAGTGCATTATAGCTGAGAGCTTCATTGGAGCTTATGAAGAATTATAACCATCACTATAATTCCTTATCACTGACTTATGCTTTATTAGTTCTTATACCAATTAATATAATACATTATAGATGACAGTTTTAAGTAAAGTGCTAACCTTCTGTAGGTAAAGTATAGGGCATGATATAAAGCTATTACAAAGTGTTATAACAAATACGTTAATGATTTAGCGGAAGTGAACAGCGACACAATGACAGATTTTATTTGCTTACCTATGCCTTTAATTATTTCTACTGCAGTGATTCGATCCGCTCCTAGAGTTACAAAAGCGTCACAAACATTGTACAGCACCTGTGGACGAGCAAGGAAAAAGGTTATATATGACTAACAGAATGAAATAATACTAGATTATGGTTCCACAATACCTATAATAATTTCATGTATAATACAAAGAATAATGCATGCTGAACGTTAAGGATGATTGGATTTTTGTACATACCACTGTCACACCATCGTTGAGGAGGGACTCTCCAAAAACTAAGATAAAAAGCACCTCATTGACATGAACTTCCTCAAAAACAGCCAGCACAGCTACTGGGTCCACTGCCGACAGCAGACTCCCAAAGAGCATGAATTCTAGCAGATTAATCTTCAGGTCGCCTAGAAAGCAGTACATGAGTTATTGTTTCTGCTGGCGTCTCACCAATCAGTGTGGTGTGCAAGCTACATATGAATCTATGCATTCCATATTCCGCACATAAAACAACACTTTCCCCCCCACCGCTATGCAGTTTTGGGAATAGAATGACGAGACAAACAAAGCCTGTATACGTATGGAGCTCAGAGATGATGATGTTACCCATGATTCCGCCCAGGTAAACACCCCACAGGGAGAGGCCCACAGTGACAGCATTCCAGACGGTCCCCAGAATGGCATAGGTCAAGATGGCACCCATGTTTCCGAAGAAGAGCTTGTTGGGCATGAAATAGCCTGCGTCCAGGATGATCTGGGGCAGCAGGTAGTAGAAGAAGGTGACAGGGGTCAGAGTGAAGGTCTGGGCTTTGTCGGCCCCCCAGATCATTCCACCCAGGACGAATCCAATGAAGATGAGCAGTGCACTCTCTGGGATGGTTGCAGTCAGCTTATGGTTGAGTTCAAACACTGGAACAAACAAGAAGAGACAAAGAGACAGTGAGCATCCTGCGGAGAAGTGTTACCTTCAACATTTGTCCATCATGATATCAGTGTCACAGCAATACCAACAGGAGACTCACCTATTTGATTCCATTTTGCTAACAGTTTTTTTCAGAATGCTTAGTCAGATGTGAGATTTAAATCTACAGTCTCCCTGCATCGCCAAGCATCTCTGAATAGCATGAAGTAATATGTCCGTAAGATCTCAGCTGTTTTCATTTTTTGGTCACATCATCAGCTGGTCACATCGGTCTGAAATACCAACGCCAAGGGGCGTTTCTAGCTATTGAAAAGATCAGGAGCAAGTCAGGTTTACCTGGGGCTTGTCTGTTTTTTTATTTTGAAGGAAAACTTGCACTGGGGCTAAAATATTTGGGGCTAAGCTTAAAATACCCAAGTTATTGGACCTTAAGACACCCATGCCAGCAAACTCAATTTCACTCATATTTCATTAAAAATGCTTAATGTTTTCATAAAAAATGCTTTAGCAATTTTATAGTACATATTATTATAATATAATACATATTATTATAAGATTATAATATAATACAAACCGGAAAATAGACAATACACCAAGCTTTGCCGAGTTAAACATTAGATATTTCCAGCAATCTCTCATAACTCACTCACTCACTCACTATATTTACGTGTTTAAGTATCAAAAAATGTTACAAGGGAATCCAATGCATATCTTCCTTTGACTATATGACAGTACTGATCACTTTTGTCGGTAATAACATTCAGCTTAATTAACTGCCAACATACCACAGATTGTAATAATAATATTTAGGAATGGTGTGGAAACCCAAGTGGATAGGGTTGGTGCTGTAGACACTACTTCCAGGTCTTACTCACACACTACTTATTGCTTAACTACCAATAATCTTTTGGCAAAGTGAAAAAAGACCAATGGACCATTATTAATGTTAAAGTTCCCATGGGAGCTGGTTTCCTCGTTCATTATGCTCAGGCACAAACCAGCTCTTCTCTTCGCTAGAGACTGTTGAGACACAGTTCACAGATTTACAATAGTCACTCAATTCTGGCACAGATGTTGTGAAATATATCAATGATCAACTGGTTTTTTGGGCACAGAGTGAGAATAGAATATAGGCAATAAGGGTATAATTAACCTTGCCATTAACCTAGAGCTCTTTCTGTCGCCGTTGAAGCTGTCAGCTGTAAGACTGAACATTAAAATGAATGACCTCCACACTTCAGATTGCTGGTCAAATGATTACTCAACTCCTGTTTCCGACCTCTGCGACCAGAGGAGACTGCATGTAAAGTGACTTCCGATTGGTTAAAAATTAAAATGAAGTCATTGCGCTTTTCTGCCCCCCAGTCCCACCAGTGGAAACTATGACAAAATAGCAAACTCATGTCCAACTGGCCAAGCCTCTGCCATATGCTTTGAGCCCAAACCCACTCTTAAGTTAGTGTACAGTCACCAAGAAATTCACCATTGAACAATGGAACTGTTAGTCTGAGTGATAAAATAGTGAGCACCTCCCCACCCCCGTCTGCCCAATGTCATTGTCACAGCTCTGAACATTTAAAGCTCACAGCATCACAGCACCACACATGCCCTGCATATCCAGCTGCGTGCCATCTGGTCCTGTGGCATCTTCATGAATAAAATATGCAACTGAGGAGAAAGTATGCCATACTCTCTGTGTCCACTCAACAGATCCTCCTCTTTTCTGCCCAAGACAATCAGCATGTGCTGAACACTAGACATTACCCCTCGCTGTATGTGTACTGGTTTTAGTAAAAGTCTATATCAAGATAACAGAATGCTAAAATGTTAATTGGGTAGTCTTTTCAATTGAATGCAGAACATAGGCAAATAGCTACTAACGAAAAAGGCATAGGAAACTTATTGAAAACACTATTATGCAAATGATATATTGGAATTCTCCAGCTAAATGCCAATAATTTCAACAGCATCAAGATGCTTGGCTAGAATACCCAGTGGTAATATCTCACAGCCCCTGTTATAACCATTTTTGAATAATTTAAAGTATATGCACGGATATTGTTTGTCTTAATGATACGTACCCAGCTTTGCCAGCCCTGTCACAAATATCCACAGAGCCACAATGTAGGGCTGTGTCACATGGTCCCAGTGAAGAGACACAATGGACAACTCTGTCACATTTGTCCCCGAGTTGTTGGTGGCTGGTGACGGCTGGCCCAATATGGTCATGGGCTTCCCATCCGTAGGTGTGCTAAAGATGCATAGGAAGAGCAGAAGCCAGAAGAGGCTGTTTTCCACCTTACACCCCATAGCTTCTGGCAGCAAGCAAAACACTGTTTACACTGTAGAGACCCCCACAGACACAGCAGGCAACTGACAAAGCGTAGGATATTATTTGAACGCAGGGGTTCTTCACAGCTTGGAACCTGCCGTCTGACAGTGCCGATCCAGCGAGGGCTGGGGCACCTTAAGACACCCGAGAATATTTATCTGCCGTGCTAACCAGGGGGCGGGTCATCGGTTCTCAGAAAGACGTAGTTAAGCTTTCATTGAGCAGGAGATCTTTGTGTTCAAAATAGGGGATTTAAGCACAAGGATTTAAGTACATTCATATAATAAGATCTGATGTTTTTTTCCCAAAATCCTTTGCAGTATAGAGCTGGTGTAGCTTTACAGATTTCTTTATGTGTGCCAGGTGGTGGCTTGGATAGCGCTAAAACAACTACTGGATTTCATTCATGGAAATAGCATTCAGTAAGTTCTGCAGTACAACAGAACGGTGAAACTGATTAATGTAGGAAAAGAGAGTTTGGGTTCTGGGGTATTCTGACTGAATACGTCTCAAAGACAGTAACATATTGAGGTATTACTATTGTATTTTTAATGGAATTTCACATCTTTCACTATATTGGTCACTGAGAGTGTTGATCGTATTGCTGCCTGTCCCGATATTCCTGAGCTGTCATGGAACATAAATAGAGGAAGAGAGCCGAAGGCTGCCCTCTGTGTCATTGTTCCATGTCAGATGGGCAGCAAAGCCCAGCCTGCTGTGAATATATGTGCCAGGAGGCTAAAGCATTTACACTGAGTCTCACTGTCTGCATGCTGCGTCATTCTGTTCCCATTGTTAACTTTCATTACCTGCTTTCATGAAAATTTAGAGATGTACATTGAATGTGGTCGCACTCCACCCTTTGTAATGTGTGTGTGTGTGTGTGTGTATATAACTTTTTGGTTTCATATATTAATCCGCCAGAACTACCCTCCAGTAATTAACACTTCCTCCTCCGTTTGGTTTAATAATTCGCAGCCTGAGCAGATCTGTGCCGGGGACAGAGGTCACGGAAGTGTGTATCAGGACATCGTCCCCGGGAGGGGGCGTCCACGGCGATGCGCCTCACGGGTCCCACATTTCGTAGTTTGTACAGCTGCTCACTGATGTCTCCAGCGCGGAATCTGCAGGTATGTCTCCTGTCATCACTAACCCCACAGAGGAATTTCAGGGAAAATGTTTCAGATTTAAGTGAAAAGGTTAAGAATTCTGGTGGGCGTGAGGAAAGGGGCAGCGCCTAGATCTCTTACATGCAACACAGAGATCAGAGATGAAACTCATACTATTCTCCAGGTGATTAACTCCATCTATAAATAGCTGTGAACGAAGACCACCAATCCCCTTTGCTCCCCAGACGGCGAATCATTAGCAAGTACAGACGCTCCTCTACTTAGGAGTGAGATACATTCCGATCAGCCGTTCATAACTTGACATGTCGTTATTCAACATCATTTTAAGGGTATACGCAAGTACTAAGAACTAGGGTGCTGGGAGTCTGCACGCTACACTGCTGCGCAGCGGGAGTAGCGGCCAGAAGTCATACTAGACTTGGTGCGCAGAAAAAAAATTGATGGTGCAGACAGGAAACGGGAGCCCAACGATCACAATTTGGACCTACAGTCCCCTTTGTTAGTATACCTGAAATTTTATAAGCTGAAAGTTCCTAAGTAGAGGAGTGTCTGTATTGACTGTTTCTGACCAAGTAAACAGTCTTACTGTCGTAAAATTTCTTTAAGAATTATGGGGAAATTAAGACATTGTGACGTGTAATTTATTCAAACGTACAGCACACGGTCTGTCTACATTATCCTATCCTGTCCTGTCTTACCTTTGCAGGAGGATAGAGCATCATGGGCCACAGAGAGCAGGCCTTCCGCACAGCGGTGGAAGACAACTGCCACCAGCTGGCAGCACTAAGTCATTGCAGTCATGGCACTGCCTTATTATTCTGTGGCAAATTATAGCAATACCAGTCCAGAGTAATAGCAGCCTCAGTGTATGTGTGCGGAGGGGGGGGGGGAGGCTTATCATTTCTTAATAATGATGACCGGATTAACAGCTAATTTCACCTGCTTAATGGCAGGTCTCGCCTGGCAGGCCTCTGGCGCAGGACTGTTAAACATTGCCGAGGATTCCAGGTAAGCGCGCCATCGAAGGCACGCGTGAGCTTTTCAGGGAAGGTCAGCGACACCTTGGGAACGCAGCAACATGAAAGGTGAGCTGAAATGGACACGAGTTTCGCATTTCTACAGCTGGATGGGCAAACAGTA
>JABFEB020000045.1:18501202-18522814 GCA_019775895.2 Stomatorhinus ivindoensis | reverse complement strand
GAATAACAGTGGTCTGGTTAACGGGAGTCTGAATAACAGTGGACTGGTTAATGGGAGTCTGAATCACAGTGGTCTGGTTAACGGGAGTCTGAATAACAGTGGACTGGTTAACGGGAGTCTGAATAACAGTGGTCTGGTTAACGGGAGACCGAATAACAGTGGTCTGGTTAATGGGAGACCGAATAACAGTGATCTGGTTAACGGGAGACCGAATAACAGTGGTCTGGTTAACGGGAGACCGAATAACAGTGGTCTGGTTAACGGGAGACCGAATAACAGTGGTCTGGTTAACGGGAGTCTGAATAACAGTGGTCTGGTTAATGGGAGACCGAATAACAGTGGTCTGGTTAACGGGAGTCTGAATAACAGTGGTCTGGTTAACGGGAGTCTGAATAACAGTGGACACAGTGGAGTGAAACAGTGTTTTGTTGAAACAGTAAAGGGCGGCTTGTTGATGTGGGATAGGATGACGGTGACGGGTCAGAGGGAGACAGGAAGGTGACGAAAATACTGAGGCGAGACAGTGTGCCCTAGATGTGCAGGACAGTGTCAGTGTTGGGGGTTGGGAAGATGATCTTCTGAAAATACCACAGAGCGCTCGAGCACTGATCCTGCAAATTCCTTCATTTGTGTCTGTAAACAATGACTTTAAAGGTACAGCAAAGGAAGATTTAAGAATGGTCGACCAGGTCAGTAGAGAAGAGAGAGTCAATATAAACAGATGGCGAGCCAACTCATATTTATTCTTCTGGGCCTCGTGCTGAAAATGTACTGGACACAGCTAATTAGTGTGATTATGGGCAATGACAAGCAGTATAAGCAGACACAACAGGCTGCAGGTGCGCGCTCTGAATGTCAGTGCTCCGGCAGCGTGCATGTCAGGCAGCAATGCAGCAGCTACTCCACAGAAGTATTTGACGTAAAGCACATTATTATTTCATAGACTCTAATATTTTAACCCAGCATGCTAGTTTTGCAGTTTATAAGAAAGCAATATAGTGATATTTGGAAAATAATTGAAAGTAGTATTTTGAAGACCGGTTTCTGCAAAGGACATCAATTGAAATGCTGCATGCGTGTAACAATGCATACAGATAGGCAGTGAAGCTCAGGGGACGGTCCGACATTTATGGCTCACTGGTTAAGGTCTAACTTGTAGCCTGAAGCATGACCAGCAGCGTTTTGAATATCAGTCACATGATATAGCAACTTCTGTTGTGTCTACATGCAGAGTAATTTACGGTAAATATGTGGACCATGGCTGCAGTGACCAATGCGTCTCGTTGTGATCCGTTTCATCAGGGCAACCCTTCAAAGACAGCTACACTGCCAATGTCAAACGGGCCAGCAGAAGGACGTGTTACGCTTTTACGATTAAAGCCATTCAGAGAAATCGGCCTGGTTTACACAATATCACGTGTTTTGGCAATATACATTGAATGCTGCACAGCGAAATCACAGCCGCATCTATACAAATGGCTATTGCAAAGATACTTCAGGAACGGGAGATTGTACCAATCAGAATAATTTAAGCATAATAACATGCAAAACGTGAGAGTTCATATGCAAAAAATGGCATAAAATGATCAAATTATTGTTTTTTTTTCTTATAGGGTAACTAGGAATAAAGACATGGGTGATTTAACCAGGTCTTTGTTTATAGAGTGTCTCTCACAACATCTCACTTATCAGATTTCTTAATGCATCTCTTAAGGAAAGTCACCTGAAAAAGAAAGATCTGGGGAAATTGGGTGACGCTGTTCCATTTCTCATCCCGCTTTTGTTGCTATACTTAAGGCCCCAAATCAAATAATGTAGCTCGGTGTTGACAATTGAACAAGTGATAATAATGTAAAAGGAGAAGCTTCAAAAAGGGAATATTTGTGATTCAGTGCAAATTCATCCATCTTCCAGCTGCTTAGCCCGGAGAAGGTAATGGAGAGCCCTAAAGCCATACTGAGGCAGAAGAAGGCACATTCAACACACACACACTATGGGCAATTTACAGACACCAATTAGCTGCCCATCTTTGCTCTGCGGAAAGAAACTGGAGCCCTTGGAAGAAATCTGAGACAAGGAGAACATGTAAACTCCAAAGGCACACAGAGCAGATGTAAAATTCCAGCCCCTAACCCGGAAGGTGTGAGGCAACAACGAAACCCTCTGAACCATTATGCTACCCAAATCCTACATCAATTTTCAGCAATTGTTCACCTTGTCAGGCTTAAGGTGACCTTTTCATGTGATCAAGCAACATAACGTGACATGGGAACAACGTACCAGTGCATCACATGCACTCACATCAATATAGAAACACTAACACCAAAAAAATCCTGTTAGCAGTAAGAGCAAACTTTATATTTATACATTAATTTCATATGTTATTGAAAATGTGAAAATACTAGCACATAGTGCCGAGATGGGCCTGTGTGGTGATGTGTAACTCTAAACCCTGAGAGGTACTGGCATGCAATCAGAAGTGTCCCCTGCCTCGAGTGTTGTGCCTCCTGGGATAGACCTAGATAAGTCTGGAATTCTGCAAGATTACAGAAGATGGATATGACAGATGTAAAAAGGTAGCGGAAATCCATTCTATACAGCAGCAAAGAGAAACACTACAAGGCTGTAACTCAACAGGACACATAGTTTTAAACAATGTGTTCTCAAGCTCTATCAGTCATATGATCCCCGAAGATAGGTGCTCAGATTTAATATCCGAGCACCAAAATATGGGTGTACTTTAGCCTCAGTCTGGGTTTGAGGTCTGGATCCATCATCCATTCTTTGTGTGGAGTTTCCATGTTCTTCCTGTATCATCCACTTTTCTTCCTGCAGTCCAAAGAGGCAAATATCTGGCCTGTTTCAAGTCTTCATATGTGTCTGTTAGTAGCTGTTTTTCCATTATTTCTGGTGAGCAGTAGAAAGTTAGCAGAGGAAATTGGGAGTTTCAGACTACAGAGGGGCAATTAGCACTTCTATTCAGGGTATTTTTTCTTTTGTTGCTGGTATTCTGGGGCCATGCCTTCTGCCTTTGTCTTGGCAATTGAAACTGCTGCCCTCAGCTGTGAGCACTTAGCGAAGCGCATTATCAGTACATCAACTGCACTGTAGCGTCAGTGTAGGCGTCAGAAGACCCTGCTTGTGTAAAGACCAGCAAGTCTAACTGCGCAAGGACACAGGCTACTTAAGTGGCACCTTTCCCCTCTCATATTACTCTTTCAGTAGGTGCTTCCGCTGTTTGCTCTTAGCGCTTCTCTCACTATCTTCACTGGAGGGACACATGGCCTTCATAACCCACTCATTGTTCTGTCAACCTTTGACGTCACCTCCCTTCATATGAGATTGTGGAACTGCCAGTCTGCCGTGAACAAGGCTGACTTAATTTCTACTCTTGCTACACATTTAGCCCTTCATGCCCCAAATCTTACAGAAACCCAGACTCGCCTGGAGAACATCTCCCGCTGCCCAATCCACTAGCTTCTCTTTCTCCCACACTCCTCACCTCTGGTAGGTTTCCAAGACAACTGCTCTTTATATCTACTCCACATTAGAATATCATACTCCATCATTAACCCTGCAAAACTGTATATTGTTGTTAATTATCACCCACCAGGCCCACTAGGGACCTTCATTCAAGAACTCGACATGCATCTGTCAGCCTTTCCTGATGATGGCTCTCCAGTTGTCTTCCTGAGGGACTTGATCATTCACCTTAATAAACCCCAGGCTACCAACTTCCTCACCATCCTGACCTCATTTAGCCTCACCCAATCCTGTAATCCTTATATTATAAGGCTGGACATGAACTGGACCTCATCCTAACATATAAATGTATCACTGACCACTACTTTGATCAGTTCACCTTGTCCATCCTTGCTTTGCCTTCTGCCTCCTCTCTGCAGATCCTCTTCCATTGTAACCTTTGCTGTCTCTCCCAGCTGCTTCAACACCTCTCTCTTCTGCCCTACCAACTCCTGAGGATTCCTCTGTCCTTGATGCTAATGAAGCCCATACTACTTTTTCCTGTGTGCTTACCTCTTGACTTTATATCCTCTGTGCATTCACCTCCAGACCAATATGCTTGCAACCCTCTCATCCCTGACTCTCCAAAATGATCTACGTGCAACCAACAAAGCTTAAAATGGCCATGAGGAAAGGATGCCAAAGTAGACATCCCATTAATATGGACGAGAACCACTTCTGCAATCATTTTTTGCTTCTATCTCTGCCACCAAACCACCTCCTACCAGGAGACACACACAAGTTATTCTCCACTTTCAATGCCCTATTTATCCCTCCTCCCACTCTACATCCATCACCCTTACTGCTGATTTTGCTGCTTTATTCCATGAAAAGGTGGCAGCCATCAACCAGCCACTTCTTTGCACCTACCACCAACATGCAACCCTCCATGCTCAGAACTATCTAACCTTATTGCCTACAAGCCCACTACCTGCGTTTGAATCCTATCCCCTTCCACCTATTCCAGGCCATTTCTCCTACATTAACCTTGATTAGGTTGTTTTTTATAACCAGCAAATTCCCTGCTGCATTTAAGCAGGCTCATGTGAAATCGCTGCTTAAACCCTCCCTTGACCCTCCTCAAATTGAGAAATATTGACTAGTCCCTCTCTTGTCATTCATGTCCAAACACTTCAATGTGTTGAAATCTCTGAATTTCAAGCAGAACAGCCCCCTGGACCCTCTCCATTTTGGCTTCAGACCTGGACACTTCACCAAGACTGCCCTCTTTGCTGTTCTAGATGGTCTGAGAGCTGCTAAAGCTGTTTTCCAGTCATCCATCCAGATTTTGCCAGACCTCTCTCAGCTTGTCATCACAGGGTCTGCTTTGCGTTGGTTTAACTATCAGACAGATCATTCCAAGTTGCCTGAGGTGCAGAGGTATCCAAGTCACAATAGGAAACAACCGATGTCCCTCAAGGCTCTGCCCTTGGTCCCCTCCTATTCTCTGTGTTCATTACCTCATTTGCTCAGATCAATTAGTCACATGGTTTCTCCTACCAATACTATGCCAATGGCATCCAAATATTTGCCTTTCCCTCCTGATGACACCACTGACATGCTGACATCACAGCTTGACATCACACCACTATCATACCTCCAGTTAAATCTAGCTAAAACTAAGCTTCTCATCTTCCCTTCCATTTTTACCATCCATCATGACATCTCTTTTCAGCTTAGATGAGTGACACTGTCGCCATCAAAGTCTGCCATGAACTGGTATTGACTGACAACCAGCTATCCTTTGCTGAGCATATAATACCTCTTTACACATCTTGCAAGTTTTCCCTGTACACTATAAGAAAATTCACAGAAAGATCACACATCGTCTGTCTGAGTTGGGAGCTGAGCTTCTAGTTCAGGTACTTGTTACCTCACAACTAGACCACCGCAGCTCTCTAATTGCAGGTTTCCCAGCTTGTGCTGTCAGACTCCTGCAGATGATTCAAAATTCAGCAGCACGTCTGGTATTCAATCATCCTAAATGCTCTCACATTACACCCCTCCCAAGAAGTTCCTTAAAATTTACATCCCATCTCGCCCTCTTCGGTAAGCAACCCTATGCCACTTAGAGTCTCCTCCACCATGTCAGAAGTGTCACTCCAGACGTTTCTCATGTGTGGTTCTCCGATGGTGAAATGACACATCCAGTCATCAGATTCCCTCCCCACCTTCAAGAAACACCTCAACACTCATCTGTTCCAGGAATTCCTCTACTAGCCTTATATATCTCTGTTCCCCGAATGTTCTTAATATTACACATCTCATCACTGAATTCTCTTATTAGGTTCTTACTTGGTTGGTTGGAACATGTTGTGTATCTCTTGTTCATATTCTACTTACACTTGAAACTGGACATTTAGCTGAAGCTCAACATAGCTGCACTTATGCCTAGTGGATTACTTGACAGCCATATGTTTGTAATGCACTATTTACCTTGAGACTTTGGACAAAAGCGTCTGCTAAATAATATAAATTTAAACTGCTCATAGTCTATGACTGTGTACATGTATGTGCGTGTGGTACATTGTCATCCCCTCCAGGGTGCCCCCAGCCTTGTTCCCTCTGATGAACTTGCATCCCCCCCAGGGTGACCCCAGCCTTGTGCCCTCTGTTCCTTGGCATTTGTTTCAGCACCACTGAAAACTAAGTGGTTCGAAAATGAAAATTGTGGACAGATGAACGAAAAAGTTTCTACTGCTGAAGCGATATCCTGAAGTCACCACGAGTTCTGTTTTTTTATGTCCTCTACTCTGTGAATGAAATCCTTTTTGTTCATTGACTTGTTCAGTCTTTAGCTTTATTTGTAAGCGTCCTCTCCCAGTCGCATCAGTTGACGGAAAGGATGAATTTCAACCTAAAAATCCATAGGGTCGTGCCTGCCCATGGCTCGAAAGAACCAGTGACCTGTCCAGCGCCAGCAGGTCTCATATGTTAGGACACACCAAAAATAAGCCAGAGGACTCCCACATGCCCTACTGGTCTCAGTGGAAGCCTGACTATTTATTTCCATAGCAGAGCTGCTGGACATCATGAAGGTTAAGAGCAATTCAAGCTGCAGGCATCTAGTTATTATCTTTCATCTATACAGCCATGCTTTGCATATAAAGTACCGGTGAGTATTAGAGTAGTTCAGGAAGAAGACAGCAGTTACTGTAAAAACTCTTGTATCAGGCCTGTTCGCTCAAATGACTCTATATCTATATAAAAATATAAAGTTCAAGATAATAAGTAACAACCATATTCTGTTAATTTACACTAAACTGAAAAAAGAGAAAAAAATGAAGAAAACTATTCCACAATACAAATGTCATTTCCTGCACATTATCCTGTGTATTATTACATGCCTACGGAGCCAAACACTTTAGTAGTCTTTACGCTTGTTTTGGTGTTATTTACCTTGCGATCCCTTGCGTTGTATCAAATATCCAAATTCATCCAACAGTGACACTGGAGCATGTTAAAATAACAGCGCGATAATCATTCGTGCGTGTATATACTGTAGAAGGATTAAAGTTAAACGAGAAATGTGTTACATCCATTTTCGGTTACCACTTGTTCATGTTTGCAGGGGGATCGGAGCTTATGGGCACAAAGTAAGGAATAACCTAGGATGGGGCACTGACCCATTACAGAGCACTCACACATGATTCATTCACACCCCAGTAGGCAGCTTGGACACTCCAATCAGCCTCAGCATGTTTTTAGACTGTGGGGGGAAACCCCCCCAAAAACAAGAGGAGAACATGGACCTCCACACACATGTATTCAGTGTGTTTCAAGAGTACAATTCAGCTGTCTGGGAGCACCCTGGTCCCAAAGTTCCAGCTACAATATTTTTACTGTACATTGGTGGAAGACATTCATCTGACCCAGTTGAAAGACAGGCCATCATTTGGAGCAAGTCTGACTGTCAACGAAAAGAAATGTAGTGATGAAAAACAGAAACACCAACATAGGGAAGTGTGACCCATAGAAAGAACAACAAGGAAGATGGGCAGAGTCACGTAGCACTGCAGGGTCACAAGGTCAGGTTCACACTTTATTCTTTACCCACATGATCGATAAAAGATTGAGCAGATTATCAATAAAGACTAAATGCAGTTTGTGAGTCGTGTCAATCATTATACCAGCCTGTGTGAAACAATTTGATTTCCAACTGGAAAAAAACAGTAGTGTTAATGTGATACTTGAAAGGCCACACCACTACACACACACACACACACACACACACAGATTGGGTATCTATATCGTTGTGGGAACTCTTGACGTTTATTTCCATGCCATAACCTACATGTAAATCCCTACTTTGATAACCTTAACCTCTACCCAGCCCTAACCTTAACCATAAGTAACCAAACAAAATACGAGTCTTTTGGCAGTTAAGTTTAGTTTGTTGATTGCAGTTACAGATTTTTATAAAATTTAATTTCCTCTTATGGAAACCAAAACAATGGTCCCGACAATATCAAAATAACAGGTTTTTATCACCTTGTGGGGACATTCGGCCCCCACAGTGTAAAGTATATCTGACCCACACACATGCACATTCATACACATACACACACACACAGATTAGCACACCAATGAGCCAAAACAATATGACCACCCCTATGAGAAGTGAAAAATATTGACTGATTGAATATTATCTCATAAACAAGGTTCATGTCAATGTCTGGGGTATACTGAACAGTAGACTAACATTTGGTAATTGTGGTCGACATGTTGACAGTTTCTGAGCTACTGTGACCCAGCCGTCTGCCTGTAATGACAAGGCCCTTTTCAATGTCACTCAGATTTTGACCCCTGCCCATATCTACAGTATTGAAATTGTGCAGTATGAGTACTGAATGTTAGTGTCGGGGGGCGGGGGGTCCAGTAGGCAGTAACTGCTGTTACGTGTTACAAAACTGACCAATGTTCAATGACTTCAACACTGAAATGTATAAATAATGTTTTTCTGTTACGATAAAAAACGACACTACGAAGCACATAAAACCAGCCCAAATACACACACCACACCTGCCCATGCAGTCACTAAGCTAATTAATCAGGGGACTGGCGTTTACAGCATACAGCTGAGAATGCAACCGTCTATGACAGGTACTGGGAGCTCTGCAAATGGTTAAAAAAGTGTTACTTCTTAACAAGATTGAAAGAGACATTTGCAACAATTGTGCAATTTAAGCCTTGAAATAGTGGATTATATCCCGCTGGCTGAAAACTGGAAACGGAGGTTGAAGAGCACTAGGACAGATCGCGTTGTGTTGAAGGAGAGGATTAAAGGCATGCTCATGTTTACGTTGCGGTCTGGGAAAGAGGAAGACATAGAGACACCTGTTTTATGTGACAAGCAGGCCATGATGAGGGACGAGAGTCATGTCATCAAGCCCCGTTCCTGCTGCACAGTCCGTTCCTCCAGTTGATCCGAGACGAGATGGCATGCGAACAATGGGCGGGAACCAGGGGTTTAGAGAAACCTTAAGATAAAATTACAATGAAACAGCGAAAATGCTCTAAGTTTAATTAAAAGATTCCTAACTGTCTATCATGGGTGTGGGAAGGGCGCAGTACAGAAATGCCATTCCTGCCGTGAGTAATGTAATCATGCAATGAGGAAACCATCCGATTCCAAACGGGTAAAAAACAAAACAAAAAATACGGCAACTGGGAAATTGCAATAATAACTGCAGCCGATCGATGCTCAGCAGGAAGGTGTGCTGGAATGTGTGAACGTCCTTTTCACTGGGTGCTGAGTACTGGCAATAAATGAGCAGGAAGGAAATGAGGCAGATTCCGGCAGCAGAATGCAGGCAAAGGTCTGGATTTGTGTGTTGCAACAGGAAACATTTATGGTGTCTAGAGCAGTTCTGTTGTGTGTTATTAATGATAAATCACAGCTATCCATCCATCTCCATAACTGCTTTTCCAGTACAGGGTCAAGGGGTGACCATACAGAGAAGGAACCAGAGGGTATGAGCAGGGGTATGTCCTGCATCAGACGCCGGTCCATCACAAGACACACAGACATATCAACTAAGGGTGCATTCATAATTCTTAATTCGAAAACTAAACTGAAGAACAAGTGAACTTCATGCAATAGGAATCGACCTGTGACTGTCGGGCCACAGCACTGACCACTGAACACCCCCCCTCGCAAATCACATGAAGTAGCTAAATATAAACCAAGCAATAAGCATAACTATTCCAAAATGTGTGGCACTCAAATTGTTTTGAAAGAAGTACTGAAACGTGGTCTGTTATAATGTATACCCTTCTGAATAATTAACAGACTAGTTCAGGGAAGCTGAGTTTGGGGTTACTGGAAGGCAATACATCAAGGCAAGGCGGTATTAAAAATCTAATGAAGGCCACCGAGTGTGCAGCAGATTGCTGAATCATATTTCTGCAGCCGAGGAGAGAATTGTAATGGCATCATGTCATGGAACCGGCGGGTCAGGTCACAAACATCGAAAAGTATGACTCTAATCATTAATAGCTAACTCAACCATTTCAGTTATTACCACAACATGACGTCACAGAAAGGCAGGATTCTGCCCCCCTCAAAGCCATGTACTGGTTGGCGTCCTGGGTAGTCGTTCATCGTTGAATATTAACATTATCCCGACACTCTGCCCCTTCTAGAACGTTTATGGGCGTGAACTCACGTCTGCTGCAAAATGAAGGTAATACTAGCAGGAACAAAATAAATGGGATATTTGGTTTTCAGTAATTCAAGGGCCTCCATCAGTTTATGAAGACTAGGCTTGCAGGCAGTGAAGAAGGTGGATTAGGTCTCCCCCTTGTGGCTAAAAATGGTCAGGATCACTGTGGACAGAGCACTTGCTGTGGAGCAACTTGTAACAGGGACAATATGAAATTTGATTGAATTGAATTTTATTCCCTAACTGGAGAGAGTATAGAAACATAACGATGGAAAATTGATCTGGTCATAAGAACTAAGTTCCTTTTTAATATATGTCTCAGTCTACATGGAATTTTTCTGTATGTTGTGTATGATGCAGCACCAAAGCAAACAATGGATGTATCACCATCCGGGTTGGAGTGATTTTTCCAATAAATAGAGAAACAGTGCCTGCAATTAAAAATATCGACCTAACCATTTTTATGAACAGTATATCCAGTTAAGCAAGGTGATCCTGAGAAGCCCGGGGCTTTAGGCAGTGCACAGCCCGGACAGACTCACACTCACGCGCCAGAGATGGCCATTCGGGTTAGTGACTCCTCCCAGCTGACTACTCGCAGGTAAATTTGTTGCTAGAAGTTTCCAAATGACATTCTGATATCACTATAGAGTGCTCAATGACGCTACGCAAATTGATTGGCCATCTCGGTGAAAAATAGGGAGAGAAATTTGCTAATTTAGATTTATTATTTGCCAAAGTAATATATACACAACACTTTATGATGATATATTTGTATGAGATCATTTTTAAACATAACACGCTGTAAAATTGAACAACTGCACATTACACATTATTGAGGAATTACATTTTATTTTCTTACTAACAAACTACAATTCCGAAGAACAATAGACCTAGTTTTAATCAGTGTCCCAGCAAACAAGGGACATCCAGACGTCGTCCTCGGGTCGTCCGCAACACTTCCCTTTTTTGGGGACGTGTTAGGACGACCGTGTTACTATGAACAGTAAAGAAATCCTTCAATATCAAGTTATTATGACAGCTTCCAGGAATAGCATTTTAAATAAATAATTGTATCTGAAATACTTCTTTTTATTAATGTTCCATCAGGATGTCCAGAACATGTCCTTTGAGGACGATTTCCGGACCAAAGGAGGACATCCTAAGGACGACCTAAGGACGTCTTGCTGTTTGCTGGGTGTGTTGCTACTTAGTTAACATGCTACCGAATTGATTAAAAATATAGGTACAAGCTAATAAAATATATAATTTACTGTAAGCTACTTGGGATTTATAAAAACATAGCATAAATAAAACATGCATTTAAAATGTTGGCACACTTACAAGGTCGTATGAAAGTTTTGAAGAACAGAACAAAAACTACATATCTAGAGTTAAAATACAAATGTGCGTCTAAGTTATATATTTCAGTACATGTTGTACTTGTATAATTATATACGTCACAAAGGTAAACTAGCAACTAAACTCAAATATAATAGACGTCACAACCTGATCCACAACAGTCATTTCAGATATCCACATCGTCGTTCTTCCTAGGAGAAATTACGTCACTTTTGCCATTCATGTCTATTAAATTGGGCTTTTAATGTCAGATATCCACAATTGTATTTCAGATATCCAGAATGTTCATTCTGGATATCTGCAATTGAATTCTTACTAGGAAAAACTCCCATTTCATATATCTACAATCCAGTTGTTACTAATTATAATTTTAATTTCAGATATCCGAAAGGATACCATATCATTTTAGCTATCTATAATGTAATTTCGAACATCCGATATTAAAATTATGACTTACCCTTAAATATCCTTAAAATTATGTTGAATAACGATTTATGGACATTTCAAATTCGTAAGTAGAGGAGCGTCAGTGTATTGTAGCACCGGCGGGGTTCATGTCCCAGCATGCCCCGCGTGCAATTGTAAATAGCCCGTGTTGTATTGTTGTTGTTGTTAATGGTTGCATTTCCCTATGGTCTCGCATGTAAATCTCCCACCGTGTGTGCAGCTTGCAGTTTTGCGTCTGACAACCTTGTGTTTCGCATCTATGTATTCGGTCTCGGTGCTTGTTGCAGTTCAAGATGCAGTTCATTCAGGATGCATTTTCCCCAGCAAGCAAGTCTCCATGTCTTTCTCTATTCCTGCGGTGCCTCGGTCTGCCTGGTGCCGAAATATAAAGTCGTTGATATAAAATAATATATGCTGAATGTTAGCTGCATATTACATAAAATAAAAATGTTTCTGTATTTATTGTAAATAGACTAAACGGTTTAGCACCAGTCCTTTAATAAATTTAGCAAAAGCTAAATATAGAGCGCAAAAGCATGCTGGACCAATAACCTAGTGATTGACGGATCACAAACATCCTCCGCTAAAGGATTGTGGCTTGTTCTTTCTGAGGCTGATGTGTGACTCATCCAGAATGTTTTGCTGGAGGTCCGCAGCTTGAATCCCACAGTCAAAAATGTCAGTTCCCATTGCTGCAGGGACTGGCTGATCCATTCTCAAAAACATGGGTTAAAAGACTCAAGATTTTAAAAGTTGTATCATAAACAGTGCTGGTCATCTCATTAGGCTACAGTCTAGGGCAGGATTCTTCAAATCTGGACCTCGATTCCAAAGAGGTCACACTTTGCTTAAACAAAATTTTATTGGAAGTCTGCACAAAACATAGACAAATTTCAGCGTGTTGTCTTCCTCAACGTGCACTTGATCATTCTTTGAGCCACAATGTGGATCGTCAGTCTTTCTTCATGCCCATCCATAACAAAATATTGTCTGTTCAGGAAAAGATACAAAAAAACGAAGGGAAATGTCATCTGGAATGTCTTATCCAGCCCTGGGGCAGAGGGTGATAAAAAACAAAAAATTGTGGATGGTTCACAATCCAGTCATGGACCGGTGGTCTGTACTACGAAGCGGGGTTACTGGCTTATGGGGGAAAACTTGTCGGATTTAAGGTAGTCTGGGCAAAATGTAAGTAAACAAATATGAAGTCCATTTAAATCGTGGTACCTGACTGGATTGTAACCTGTATTATACATTGTCAAGGGGCTCTTGTAAAGAGTCATAGAAAACTAGGAAAGGACTCCATATCGTATTATAAAAGTTTGGAAGGACCCTTTAAGGGTATATTTGATTTTCTCTAGCTGCAAGAAAACATCTCTAATCCATTGAGAAAAGGATGGAGGAGCACATTGCTTCCACTTTAACAGGATTAGATGCCTTGCAATGAGAGTAGTGAAAGCAGTAACACTGCTGTGTTGTTTGGTAACAGAGCACAAGACTCTTTGGACATTTAACCAAATAGGCCACAAAGTGGGTCATCTGTCAAGGCTAGTCCAAGATCCGAGTCCCAAGCCTTTTTCAAATTTTGAGTAGAGTGAGAGTTTATGTTACTAATTTATTCATAGACCTGAGATATCAATCTTTTACAATTTAATTTCAGTTCAAGAATATTATCGGTATATGATTTTATGGGTTTTTTTGGAAAGGTATCGAATGTCTTTTGTACAAAACTTCTAATTTGTAGGTAAGAAGAAGTTTTTCTTTGGTAAATGTGTTTGATAACTGAGAAAAGGATACAAATGTTTGTCCTATATAAAGTTCATTGATTGTTTTAATCCCCTTATCAAATCACATAGAAAATGCAGAATCTGTGCAAGATGGATAAACATGTGATTTTACTTAATGGGAGAAAGAATAGAGGGTCCTTGCAAGCCAAAATGCTTTTTGAATTGAGCCCATATTTATATTGAGTGGCTAACTACAATATTTGGTGTCATATTGTTGCTTAGAAGTGGCAAGGCTACAGACACCACTGAGTTCAAGTTATATTTACTTGATTTGAACTCTGTTGCAACCAATCTGCCTCTGTCATCACTGGGATATCTTCAGACCAATATATCAGTTTCTGGACACTATTTGCCCAATAATGAAAAAGAAAATTAGGCAGGCCAGTGCTTCCAGATTGTTTGGATCTTTGAAGATATGTCTTATTGATTCAGCTAGGCTTATTTTGCCAAATGAACTGGATTATGCAGCTGTCCAGTGTTTTATAAAAATGACTTTTTGATGAGAATTGGAATGTTTTGAAAGTGGTATAAAAATTTAGGCAGCACTACCATTTTGACTAAGCCAACACATCTGGCTAACGTTAATGGTAGATTGGTCCATCTACTCATATCTTGTTTACATTTATTAAGAAGAATGATGTAATTTTTAGTAAAGGTAGTTCAAAGGGAATGGGTGACCTCAATACCCAAGTATCTAAAGCCGTCCCTGGCCTGTTTGAAGGGGAAAGAATTGTCGAGAGTGTATCTGCCTCTGGATTTAAAGGAAAGAGTTCACTCTTCCGTAAATTCAACTTGTACCCTGAGCACAAATATCAACAGAGGTTCTTTGCAGCCTTTGTCGATTTCCATAAAGTGTTCCAATCAATTGATCGAGTTGTCCTGTGGGACATCCTGAGACGGCCGGCCTGTACACTGGTACTGTGAGTGCTGTGCAGAGTGGAGGGAGAACCTCTGTGTTCTTCCCAGTTGACTCTGGGGTTCGCCAGGGGTTCTCGCTCCTATTCTGTTCGATGCTTGTATGGACTGGATTTTGGGCAGAGTCCTGGGGTCCAGCAGCTGTGGGGCGTCTGTTGGTGAAGAAAGATTTACTGGTCTTGACTTTGCCAATGATGCTGTGATTTTAGTGGAGTCAATGGAGCCCCTCTTTGGGGCTCTCGAGAGACTGAGCGAGGAGTCTGAGTGTCTTGGTTTGTAGTGTCCTGAATAAACACTAAGATCCAGGCATTTAATGACTTCTTAGGCGCAGCCACCAATAGTGTGTCTGTCTGCAGGGAGAATGTTGACCTTGTTGAGAGATTCACTTACCTCGGCAGCGACTTTTATGTCTCTGGTGACTCTTCCTATGAAGTCAGCAGACAAATTCGGAGAGTATGGGGGGTCATGAGGTCACTGGAAAGGGGTGTGTGGCCCTCCCGATAACTTTGCAAGGAGACAAAGGTCCAAGTCTTTAGAGTCCTGGTGCTCCCAGTCTTGCTGTATTGCTGTAAGACATGGATGCTATCCAGTGAGCTTAGATGAAGACTGGACTCCTTCGGTACTGTGTTTCTTCAGAGAATCATTGGGTATGTCTGGTTTCACTTTGAACTGAACGGGCGGTTACTAGAGGAGTCCATTGTGAGGGAGCCTCAGTTGTGGCACTACTGCCATGTGTCACATTTCCCAGGATCCTCACTGCTGAGGCCTCAAGCGGCTGGACCTGGCCAAGGGGACGGCCACGTAACACCTGGCTGTGACAGATGGATGCCCATTTCTGGAGTGCGATACTGGACTGTGTGTCTACCTGGGTGGTCACTATAGCCAGGATCCCGAGGAGTTTCGCCGTGTGGTGGGTGCAGCACAATTTGTGAGTGTGTATGGTTTACTTAGTAAGGAGTGACTACCTTTTTCTTTGGTCAGGGAGAAAGAGTGAGTGATTGTCTTTTGTTTTGCTTTGCTCTTGGTACATAGGTTAGCTTTGGTTCGTTTTGTTTGTTATGTTGACTTGGGTCACTCTCAAAGTCTATATAACCGCTGTAGGGAACAACAACTTTGTAAATACATACGCTGTTTCTTCCCTTATTTCTGTGTCCCACATTTGTTTTCCCCACACCCACACTTGTATTCTATTTTGCCCTAAACCCCTACACTGGGACTCATAACACAGATTGAAGACAGACTCAAGTTATACAGCTTCGTTGTGTAAACTATCAGTTTTGCCTCTGCAGTAGTTAATCAGTTTTGCTATGCTACCATTTATTTCTGTAATACTGTTTTTTCTGAATGCTTAGACAAAATCTCTGAAACTATAGCTTATTTTTTGCAAAACTCCACACACAAACGCTGAAAACACTAGCACAACATGAAAAACATCACAAAACTCTTGAGAATGCACACATTTCATTCAAGACTATAAAAACCATTATTAAAAAGGTTTCTTTGCATCAAATCTCTACATACAAACTATCAAATGAGTATACACACTGATGGGATAAACTGAAAACACTGTGATCCACTCCATTTTTTCAATGTGCAATGCATGGCAGTCTTCTGTGAATGATTTCAAAAGTATTTAGACATTCCTTCAATATATATGCAAGTAGTCAATTACACATACAAGGGAAAAAAATCTATTTTATTTTTCCAAGAACAAATACATTTAACCCTGTGGTTGGGCAGGAATATTACTGTATTATATGCTTCTATGCCAAAAATACAGCAAGTGATTCAGAAAAAGAAAGGAAAGAACTACAAAGGGATAAAATTAGGCTGCATTCTGTCCCCTTTTGGGTCTGATCACATCACCTAATCTACACTGCAAGAAATGTTCTTCCTGGCAAGACAGTGAACAGTGGGAAAAGTATCTTCTGAAGTGACGTATCCACTCCACCCCTGGCATGCTCCACCCCCATCCATATCTATAAGATTGCCAATCATACACCTTCTACCCCCATGATGAGCAGAATTCTTTAATTAGGTTTTACATTTTTTTCAGTTGCTAACCCACTAGAATCAATTGTAAAGCCCAGTTTTAAAAACTGCCACTCGGAGATCAAAATGTACCCTAATGTTAGCGAAATTCTAGACACATAATCTACCCTTGCACACAATCTGCAATTGAACAGCTTTAGATTTATGTGTCTAATGTAGAGTAGTGTGTTTAGTGTTTTGCAAAACGCGTAAGGCTGAGAATGTTCAGATCTGGGCTGAGGTTTTGCCCCTTGAGTGTCTGGTTTCATTAACTGTGTGTTAACATGTGATGTACAGGTGAAGCAGGTGGATCGAAACACTATTTAATCTCGACCATGTGATCTATCTAATATCTTAAAACTATTTGGCAAATAGATCTAATACCAGAAGCCTGACAAATTTAAAAGATGAAAGATCTTAAAGGGGCACTACTTTTCTCATGTCACTGTTCATAATATTATTTTTGGGGTCTGCTTAAATAGATTTATAAGTTTCAGTGTTCCAAAAACACATTATTTTTTCTCATATTGTACATCCCTATTCACTGCATCTATAACTCTGAAATGCTCTGTTAGAGCTTTACTGTAAACCCCAATGTGCTCTGATTGGTCTGCTTGCCCTACATGTTCTGCCCCTGTCTTGCAGTCTGTAGAGAGATCCTTGCAGGGAAGCCGCCAATAAGGATTGTGTTACGAAGTGACCTCACCATGTCACAGAAGTAAGGGCTGGAATTTCAACGAGGTGTTTCAGGCCGCATCCTGTCGTCGGACTGAATCGGGCCAAAGGCCTCGTTGATATCACATACTATGCTGTGGCAAATCCTTGCCCAGAAGGGCTCTAAGATCATGTCATTACAAGGCATTAAGCATTGCTGGGAGGGGATTTTCCTGTTCATAGAGATGTCTGTCATACACCTTCCACCAGAAAAAAATCCTCAGTCAGGCTGAAGAATGGGGAAGAAGGGCAAACAAACAAATCTGAGAATTTAATATTACAGTAATGTCAAATAATTCTGAGACTTGAATACTCCAGTGAGAACTCCCCGTCCCCCAATGATATGATAGGGCTGTTCTGGCTGCCATGTTCCTCATGTTCCCATTCCATCACTATACCTCTAATATCATTAAGAAACCTGTCGATGTACTGTGTTATATAGAAGTGTCAGTTTTAGTGGCTTAGCAATTGAAAACAAAAACTAAAATCTGAGAGTGTGCAGTTTAACTGTCACTTGTTTGATTACAAATCTAAAACTGTGGCATACAAATGCAAATTTTTTTTAAAAAGGTCTGTGCTCCAGACGCTATGGAGGGCTTCGAATTACCTTTTGGTTCAGAACAGCTTAGGTTTGCTGTCATCTGAGACGATGTAAGTTTCCACCAGGCTGCTCTGGTCCAAAACTACTTTGTGAACCACTCAGTTTTTGGTTTGGTGTTTATCAGTCTACCCCCTGTTCTGAATCCTGTGGAGGAATTATTTACAGCATGGCGATGTAAGGTCTGTGACAGTCAACCCCATGGCCGCACGCCTCTTCTGCAGGCCATGGGTGGGGTCTGCAGGGACACTGATGAACCCAGGCCTGCATTAGACTCTCCAGATGATGTCTTCCATGTTGTTTAGCCACGGGGAACAGAGCCTGAGATGGTGATGAGGTGCTGTGCCCCGACTCACACAGGAGGCAGCATTTAGCCTAAATTCTACCCCCACACAACAGTTTTTTTTGTCTGTTTTTTGTTATTTTATCTTTTTTTGGTAACTTTTACTTTTGACTTTTTTGTTTCCATTTATGTAAGACAGCATTCTCTACTCAGTTTTTTGTTGAAATTCATTGCTTTGAAAAAACTGTTAAACAACAACATTCTGATGGAGGTATTAACAATACTTAGTAACTGCAAAACAAATAAGTCTAAAGCTTGTCCTGATATATATCTTAGGACTAAAGAATGTATTTTTCAAGCAGCCCATATGATCCGGGCTAATATTCATTCTGTAAGGATAACAAAATACACTGCTAAACAAGGTGGTTCTCCCCATAGAGCACATCAGTGTGCTAATTGAAAAATATGTGCATATGGTGTATGCGTGTATAATTCTAGTACATAAATAATACGTTGAGACAGTTTTAATTTTCTGTTTCATTTTGCAAGAGATTTGAGATGTTTTGGTCTTTGTATTGTTATTGGGGTTTATGTGTAAAGTTTTGAGAAAATGAGCCTAGTTTAAAAAGACCAAATAATTGTACTATTAATGGCACGCTTTGTTCTCTTTATCCTTTACCTACCGCATTGCATCAAATGCACCCCCCTTCCCAATCTCATAACATCCTGCTAAGCACACTAGCCCTCATCTTCGTGTACCAAGCGTATTGCTTTTAATCGATACCGGAGAAGCTTCGCAAATACCGCTAAAGGCACATAATGCAGACTGCCGTTATCAGCACTGCTGGTGTTTCTGATCTTCGTCCACGATCGTCGCTCCGGCAGATGCGCGCGCCCCTCGGCCTGTGCGCGTGCACGACGGTCACTCCGGAGCGTGCGCGTATCGTCCCCAGCCGGCTTCCCCCTTTACCGCAGTAAAAACGGAGCTACTAAGATACAGGCTGCTGAGAAAGGAGCCGGAGGATTCGTTACGGACGCGCTGAGAAAACGAGCTCGCCCTCTGAAAGGACATTAAAGGACACTGCGCTAATGTACGCAATTTAGATCAGAGGGGGCAGGTAAAACTGGACATCATTAAGCAGCTGAATTCCTTTATCAGTGATTTTTTTCTCTCGTTCATTTTCGGCTTAAGCCTACCAATATTTCGACCTTTATCGCGGTCGTCCTTCACTTATTTACTGCACTCTCAAGTGAATGTATTTCTTAGAGCAATATTGCTGGAATGTTTTTAGAGAGACAGACATTATAGGCACGTTTAATTAACTAATTAGTCTGTTCAATCCGAAAACGTCGCATGAATGTCCGCAGAATTATTTATTAAGGCATGCGCCAGGGACATAACCGGCTTTAATTTTTCATGATTAGGCATAATTAGTGCCTTTACCAAAACGCGTGTAATGTGCATAAACACGAATATTAATACATGGTAACGATTTATAGTTATTTGCAAGACAAAGAACATTTAAGCGAAGTACATTTCACCGAACGCTATACTTTGCACTTTATTAAGTTATGAATCATTAAAGGGAATGAATAGTTGTATGCTAGTTTGCTTATGGTGCACTGATACTGGAATCTCAGGGCGGTAATGGTGAAATATCAGGGTGAATGATTTATTCTGATGGTGAGCTTCCTTCTCATAGTATAAACATAGCATGCAAAAATATCGATTTGTTTTATAGTGATTAGAAAATATATCTTAGAGTATATTTCATGTTGAAAATATATAGGTTTATATAAAAAGCAAAACAGGCCTACAAACAGATATCAGCAATAAGCAAAGTGTGTAATTGATTGAACTGTGACTGAATAATAAGCCAAAGACCGAAAGATGGCACTTTGACGAAGGCGACTGATTTTAAGTCACATCATTTTTTGTTAACAGACTGCTTTGAAATTTTTCGAAGCATTAACTTTGCACATTCTCCGCTTTTAGGCTGAAATACGCCCACTTATCGGGTGAAGTGTATGCTATTACTGACGTTGAAGGTCTAAAACAATCGTTTGTCTTCCACTGTCTGCACAACTGAAATTTATATTCTTTTTACTTCCAGCTATCAATTGGGATGTAAGTGAACATTTATAAGCAAAAGAAAATAATTAATTAATATACTTAGTTCGGTGGCGTTACAGAGCGGAGCTGTCATTGGTGCGGGTTAGACTTAAGTATATTTTAATAGCTCTATGAGGAACCTGCGCAGAGTTGGAATCCTGAAGTTTAAGGTTTAATTACTGCGTCTTCATATTGTACCTTGATGCACAATCATAAATAATAATAGCAAGTTTTGTGGGGCCACTCCTCTTCAAAGAGACATTTCTGAAATTACAGTCCAGTGGATATTCCTCTTGCGAGTTTCTCCTACTCTTTTTGCGGCGTAAGGAAGGGCTACCTGAAAGAGAAAAAAGTTTTTTTTCGTGAGAATAGTCAAGGCCAGCAAAAAGGAGTTGCATTCAAAAAGACTAGACAAGGGAGAGGGAAAAATAAACGCAGCCGAAAAGAAGACCGGAGCCGGTTCCCTTGCGGACTTTCCAGCTGGCGCTCGGCCGCGCGCTCCTCTGCCATGTCGCCCCTCCGTCTGTCTGCACTGCGGCTGCTGCTGGTCCCGTCTCTGCTGTGTGCGCTGCACGGTAAGCACCGTTCCGATGTCACGTCATAAAAACAGAAGAAAATAAAATAGCCTTCCTGCTTTCTTTCTAGGGTAAACTGTAGTGACCAAGTGTATAAACACACTCACGAACGGAAGTCTGTGACAGGTTACGTAAATTAGTGGTGAAAATGTTGCTGTTTTATATTGCTTCCGAAACAGTAACGTCTTTTACCTCACTGTCATGTGCTAAACTTTCAAAACCAGAGCTCAGACTGTCGACAATATACCTGAGTACTCATCATTGCCATATATTCAGATCTTTATGAAATTCTCATTCATTTCTATGGGCAAAACCCTAACCCCGACAATGACAACCTTAACCACTACCCAGCCCTAACCTTAACCATAAGCAACCAAACAAAATACAAGACTTTGACAGTTGTAGTTTTTTGATTGCAGTCACAGATTTCTCATACAATTGAGGATATTCTTGTGGGGACTGAAAAAATGTCATACACACGCACACACACATGGACGCACACACACGCATGCACACACACATGCACGCATGTGTAGGGTAAACATATCCTTATGGGGACCGCTCATTCATTTCTATCTGAAAAATGCTAATGCTAACTAT
>JABFEB020000045.1:18489928-18501102 GCA_019775895.2 Stomatorhinus ivindoensis | reverse complement strand
AAAAAACGTATATTTATCACGTTATGGGGACATTGTGTCCCCATAAGGATAGGTATACCTGTTCGCACACACACATGGACACACACACACACACTATTTAGGGACATCAATCCACCTGAGGCACGTCTTTGTAAATCCACACAAACACATTAAGAACACGCTTCCACTACATGCACAAAGTCAGGACGAGATTCAAACCTCATATCTAAAGCTCATAGAAAGTCATTTATTTAATTCAGTAAAATATTGCAAATTTATTGTTATAATAAAAATCTTTTTTTTTATAAAATATATATCCCATTAGAATCAAGCAGTAGTTTTCAGTGAAATTCATTTCAAGTAGTAATAAACTGAAACCAAAATTAGTTCTATCTCATTGGGACCAATGACTAAAATTGCAATTAATAGTAAAATGGCCAGAACTGAACTAAGTCAGAAAAAATGTAACATTTAAGAAAATAAATATCTATGCAGAGGATTTGTGCATATATGTTAAATGTTAAATCTCAGAGCAGAGTGTTTTTTCTACAGGACGGTGTTCATGGGCTTTTTTTACTCTGACTGCTAGGCGAGTTTCCAGAAACAGAACAAAGATGGATGGATGGATGGATGGATGGACGGACGGATGGGTCTTTTATGTGCCAGTTGCCAGCACAGTGGTCATTGTCACAGCCGACCGTTAGACTCTGAGTGGTGGTCTCTCTGAGTGATGGTCTCTGAGTGGTGGTCTCTGAGTGGAAGTCTCTTGGCTTGTGTTCCTGAGTTCATGCTCAGTGTGACATCAGCCTATTAATTAGCCTTCCTGAGACATCACGGAGCTTTTACTCTCAGCTGGGACGTGTGCCCGTAATGCTGTCTGTCCACCACTGCAAGACGCATTGTCCATTGCATCTTGACTTGTTTTAATATGGCGCATGATGAGACAGAGATGGTGTTCCGGTTGAAAATGCTGACTGGACAGTTGACATCTTCAAAATGTACAGAAAATGAAGACTTGACTTGCCGGTAGAATCTGTTCAGCTTTATCACTGCAGCAGCAGCCACTGTTGGGAAAAGCTGAAGCAGCCTGCTAATACAAAGTACAGGCTGAAGGAGCAGTATGAATGAAACAGCAAGGCAGAGTGGACTGGACATTTTGGAAGCGTCTCTATAGCCATGTATTAAACCTTCCCTGCAGTGAAATTAAAAAAATTTTGGTTTTAAAAGCAAACACTTTATTGGCTATAGGAGTCACCGAGGTCCTCAGTGTTGGACCACTTCCCGAACACTTCGCAGATCAAATTAACAGTGACCTAATTAACAGTTCCCTGTGGAACACAACTCCTATGCCATATGAAGCTGTACAGTGGCTCGCTGGTTAGCCGTGCTCACAAATCCCCGCAGTCCTAGCGATTTTAGTCCTACGTCAAGACTCTCTTTTGTGCAAATTACTGTAAAAATGTAAAAAATAAAATAATAATTTGACTTGTGACATGTTAGCTACAGACTAAATCTTCATAGTTTATCAGTCAGGTTTTTGAGCACTTCACAGCATTGAATCTGCTCTTTTAAACATGTAACAAGTAATTACCTACTGACTATTGATTCTACATATTGTACCATTTTGATTATGTTAGATCTCAGCACACCATTTCATACTGCAGACCATTCGGTGCTGATTGAGTGTTTGGGACATTGGGTTCACATTTAGGGTGCTACACTGAATTGGTGTGTTACTTGGACTAGGGAAAGGACATTCTCAGTTAATATTGTAAATTTCCTCTATTGCTCCTTTAGGTGGGGCTTCTCCAAGACCCTAACTCTTTTAAACATACACGATACCTTTAAGCAATATTTTTATCATTTTTCTTGTCATTGTTATATTAATGACACCCAGCTCGATCTTTGCTTGAATCTCAATGACCCAGTTTCTTAGACTTGTCTTCGTGAGTGCTTGAAAAATGTAAAACAAAGGTTAAATAATAATAAGCTTTTACAGCTAAATGACGGCAAATTCGAAGCCATTTTATTTGGTCAGCTAAAACTCACATTGCCACCCTACGTTAAGCTATACCGAAAAAAAAATTGGGGTTGATCTTTGACCCAGAAATCAAATTTGATGAACAAATTACTGCTGTTGTCAAACCTAGTTCTCCAGCACAGGATGATCTCCAAGGTCAAATCACTTCTGTTTTCAAGATCCACAAAATTCATTCATGCTTTTATTTCATCCCATTTGAACTATTGTAATTTATACCTTGGTGTCAATTAGTCATCTCTGTCATGTTTACAAAGTCCAAAACACTGTCGCTCGACTTTTAACTGGTTTTGAGATTAGTCTCTCTCCTCTGGCTGCTGGTACATTTTAGGGTTCAGTGGAAGGTGTTATTGATTACCTTGAAAGCCCTAAATAGAGTAGCCCCTTCCCATATAGCAGATTGATTTTATCAGCTCATCACACAAGATCCATGAGGTCATTTCAACATCTTCTCCTGACTGTTTCAGGTAAGGTTTAAATTAAAGGGTGACCAGACTTTTTCAGTAGCATCACAAGGCTTTGGAACGATACAGTATGTCCAGCTACAGTTGGGCTGCCTCTTTAGCTTCTGATTTTAAATCTAAACTGAAAAACGAAAGATTTTTAATCTTTAGTCTTTCAGGAGGCCTGAAAAGTATTCGAGAGTGGATTCCCAGTTCATATGTGTGTAGTTTATTATTCGTTACTTATTAACTCTGTACAGCACTTTGGTCCATGAAGGTTGTATTTAAAATGTAATTATTTATTTACTTTTTTGCTTCTGCCTCTGCTCCGTAGCTGGAGCTTGCATGCTGCCCCCCCGACTGGGTTTAGAAGCAGTTGAAGCATCATACAGAATGATGACTTGTCAATGCTGAAGGAGAACATTCCTAAGGGCAAAACTACATTTTGCTTCTGATTCTTGTAGTTAAATGGCATTGGATCCCTGTAGTCAGATCCCAGAACAAAATATATGCAATTTATGCCAGAACAGTTTATATAGTGTATTTCCTGATAACTATAGGAATGACTTTCAGGATTCCTGCCCATTGTACTGGCTGATTTGGACCAGATTGTGCCCAGTCATCTCTGCAGTTTGGGGACGGGTTATGGATGGTGGTTCTTGAACCTTTCTATATAAATAACTTTCAGAGTTTGGACTGGGTCACCGGCTTCATGGTAGCATGTTGTTCTTTCTATGTTTAACCACAATCCACTGGTTCCACCCCATTGCTGCTTACACTGAGCATATTGTTCCTATAATTAAAGCAGCCCATGAGTTCCTATAAGCGCCTCGCAGGTCCCAGCAGTTTGGCTCCCATCTCTTCTGTGGATCAACTTCTATTTTTCATTTTGTCCTCTCAATCTGGGCTGAGTGTCAGTGACTCTGCAAAGTTGATTATTTCTATTCCGGAACAGTGTCCCCGTGCAAGGCCGCTTGTGCAGAGGTGGACTCGGACACACAGGCGGTAGCTGGCCAGGGCTTCAAGCTGGGCTGCATCTCCTGTAAGATGAGGGGCGAGGTGGAGGCCACCGCCACCGTCAGTTGGTACTTTCGCCCCAAAGGGGAAAGCATCTATGTACATGTAAGTTCTGCAGCATGCTGAGAACCTCTTTTTGGGTTATTGGGTCCCAAGATACCGTCATCCTGTGTTCCTCCAAGGATGCAGTTTACTATTACCATTACCTAGGGCTAGTTGACTTGTGAACTAAGAACGGTCTTTGAAGCTCAAGACATCACACCAATCAGTGCTTCATTTTCCATGTTCTCGCTGGAGAAGCTGCTATATAATATGAACAGAATCAATGTTCTTTCTTGACATTTATGCCCTTTGTTCAGATATACAACTACGAGGAGGAGGTACCCTCCATTATGAATGATCAGTTTGATGAGCGCTTGGACTGGAATGGCAGCAAGAACACGGCTGACATCCAGGACGCTTCAATCTACATTCTTAATGTCACGTTCAATGACTCAGGAAGCTACCGCTGCATCTTCAACCGCATCCTCACCTACCCCTACTACGAGTTCCGAACCACAGCCAGCAAGGTGGTTCATCTCTCCGTGGTAGGCAAAGGTAGGCTTGGGAAGTGGGAGAGACCATGTGCATGTCGGAACTGTGTGTGTGTCTGTCTGGTCCAGGTATACATCACCAAATGTCCCCACAATATGATAATAACCTGTTATTTTAATGTGGCAGGGACCATTTTTCTTTCGGGGACATTCAGTTTTATATAAATCTGTGACTGCAAGCACAAAATTTAAAATGGCAAAAGTCTTGTATTTTGTTTGGTTACTTATGGTTAAGGTTAGGGCTGGGTAGGGGTTAAGGTTGTCATTGTCGGGATTAGGGTTTTACCCACAGAAGTGAATGGAGAGTCCCCACAAAGATATAACTACAGATCTGTGTGTGTTTGTGTGTGTGTGTGAGAGAGAGAGAGAGAGAGGGAGAGAGAGAGGGATAGAGACAGAGAGAGAAAAGGGAGGGAGAGGATGAGTAGATCACATGTCGTTAGTGTAATGGAGTGATGGAAGAGAGCATGCATATATACGTGTGGGGTTAGGGAAAATACTTTGAAAAGCTAGTGATGGCTAAATACTGAGTACATTGCCATACATTACTCAGTCATGTATTCCATTATAGTACATGAAGATTAATGTACTCAGAATACTTTTAGCTGTGCTGTATCATTATTTGGTTTTTCTTTCTGCAGTACTGAGTGGTGAATTTGTTAATTGCTTTTTGCTTATGAGTCGCAACATTAATTAAATATCTGTATGAATGGATCTGAAACATATGAAAGACCAGAGGCTGCAAGTTTTTTTTTTTTTATCAAGCTCTTTTTACTTTATGACCTATAGCTGATTAAAACAAATTTAAGTCACATAATGACAAACAGATGTGCATAGGTGATGAAGTCTGTGTAAACGATTATCCAAACCTTAAATGATCAAAATCAAATGGAAAACAATATTTAAAATCTTCCTAAGATTGTATGACAAGACTGCATCTAATCAGTTTTTTAGAAGTAAAAGCAACATAACTAATTTGTGAAATGGCCATATTAATTTGTCACAGATTAATGACATTGCTTGAATAAAGTTAACTGAAGTTTTACACATCACATATCCTGTGTCTAAATCTTCACATTACAATTTTGCTCTCATTCTTCTAACTCAATGGAGGATGTCTGACTATTGTATTGCATCAAAAGGACCTTCTCATTTGGTTACGATTTGCTGAACAGCAGCAATGTTGTGTTGTACTTGAGGAACATCAGTTTAAAAGTTGATTACCAGCACACACCACCAATGGAAGCAGGGGCCATACAATGCTAGCTACAGTAGGTTTGCAGGTAACCCTGGCTTGGTTGAGTTTTAACTTAAAAGCATTGCTTACCTCAAGATGTTTCTTTAAATTAGTTGAAAGTATCCATGCGGACAGTGTCTTTATTATTAGCAGGCACAACTGGCATTCAACAGTGAAAGAATTTCCACTTTCTTGTCTGAAAGTTGGAAAGATGATGCTTATATTTCCAGGACACGAAAATACTACAGTAGGTCATGGTTGCGTGTGCTGATCTACAGCTTACCACTGCTGTCTATTGGACATTGTCTTACTTTTAAAAAAGGTAACTGAGTTCTAAAAAGTAAAACATAATGTGGACTGGATTCAGATGCTTAATTTTTGTATTCTGAGTGTCGCTGGCACGTGTATTCGATTACATCCTTGTATATTGTTGGCACTTTCATCATATCTTATGTTGAGTTTCACAGCCATATATATATATATATATATATATATATATATATATATATAGGTATATTTGACTATTTATATGTGTGTGTGTTGTATATAAATCATACATGTAAATGAGCTCTTGATATCACTGATTATACTGTAGGTGCTGTACGGTTCAGCAGGTTAGGATGAAGTGCCTGTGATCACAAGGCTGCTGATTCCAATCCTTTAGTCAGTAGAGTGAGTTCACCGTTGGGTCCATGAGCAAGGCGCGTAACCCAGGCCTCGAGGGAACGACTGACGCTGCTTCCTCGATAAACAGATGTTGCTTCTGAGAATATGTGTCAAGCTTATGATATTCCCACTAGGCCCTTAAACCAGCAGCGTTCTGTGTCCGTCATGGTGCTTGTGTTCCTCGACACCGCTGGATAATGAGGGAGATGATGTAATGCTCTCTTCTAGCCACCAGGGGATTAGCGTCCATCATCTCAGAAGTTATGATGTACGTGTCCATTATCGGGCTGCAGCTGTGGCTCCTGGTGGAGATGATCTACTGTTACAAGAAGATCGCTGCAGCTGGAGACGAAGCACTAAGACAGAGCGCGTGAGTATCACCCCCCCCCCCCCCCGTGATCTTTGTCCACTCTCCTCTTCCTACCTTTCAGTATTTCAGGGTGTGATTGCCATCAGTACTGCAATGCCTCGTAAGGGTGTATCGCCTGATATCACCTCTCATTTCTGACACCCTCAAAAGCCTCGTTGGCCCTTTTACATCGACACCAGGCGTCGGCTCAGATGCGTCTGTTTCTCTTTCAGGGAGGAGTATTTAGCTATAGCCTCGGAGAGTAAGGACAACTGCGCGGGGGTGCAGGTAGCGGAATAGCACAGGTACTGTATGTTTCTGCACCCCTGTGACCCTGGTGGCAGTGTGGGAGCCACTGAGGCGTTTCCTCCGATCTCAGGATTGACACGTTTACCAAGACACATCGCTAACCCCCCCTGCCATCTCTTACATAGCTCTCCTTAACCCCATCCCCCCAGCCCTACTTTATTCGGTGTCGTTGTCTGTGGGGGATTAAAAAAAAAGACAATTTATTCATGTTTTTGATGAACCTGGACCTGAAACAATCTTGTTAGCAAACATGGATGACGAATACAAAGCAGCGGCTGTGCGTAACACTTGAATAGCATGATGTCACCGTTTCTGTACGCCTGCACACAGTGCTGCTGGAACAGCTGTTCCTATCAGAGTCCTACTGAATAATGTGCCCCTTAATGGACATGGAGTGTGACTATATAATACTGCCCTAAGTTGTCGACTTGTATCTTGTTATTATGAATTCTGGAATCGCACAAACCCACACATCACTTTCATCTTCCAAGAATCAGTTCACCTAAAAATCCACAGATTTGTAAAGCTTTATAGGTCATGCAGATTTATTCATGCATTACATAGTTCTGAAAGAATATTATAGTATGCATATGACTGTCATCTGTTCAATGCCAAGAATGTCATTCGAAGGGATCTTCCCTAGTGATGCTGGGGGAGGGCTTGGTTCTAAAACTTGTACAACCCAGTCAAAAGCTTTTCTGCATACATAGCTTGAACTGCACAGCCTATTAGATACCTTAGCCATCTCTGTACATAGGCTTCAGTGTCTCTCTGCCTTTTCTAGCATGTCTTCTACTGTGAGATGTTTCTAATATTAGACGTACTACACCTTGGTGCAGGAAGTACCTGCATCTATCAGGGGACAACAACATGAATGACTAAAGAAACAGGCAGCAGAGTCAGAATTAGACTATGTACGCATAGATATGTGATTGATCTCAAGGTGTATCTTAACTGTAGAACTTACTTATACAATTATCTTAAAACTTTATGTGTCATTTGTATTACATGTTACCTGAATTTCCCTTGCACTAGTTAGCTAGATCAACCCAATCAAAAGATATTCTGCTTATGAAGGTGACACATTTGACCAAGCAATAAAAAGTTGAATACTATTAGACAATGTGAAGACTGCCAGGACTGTGGTTCTAACAGCAAGACTTGAGGTGCAGTTACATGTTTCTACCAAAAGGTGGCGCAGTATAACAGCATGTTCTTTAAGAAACCTTTGCAGATTTGGCACAGAGAAATGGTGCATGTGTGAAGGCTGTTGCTTTGGGTTATGATCTGTATCTCTCAATGTATGCAAATAAAACACCTACTGACACATGCTGGCTTCATTCCAGTCTTCTTTCGAATTCTCCTTTATGCGTATATTTGTTATAATTCATATGTATGTTGTCTGGATCATGAAGCTGTGAACATGCCAGTTTGCAAGGAAGTTTAAACTGCATCACCATCCCTCCATTATTTACCCCAACCTACCTCCTAGCGCTCTCCCCTCGAACAGTAAACCAGCTGTTGCAAAATTAGCGGAATTCATGTTTCTGCATTCCTTGGACATGATTATAGTTACCATCATTGTTGAATAAGGGTTCGGGTTTGGGTTACACATCTAAATGATATTAATCAAAATTAAATATGAATTGTAAGTAATGTAGATGTTACGGAATAAAATTCCTGTTTTTTTTCCTGGGGCTACAGTGTTATTTCTGTCGCTCCAAATCCTCTGTGAATGTTTTTTTAGGGAGCCTGTTCCACTACCATCTTGGCCAGATGCTGGCATGTCAACCACCCCCCCTGAACATGTGACAACCTGCGATAACTATTTGTCACAGTTATCCATCTTAGAGATCCACCCTTTACCATTTTCTCTGGATTCTCAGTCATATTTTGAAGTGAAACTGTAATTATATTATATTTTATTGTTTTTTTATTTATTACTGCATTTCCTCATATAAAAACTAGGATTGAGTTAAAAGCCAAGTCTCAGATAATGGCTGGGGGTGTCAACAGGACCAAGTAAAGGCCAGGGGGCCCAAATACAAGCCAGGGGAAAAAAAAAAAAAACGAGGGTGGGAAAATCCTGGGGGCTCATTTATAAAGGCTCTGTATGAACGAAATAGATGAGAAACATCCATACACACATTTTCAGGATTTATAGAGAAACAACACAAACAAAACAGTATCAATGTTTACAAATGGTTCAGCGCTGTTGTATGAATGTTTTGGAGGAAACAGAAATAACTAGAGTTAGAGAAATTGAAATGTGCATCTAAGCCGCATTTATAGAGGTTTTAGCGATTGGTGAAATGTGAATGAATAAATACAGAAGCATTTTTGTTTTACCTGACAGACAACTAACATTCAGCATTTGCAATAACAAGGTAAGTTGTGGTGTTTAGGCAGTATCCTAGTTTTCAGTTTAGATTTTGCTTGCTGCTAAAACGGAAAACACACGCATGTATGCTAGACAGATGAAAAATATACACCAGTGCTGATCTGATTTGTCCTTAATTATAGGTTTCACTAACTGGACATATATGGCAGTTGGACTGGTAATTTAACACTTACTCCATAAACTTCTTGTAGATTACTTTTTGGATATCCTTGGCACCTGAGATCTTCCAGTGGCAAATGGCAACCTTACGGAAAGCCATGACTGTACAGTAGGAGTAATGGATGACCTTGTCTATGGACAAAGCCAGTCTTCATAAGAACCTTGAGGCAGTGCTGTTAACCCTCCAGGAGTCAGTGCTCAGCTTAACCAAGCCAACGCTTTAGCATGTCATTGTGTTTATATGTGGGATGTGTTCCACTGTACAGTAGGAGTAATGGATGACCTTGTGTATGGACAAAGCCAGTCTTCATAAGAAGCTTGAGGCAGTGCTGTTAACCCTCCAGGAGTCAGTGCTCAGCTTTCAGCTTAACCAAGCCAACGCTTTAGCATGTCATTGTGTTTATATGTGGGATGTGTTCCACTTACATGGTAAATGGACTGCATTTATATAGCGCCTTTCTACTCTTACGAGTACTCAAAGCACTGTACAATTTATGCCTCACATTCACCCCTCCACACACCGGTGGCAGAGGCTGTCATGCAAGGCGCCAACCTGCACACCGGGAGCAGTTTGGGGTTCAATGTCTTGCTAAAGGACACTTTGATGGGGACAGAAGGAACCAGGGCTCAAACCTGCAACTCTTCAGTTGCTGAACGATAGCACTACCTGCTGCACCACCACCTTCTACTTGCATGATGGGGCTGTTCTCTTTCAACTTTGTTGATGGAGCTCTATGTCAAACTTTTGTAAATAAATATGAAAATATCAAGTAATTGTCTTCCTAATAAATAGAATGCTGTGTTTTATTGTTAGTTCTAGTAGAACTCCAGCTAATTGCTATGTATTTTCTACCCCTTTATTTATAGGTTTATTATAAATAAATTATCCATCCATTTTCTATACCCACTTATCCTACTGGGTTGTGGGGGGTCTGGAGCCTATCCCAGAAGCAAGGGGCACAAGGCAGGGAACAACTCTGGACGGGGGGCCAGCCCCCCACAGGGCACACTCACACAGGTAACTTAGTAACTCCAATTAGCCTCAGCATGTCTTTGGACTGTGGGGGGAAACCAGAGTACCCAGAGGAAACCCCGCAAGGAGAACATGTAAACTCCACAGGCATGTGACACAGGCAGAGACGCAAACCCAGGTCCTAGAGGTGTGAGGCAGCAGTGCTAACCACTGCACCACCATGCCACCCCTAAATAAATGATAAATATTTTTCCCCAGAAGGGTAGTACATTGATCATTGCAGAAGTGAATATGCGCTTTGTTTTCCCATCTAATGTGAATAATCCATAATGTTTTATGCATTGTTTAGGGTCCATTTCGGTGGAAAATGTTTAAAATATATGCCTCAATATGCAAGAGCCCTGATCAGAGCGTCCATCTACTCCGAAAAGATCATTGCATCGTTGGCAAAGTCAAGGTCAGTGAATCTATCTTCACCAACAGATGCCCCACAACCGCTGGACCCCACGGCTCTACCCAACACCCAGTCCATGCGAGCATTGAACAGAGTAGGAGTTTAAGTTTAATTCATCTCATAAACTATATTTCACACAACAGCAGTTGAAGTGCTGTACAATAAAGTAGCAGAAAGTGTAAAAACAAAAAACACTCAAAACAGCTCCTACATGTATACTGATTTAAAAGCAAAGAATAAAAGTTTGTTTTAAGACAGGCTTTAAACATAGATAATGATAAGGCCAGATGAGTATGGAGAAGCAGCTCATTCTAAAGTTTTGGAGCTAAATCTGTAAACCATACATGGCACTAAATTGAATTGAAGTGAATTTACGTTATTGTCATTCAGACCATACAGCAGGAATGCACAGCTGAAAAACACGATTAAATGCATTATTGCTGGTAAACAGTTAACCATCTATTTCTCAGAGTTCCTAGATCCATCCATCCATCCATCCATTTTCCACCGCTTATCCGAGGTCGGGTCGCGGGGGCAGCAGTCTAAGCAGGGAAAC
>JABFEB020000045.1:18473129-18484625 GCA_019775895.2 Stomatorhinus ivindoensis | reverse complement strand
AACAAGACCCCGAGATACTTAAACTCCTCCACCTGGGGAAGGACTCCCTCCCCGACCCGGAGAGAGCACTCCACCCTAGTTCCTAGATGATGCAGCAAAACCAAAAGCCATACTCACCTGGTACCTGTTACAATTAGCAAAAAATTTTCAGGAAGCAAAACTTTAAAAAAAAATTGTGCAGTGTTATCTGAACACACAATATTCCATTGTCCAATTTTGGTGTACCCATGCTCACTGTAGCCTCAGTTTCCTGTTCTTAGCTGACAGGAGTGGTACCCGCTGTGATCTTCTGCCGCTATAGCACATCTGCTTCAAGGTTCGACATGTTCTGCATTCAGAGATATTTGCACTCTGCATACCTTGGTTGTAATGAGTGGTTATTTGAGTTACTGTTGCCTTTCTATCAATCAGCTTGGCCATTCATCTGTGACCTCGGCTGTCAACAAGGCATTTTCCGCCACTCACTGGATGTTTTTTCTTTTTCGGGCCATTTTCTGTAAATCTCGGAGATGGTTGTGTGTCAAAATCCCAGTAGATCAGTAGTTTCTGAAATACTCATACCAACTTGTTTGTCGCTAACAACTGCATGCACATTCAAAGTCACTTAAATCGCCTTTCTTCTCCACTCTGGTGTTTGATTTGAACATTACCTGAAGCTCCTGACCTGTATCTGCATAGAATTTGACATCAGTATTGTGAGACGACGTGGTTTTTATGTGGGTATGAGAACACATGCTGACTCATGGAGAGTACAAGTTATTAAAGAAGAACCATCTTCAAGTCATTTATAAAGTTCCTTTCTCTTGACATTTGCTAAGCCCACTTTTTGGAATGCCTTCTTGGTCTTTTGTTTGCTTTCGCACAACCATCTATCGCCATCTAGTGGAAATATGGGATTTGAATTTCTCAGGGGATGAATAGCGTATTCTGCTATTTATATTTATGTCATACTCCACTTAAGGATTAATGACAGCCTTCATTAAAACTAACAAAGGACAATAGTGTCAAATACGCAATACGTATGATTCAAATGTTCTGCTTAAGTAGTTTGAGAAGCCTTATCATTTTATGTTACAGTTTTTCTGAATTACTAAATCACTAAACCCCACTCTTGGAACAAACCTGCAAAACATTCTTGGAACAAAACAATTGTCAAAACTCATTTATGAAATCTGTCACTCATTTGGTGAGACTATAAACAGTGCTCACCTAATTAAGCATGATTTTCCTTTTTGCAAAACTCAAAACATTCTCATTCATCAAAACACATTTTGCACCTTGACACAGGCTGGCGAAGTTAATCACAGCCAGCACACAAAAGTCATCATTTAAACACAATGACTCAGAGTTGCTCACACATGTTTCTAAACAAGTGAGGAAACAAATGTGTGACTACAATACAGAATATGTGTTGGATGAGAGCGCAAGTGCCATATGTGAGTTGACGTCAAGGTATGGATGGCTCACAATAGAGGATTCTTCCCTTGTTACCTAGGGAGACCACTGTCGGTTGTGTCGACAGACCTGAGCCCTGAGACATGATGATTAAGCAGAATGAATATTATTCCTTGACTTTGGCTTGGCAATTGTACATTTTACTATAATGTGCCTTACATTAGGATATTTTTGCTTTGTCCCTTACAGTAACTTGTTTGGAGTACTAAATATTGCGAATATTACATTTTTTTGCTGAACAACACTTTTTTTACTATACTTATTTGGTTTCCAGTTCTGCAACTCAACCCGCAAAAGACCTTACCTGTCATGATGGAGATTGCGGAAGCAGGAACGGGGAGACGAGGGATCATAAACGACAGATTTATTAGTAATCAATCCTAATACAACGTCAAATCATAACGTCAATGACTGGACTGGGGATACATACTCAAAGGCGGACTGAAATACACAAGACTAATGGCAGGAAACATAGAACAGCTGGTAACATAGGGATTCCACACAAGGTTAACGAGGGAGCGTGGCAACAGGAGGACTGGATGATTGGATGTGACAGAACCCCCCTCCCCCCAAAAGCGCACACACCGGGCGCACCTAAGGGGAGCAAAGGGAAGAGACCATGGAAACAGGACCTGGAAAACAAGAGCAAAACGTCATTGGGGCACCAGGAACAGGAAGGACACACAGAACAGGCACAACGGAAGCAACCAGGACAACAACTGACAAATGACAGGGAATGCAGACAGGCACTGGGACACCAAGAATGGAGACATGGGGGGAACACCAACAGGAGAAACGAAGAGACATTACATTCTTATGAGAAAACTCAGTTTATATATGCAGTTTATATGAGAGGGCTGATATATTTTAATTTGCTCAGATTTGATTATATAGGACTTTTTCCTCTTTTCTTCTTGTTCTTCGTTCTCGGTTGTACCGATATTTTCTGTGTATTCGTGTGTTAAAGATTTTTCGGTGTATTAAGGAGTTGGATCATTCTTCATTTGTAGTGGGAAGTGGATACATTGAGGAGACCCAAATGCGGTGTTCTGGATTGTATTGATTACATTGGCAATTAGACATTGGAAATGCTGAGCACAGACTGAAATCCAAGTATCTGTTGCATAGAGGTTGGATGCCAGAGAAGTCAGTCCCACAGAGAGACATGGCAGGTAAATTGATTGGGCGAGTCTGAGGGCGAAACAGGGAAGCAGAGCCAGGAATGGAGCAAGATCAGAGAAGCGGGAGAACTCAAGAGACATAGAGAAACTGCTCGGCATTCATTAAAAACATTGTACTACTTTGTACCGAAACACTATCTCAGTATGCCTGAAGTAGGAACAAACGTAGGTGGATCATCTGACTGTACATAAACCATGACAGAACTCTCCCCCCCAACAGCCACCTCCTGGAGGCCGTACAGTGCACCAAGGACAACCACGGGGACGTGGAGCTGGCCTGGAAGGGTGAACACAATGAAGATCCACCACCAGGTCGGGGTCAAGGACGTCTGAAGCAGTAACCCAAGACCGCTCTTTCGGGCTGTATCCCTCACATTCCACATTCCACTATTGCAGATGCCTGTGTCAGCGTCGGGAGTCAGGCAGGGCTTGGAAAGCATGGGCCTCTCCAGCTGGTATGAGAACTGGTGCAGGTGCAATTGCATTCTGAGAGGCTGGGAAAGTGACGGTACTGTACATTTCACCATTTTCAGCAATGATACCTGAAAAGTGAGGGAGGTACAACACACTAGGCAGCTGTAGTTTATAGGTAACAGGGCAGATTTGTTTGATGGTTCACAAGGGAAATCCAAGGGTTTTTCATTACTAACTATACTTGTTGACCAGGATGTAGAGCTGTGGTTTGCACCGACAGTCAACTTGATATTCTTGGACCCGAGCCTGACAATACACTACACCTTCTGACCCCTGCAGTACCAGTCAACGAATGGTGGAACTTCTGTGGGCTGTGAATCATAGGGGAAAAGCGAGGGCTGTTATCCTAGCACACACACTGAGAAGCTGCCAGCTTGGGAGACTGTTGAATAAGGAAGTTCTGGGCATACTCTGCCCATGGGAGGTAACGGGCCCAGTCAGACGGGGTTGGAAGCACAAAGAAAACAACGAGCGTTGGTGGTTTCCCAATCCACTTGGCCAAGCCATTAGTCTGTGGATGATAACTAGATGAACGGCTCAATGAATCTGGTTCTACCGGCGTGCAATGTTCTTTGACGAAAGAGACGTCAACAAAGTAACCAGCAGCACCGGAATCTAACAGAGCAAAACTCTGTGCAGCACCTTCACCAAAGGTAAGTGTGACAGGAATGGTTATTTGTGTAAGTGTGACATTGTCATAGAGGCAGATGCATCAACCTTAGCTACTCTGTCTTGGTTCCAGGTAGGTCAGACCGGGCAGTGATTAATCACATGGCTGACTTCTCCGCCGTAAGGGTGCAGGCGGTTGCATTGCTGGTGCTGTCTTTCTTTTGGCAAAAGGGGAGTATGTCCGAGTTGCATCAACTCTAGCTCCAATGAGTTACCAACAGGCAAGTTGGGTCAAGCACAGTGCTAGCAATTGAAAAAATTGCTATCCAAACTGGAGAGTTGCACATCCTCCTCAAACACCTTCACTTTGCCACGGCACAGGACTTCCAGCTAAAGTTCCGGGTTAAGCAATGTTCTCCACAGGATTTGTACACAGTAGGCTGACCAACTTAACCCAGCAACCAGGTTCGGAACTCTAGGGTGAAATCAGTCACCAACCTATTCCCTTGCCAAAGATCGCACAGTCAATCACCCAGGCTGTGTCCTTCCCTCAATGCCTCCTGGAGAAGTGGAGGAGGCTAACTGTGGGATTTTTTCCCCCACCCACAAAGAAGATGCCAAATCTTTTGCTCTGCCAGTTAGCAATGAGAGAACAAAATGCACCCAATCTGCATTGGAAGGAAACAGATTGCGGTGCTGGGCAACATATCAGCTGCATTGCATTAAGAAACCCCTACACTGCCCATGTACGGATTGTGGAGAGATCAAATGCTGGAGAGGTGTCATGTCACAGGCAAGGACAGAGGCATAGGCAGATGTGGGGAAAACTAAACGGGGCTTTATTAAACAAAAAACAACCAAGGCAAAAAGGAACTGGACCACGGGGGGTCAAAACAGGGAAGGGAGAATCAGGCAAGAACAAAGTGCAGACTGGGTGGGGTAGGGGAGGGGGCACAGGCAACAACATCAATGACTTAACTGGGGAGCTCAAGACAGGGAGGCACAATATACACCACTGACGAGGGAGCAAATGAGAGGACCCCTTGGTAATCAATACAAGGGCTGTAACGAGAGGGAAGATTAAACAAGTAACAGGTGTGGCTCATTAGAGCTAACCAACAGAGAGAACGAGGGGGAATTAGGAATGCAGGGCATGACAAGAAGTCAGTCCTACAGAGAGATGGGACAAGGGAGTTACATAGGGCGATTCCGAGCGCAAAACAGGGAAGTGGAGCCAGGAGTGGGTAGGATCAGAGAAGTGGGAAACCTTTAGAGACAGAGAGGAACTGCTAGCAGGCATCATAGAACCGGCAGCCCAGGACTTTGCACCGAGACACTTACATAGAAGCAAGTGCAGGTAGAATCACTGACTGTCTGATTGCATGTGAACTGTAACACATTTTTAAAAATCATTTTCACAAAACCACCTTATTATGTTTGGTAATGTGGCCTATTATCATATTTTATATATGTTAATGTAAAATGCAAAATTTGTCACTGGTGTTATTGATATTTTGTCATAATTTGTTTATTTTCAATTTATATTTCAATGCTGAAATACTCAATTCACAGAGGTTTGTGTAATACAGTTTTTTTCATTTATGTATTTTATATTTATAAATCTTATCTGTGTTTGTGCTGGTCTTTTCACAATATTTTTTTTATTAGTAATTTTTATGTCTGTGGACTGTTTTCTTTAATATGGTGTTATGTGCAATTGTCACGTCGGAACGGGTAAGCCGGCGAAACGAGCCGTGAAGAAGGCAAACGGGGTTAATTGGTAGGGAAACAAACTCGGAACATGCAACGTCAATGACAGACCTGGGGAAACAGACCCGAACGCGGACTGAAATGCACAGGACATGTCGAAATAACCGGAAACAGGTGATCACAATCGGGGTTGTACTCATGGGTAATAAGGGGGTGTGACACACACGAGGGCTGGACGCGCAGGTTATGACAGCAATAACATAATCATAATTTGTATTATGTCACTTTATTCTTATACAGTTTTCATTTGGTGGTTTTGTTGTTTATAAAACAAAAGCTCAAAGACATGCAGTTATTCGGTTTGTGTGTGAGTGCATGAACACAATGATGACAGATGAAACTGGCAGTGACGCAAGGGGCAATAGCTAAAATCCTCCCTAGGGCAACAAATTGGTTATGGCTGGTCCTGCGTAACACAAGTTACATGCTGAAATTATGTAGAAACAAAAATATCAATAAATTTAAATAAATAAAATGAGCAAGTATGGACTAACCTCATTCCTTGATATTCTTCCTCGATGACTCTTGTTTCAGGGATGCAGTTTAATAGAGCAAAAAACACTATATTAAGTACCCCAAAAATACCAGTGACAAAAATCTCTGTGATAATTGTATTTTTGAAAATAAATTACATATTTTATCTAATATAATATTATTGATCTATATAGTATATAATTGAATTCTCGAAGTCACAGCTTTTAAAAATATTTTTTATATTAACAATGGCTTCTGAAATGTTGAAATTTGATTGTGTGAGGAGTTGTTTTTGTGTGTGCATGATAAAACTGAAGAATCAAACAAATCATGTGGGAAATGTGTTATTTAGTTACACATCAGTTGTACATGCTGATTCTTGGAGCCGTGTCTGATATTTTAAGCATGTTTTTAGGTCCTGTCACCACTGTGACATGGTTCCCAACCCCAAATGTAGAATGACCAAAATATGAGACTTTTATAGATGGTTCCCAAGTCTCTTCGAAGTTTTCAGTATTGTTTCAGTTCAAGGTTTTACTTTTCGAGTGATATTTACTTTATGTGATGGTTTACTACACTGCATGTTTTCCACTTAAAAAAAGATCATTTTCTTGGCAAAAGTTAATGCAATTAGTAAAAGCTGGGTATTTTTTTGGATTGAAGATTAATTGCTTATTAGGAGTTGCATTTCTGTTAGGAATCCAGGAATTAAGAATCTTGTTGGAATCATACAGAGTTGTACAGAAGTATGTCACTAGTGTGAAATCCTGCAGGACCTTTTGACGGATATTACCCGCCCTTTGGGTACTTTTAAGCTTTTGCATGCGGGTATTAAAGTGGCAGGTACATGTGGTATATACATATAAAGACTGCTCGTGTATTTCTCCTTCCTTATGGTTCTCTCTGAGCAAAGAGTCATGTCACATTGTTTTAATCTGTCCTCTTTCAGTTCTCCTGTTTGCTATAATTACTATAAATAAAGATAATATAAAACACATTTGGAAACATGTGGTTTAATGTAATCTAGCTGTTTCGTAATGGAAAATAAAACAAAATGCACATGTAGCCCTGCTGGTTTTTATGAGGGAAAAACAGTATTGTTGTGGTTTGAGAATTTTTGGAAGGTCGTTTCACCCGTATTTGTCAGAGAGCAGAGGGGCTCGTCCTGGCTGTATAGTTAAGGCTTTTGGTGTTTTCATATGGCTGTTGGCAGATAAAATCAGTGTAAAACCATTTGTAATGTCAGTTAAAAGCCCAAAACAAGCCTGTGTTTTTAGTAGGGAAGGAATAGTCAAACTGGCTGGTCCACTGGTACCAGTAGGGACAGCAATGACATGGAAATCTAGTTGCAAACCCTTAGAAGCTCCTGGCTCTACAGGATCCATGCCATTCTGACTGCGAAAGGAGCTTCAGGATTCTAAGCCCACTAATGAGTATGAAGATCTAAGCTGGGTTTAAGGTGATACACGCTCTTCAGTGCTGTGATCCCATGACGAAATGCTGTGCTTTGAGCTTACAGTGTGTATCTCCATATGTTTACATTCACAAATACACACAAATAGATGTCATTCCACAGTTGATTGACCATCCCATTTCTTCCTCAATCAGTGCAGATCTGGAGGATAAACACATGTAAACAGATGAGAAATCAGCGTCCACTTCAATCATTTTATTCGTCTGATTGGTGATTAAAGTCCCATCATCAAGGTAGGTCCATGAAGCCAAAATAAACCCTGATAAATATCACAGTAATTGCAAACCCTGGAGGCCATTTCGACACCTTCTGTTCTGCATCCAAGAACCAGGCAGCTGTTTAGAAGCAGTCCTAAGACAGAAAAAAAATCAAAAGCCTCATTGTTTCTCAAAGTTTTTATCGCCGTTCAGAGACGCTAGTGATTTTGCCAGAAAGCATTCCAACTAAAACAAAGACTACAACATTTATCCTCTAAATGAATTAGCACTCTGGTACACAGTAACTGAGCAGAACTCAATGTGCCAGTAATGAAAACATCAAACAAACAGAAGACAGACATTTTATAGCAAAAGAAAGGAAACTGGAAATGGAATATTTTTTATTTAGGTTTAAGAAGATGAAAGTAAGGTAATTAGAAAGTGGATTAGACAGATATTGTCTCTCTCTTTCCAAAATAAGCTAAGAGTTTTCTTTGATGAGTTATTTTGGAAGACTTTGTGTTGGTTTTTAAAACCAAATTATGTCACATGTAAGATTGGCTTTACCCCTTACTGTGTAAGGGGTGCTTGTCTTGATGAAATCCTTACAGCATGGGGGGGGGGGGGGGGGGCAGACATAATCAGATGAGAATCTTGTTCATCTCCATCTCTGGCCAGTGTTGGTTTTGTTTCACTGTGGTTTAGTCAGAGTTGACTCTGTGGTTTACAGATTTTACACCAATGGTTACAGAGTATTCAGTATTTCATAAACAGTAATATAAGTACAGGATGGTATAACTGATCAGTTACAATCCTGACAGTAACACTTTATATGAATGCCATGTCTATAAGAATCTATGAACACATCCGTTACACATATAATGCATTTATGAATCATTATAAACATGGATAAAAATATTTTGAAAAAGGGACAACAAATTGTAGCCATGTGTATTATGATGCTCTCATCTGTAATGCACTGTATGTACTTTCATAATTCAGTATAAAGCGTCTTTAATTCTTACATCGACCATTATAATGCATTATGAAGGTATCTATAGTGCATTATAGATGATGGCTTCACTGGAGCTTATGAAGTACTGTATTATAATTAGCACTATAGTGCCTTATGACTGCCAATAGAAGATGTTGCAATGCTTTATTAATTCTTATACTGACCAGTATAATGCATTGTGAAGGTATCTATATGGCATTATGGGTGACAGCTTTAAGTTAAGTGTCACCATCCTGACATATCTGCCACTGCTAGTCATATGCCTTCTGTTTTCTTTTGTTCATATTTTGACTTTTGTCTCTTTGTCCTTTTCATCTTCCCCTTCTCAGGTTTTCAGCCGCAGATGAGATACCAACCTGACAGTGCAGTCTGCGCAGACCTGCGTCGCGTGGCTTGGGAAGAGGCTGGCATGGTGGGGCAAGAAACCCAATAATTATGACTGTCAGCTTTGACAGGAGCCAAGGAGAATCTCCATGGAAGCTGACATGTCCGACCAGGACGAGCGAGTGATTAGAGGAGAGGCCGCTGTAGGGCAGATGGGTCACTCATCGCCCTCCGCGTCAGTCGGTTCCCCTGAACCTAAACCACTCTTCTCCATTACCTGCGAGACACTGACTCTCCACTTCCTGTTCCTCATAGACAACAATACTGTATCAGGGTGTTCATTTGGATTGGATTTATGCTGACATAATATATACAGAACATTAGAAGGGAATTTTGTGTTGAAACAATATGCACATGCAGCAGTTTTTATTATGATTTATTATGATCCCCATCTTCATTGTATATGTTCTAGATCAGAAATATTAAACTTGAAAAGATCCAATGCATTGATGCTAAATAACAGAATAAAAGTACAGAGAGAATAAATGCTGAAATCCTGTGCAGAGAGAAATATATCGTGTGTCTGTATACGTCTGTGTGTCCTTTGATTTGTGTGTGTGTGTGTGTGTGTGTTTCTGGGGGTGTGTGAGAGACACAGGAGTAACATGATCACGTATGATGAGTCTCTTCCAACAAAGGAGTGTTTATGCTGCAGATGAGGGTGCATTTTTCAGAGTGACACACTGGAATGTCCTCTTGCTCAACCGCCTTGCTGCTCCGTGAATGATGGCTGACTGGGGCCCCTGACACTGCTGCACCCGCAGTTCTTACTGCCGTTTCACACCTGAAGCTTTATGGCATTGGGGGCGGGGGGGGTGACTTGGCCTGCCGTCAGAAGTGTTGCGGCTTGAAGTTTATAAAGCTCAGGGAGTGGTTTGAGGGCTCCAGCGTGATATGCCAGGAGAATTACAGCCCTCTTCAGCTTGTCAGAAGGAAATATATGGTCCCATAACAAATTTACTATGCCTTAAAATAATATACATATATATATATATATATATACAGGAGAGAGGGTAGGCAGAATGATGGAAACAAGAAACAATATATTGATATAAAGGTCATCAGAAGGTCAGGAGAAGCAGAACCACCCTTTGGCTTCAGAAGAACTGGAGTCCTTTGTGGAATGCTGCCAGACAAGCCCTGAACTGCGTGTAGTGGGACACTGGACCAGCCTTCAAGAACGAAAGCCTCCAGGTCTTTGAGGGATGAAGGATGTAGAGCTCTACTGTTCAGTTTGTGCTTGTGAACCTCCCATAAAACTTCAGTGATTTTTGGATCTCATAACCAGGGAGGCCATGGAATTTGGTGTCTGACTTGATGGTTTCATGACTCTTCAGTTTATTAATATATTGTTACTCTTCATTTCTGCCATTGTCATGTTTACATTTGTTTTTTATTAATATGCTCTCACATCTCTGCACAATATGCTACAATTTGCCACTGTAAATATCAGAACTGGGCACTGGTTGATGCCACGTTGTCATCGTTTGTGCCAGTCTGGCCTTATTTCACTCTCCTGCAAGGACCGCACATGTTAGCAGACACACACACACTTCATGTCGTTCTGTTTAACTTTGTAGTTCTGTGCTGTTTTTTGAAGCACTATGGTCCTGGAGGAATGTTGTTTTATTTCACTGTGTACTGTACCGACTGTATGTGCTTGAAACAACAATTAAAAGCCAATAGAGTTGATGTGATTTGACTTGACTCTTCAGTTTCTTTAGTGGTATGTAGGGGTGTATTACCAACTAGGAATAAATGAAGATCATAGGGGAACATTGTTTGCACCACAAGGAGAACCTGGTCCTTTAAAATGACCTCCTATTGGTTATTAAACTTCTTGACAATGGAATCATTGGACATGATGATTCCTGCAAAATGGCTGCCCATACCAACCGACGTTGTGGATAGAAGGCGTCATTTCAGTTTCTCCAAACATAACACCAACCGTACATAGTAAGAAAGATTGTCTCAGTTATTTCCTAAATGGTAGTTCACCCATAAATTCCAGATTTGTGAAGCTCACAACATTCAGTTTGTCTTGACGCAATTGTTGCTAATTCAGTACTGTGGTAATTTTCGTGGCTGTATTTTTATGGTGTTCAGCAACTAACCAGTTAAGGGTCCGTCTATCCCCACTGGTGAGCTTCACCAGTTCTCATTGCCCATGCAATGTGATACATGCTGTCATGATATGTGACACTCTAGCTGCCACTTGACACATTAAACAATTTGGAGTTTTTGAGACCAGTGCTACAGTTTGCTGCTGACTGTTTGACATCTCTGGGAGTCTGCTAGTTGCTACATTATGCATTGAAAAAATGCAAGTACTGATTTTCAACAGGGTTCACCAGAGATTTTGGGCCCTGTGAAAGCATATCATACTGGGCCCCCAACACAGACAAAATTTTTTATTGTCCCTGTCACACAGGGCCCTTTGTAATCATCCATAATTCCCCCATC
>JABFEB020000045.1:18438604-18452252 GCA_019775895.2 Stomatorhinus ivindoensis | reverse complement strand
GACTTCAGCACCCCCCCCCCCTACCTTAGATGGAGAAGTGGGGCGCTGTCGAGCTGAGGACCACCTGGACAGCGGGCGCTGCTCCGACCGCCGGCACTCGGCCTTCTTCAGGTCAGCAGGAGCTCCTGCGCTCGTCACTGGTTTCAGCTCCTGCGCTACTGATTATTGCATCAGTCAGAATCCCGTCAGCGTGTTTCAATGTTCATGCCGTCTCAGAGGGAGCTGAACTCGCAGGCAGAGCCGTCGGCGGCCTGCATGATGTCACGTGACGGGTCCTGGATCATGTATGATCGTTGCCCCTTAGCTCATTGCGTACATTTCTCCGTCTCACCAAACATCAATGGAAAAGCCACTGGCCTTCTAAGTGTACACTTTTGGAGGAAATTCTTCATGATACGCACACTCACTGCCTCTGCTCATTGCAGGGGTCACGGGGTCGACTCGCCTGTGAGCCCGGAAGGGAAGCACTACTGCGTGGATGAGAACACCGAGAGGAGGAACCACTACCTGGACCTTGCTGGGATAGAGAACTACACCTCCAGGTTTGAAGGAGGTGAGTCAGATGTGGTCTGTGATGCTCATTAGAACAGCAGAGGAAACTCCGAATGACTCTGGATTTTTGTAAAGAATCAATATTTGATCCAGTGCTTTGCATGTGTGCTGTACTAGAAGATGAAAAGTAACATTTCATGGACAGACTGATGGCTCCTGAGAATGTCTGATGACGTGTAAGTAGATGCTAAAGTGGAGCTCATGCATGCAGTGGAAATGGAGAAAGGAGGAAAGATATAAGAGGAATGTGCCTGGTGTTGGGCCCAGTCATGTGATCACCAGCCCTCCCCCCACAGAGACCCCTCACCTACAGACCCAGCAGGAGCAGCACGGGCAGCCCCCGCATCCTGCCCCCCAGCGCCGCTCGCACCTCCTAGGCGACAGCTGCCCCAGCGCGGAGCCCCAGAGGGGGCCGGCCCAGTTCCTGCGGTCACCCAGGGGGAGCTCCAAATCGACGGTCGCGGGGGGGAGACCAGCCAGGTGCCACAGTCACCACGGGCCACAGGGGGGCGGCTCAGCCCCCAGGCACCACTCCCCCCAGCAGCCGCAGTCTCACCCCCTGCAGCACAGCCACAGCCGGAGGCTCCGCGCCAGGGCCAAAGAAGCCCCCTCCCCCGGCAGGCAGCCCCCCCAGCCCAGGCTGGAGCGTGAGCCACCAGCCGTCTTTCCCAGCAGCCCCAGCATCCCGGTGGCCCAGCGTCACGAGCACCACCACCACCACGAGCACCACCACCACCACCATTACCACCACTACCCCCATACATGAGCCACCTCCGGCACCATCAACAGGTCGCCTCGCCCTTCTGCTCATCACCGTCCTCCGTGCTACTCAGGATCAGCCATTACGTACTGGGAAGGTGATTTTCTGCCTTATAATGTAAATCAGAAGGAGATGGTGTTGTTCTCCAAAGTGCTGCCCTGTTTTCAGAAAAAAGGCTCCGCTGTTCAGTAGTACCAGAGGAACTCTCTCTGACTCCTTTAGCACACAGTCGTGTTGTGTGCAGCAAATGTAATGTCATGTCTCTTGGTTTGTCTTTTAAAGTGACCAGAGGACATGTAACTCAGCGTGGGTTCCAGTTCTGTGGATGCTGGTGTGTTTATCTGCGCGCTGGTGTGAGAGGAGCTATGTCTGATGCAGTGTGTTATGTTAATTTGTATGATGTGACTGTCAAAATGAGTGGCCCTTTGTGTGACGTCGTGACTGTGTAGGTGGTGATTTATGTGACACGGCAGTGTGGGTGGAGCTATGTGTGACATCATGATTACATCAGTGTCGATTTGTGTTGTGAGGTGAGGCTTGGTATGATGTCATGTTGCTGTTGATTTGGCCAATGAAACCATGGGACTGTAATCAGATCCAAGTCCCAATAGCTGCTAAAAGAGTTTTATCTTTGCTTTTCTGTGGAAACGTGAGAAAAACACTTGAAGTGTTTGAGTGAAAAGTTACAGCATTTCTTTCTTTTATTAAACAGTTTGTGACTGCATGAATGTTAAAAGCGGGCACTGTCTGGCGTATCAGATCGCATACTGCACACTTTGCTTGTAGGAAACTCACCTACTGGTCCTTAAAGCGTTTGCTGCTACTGTTAAGCGGCGTGTGCGTTTCTACGCTAAACGTTTTGCACTGCAGGTAATACAAGCCAAACACGCCCAGATTAGCAATTCGATATCTCATTTTAAGGTTAATCTCTATGGTATATTATAATATTATCCAGCTACAAATTAACTTTGGCTAGCAGACTAACTCTTTAGGGAAGATACTAACAGGCATTCATTAGTTGTACAAATATACAAGTCAATATACAGAAAGTAATTTAACAAAAGGTAAATCACTTGTATTTCATACAAATTCGTAAACTACTGCGTTTTTATGTTCCTTTACCTACTCATCCCGGTCGCGGAGCACGTTTGATGTGACCCGTGATTTTTCGAGATTTTACTATGACATAATGGTTTTTAAAATATAGTGCCTTTGGATAACCAAATCAGCCTCAACACATGCCGGAAACCTGACAACACGTTGTCAGTCTGAAAGCCTTCCTCCTCTAACTGCATGGGGGCTTGTGGAAAGAAACGCGGCTGAAGCTCCGGCTTCGCGCCCCGTGAGGCCGATCGGCTGGCTGCTCTCTCCCGTCGGCTCTCCGCAGTGTATCGGATATCGGATCCTATATCACTCAGATGTATGTCGATGTACTATCTGCGTTCCGCATTGTCTTCTGTCTGCTCTAGATGTCATATACTCTGCATTGCATATATTTTGTGCTAAATGATCAATATTGATTTAAAATGATTGAGTTTAAAATTGAAATTGATTCGAAATATCTTAGGTTAACGTATATGTTAGATGGGTGTACATTTGTTATACACACCTTTAGTGTCTCTGAGTCTGTATCTGTTAACAATTGTCTCAGCTCCGACTAAGTAAAACCCTCCCCGACATCCGTCCGTCGGCATGGCAGGCGCAGGTGTAGCCGTGTGTGCGGATGTTGCCCTGCCCTAGGAGCTATTCCCGCGCCCGATGGACTGTACAGTGTTCCCTCCGGATTTCGTTCTTAGAATTTCCTTTCACCACTGCTATGTTTAAAAACATATGATGTTTGTGTATAAAATTTGTATAAATATACATATATTGCAGTATGCAATGTATATCTACTAATGTTTTTACATATGCATGTGTTACGTTTCATATATTGTAATAAATTCGTATTTTCTATTGAAAGTGCCGTTACATTTACCTGGCAGATATTTACTTGCGGGGCGGCTTGGTGACGCAGTGGCTCTGGGAGCTGGGTTCGAGTCTCCGTCATGGTTCCGTGTGGCTGTGTTGTCGTCGGGGGACGGGGGTTCCTTTAGGTACCCTCACCGTCTGAAAACATGATGAGGTTATTCGGAGTTACCAAACTGCCCATCAGTACACGTACGTGTGTGAGTGTGCCATGCCATGGGTTGGCGCCCCATCCTGGGTTGTTACCTGCATTGCGTCCGTAGGCTCTAGATGCCCCGCAACCCTGAACACTGCAAGCGGCTTCAGGAAAAGGGATGGATGTTCATTTATCCTCAAAAATAGATGGACCAGAAGTATAGTTGGAGCCATACAACTGAATGTAAGTGGCTAACGGGCGCTTTTAGGAAACGTACCCCTATTACCTCCTGGTAACTGTTGCACAGGTTTGTGCGTTAAATGGAAATATTGGTACACTACTGGCCTCTAGTGGTCAATAAAGTCAGTGACGCACTAGGGAGAAGAGAGAACATGTTAAAACAATTTTTCACAGTCTACGTTATGTTTGCATAAACAACTTGAAAAATATATATATATCGAGATTAGAATTAGGGGTTAACTTCGAAACTTGCTAGATTAAATAATCTTGAAGATCTATGACCAATAATACAAAATTCTTAAGGTTTCCGATACCAACAAGATCAAGACAACATCTATACCCATTGGGGGATAAATTGTGAAAAGCAGAGATTACACTCATTTATAATCATACTACATTGACTATGAATATAATTAATAAAACGTGATTACAAGCCCATGATTATGTGGGTAACTATAGTGACATGAAAACTATATTGACTGTAGACCATATGTAATAAGACGGAACATGATCTTGACTGTCAGTGTAAGTAATGTCAAATATGTCCTTAGACAGACATGATAAATAAGGAAGAACTGGCTCAGGTATTTCAGATTGATTGATCTTGGATCTAGGTGACAGTCCTGTGGCAGAGTTGTCTGTCATCGGCTGGGGTGACACCAGGCCAAGGGTGTAGATTTTTGAGTGGATGCTAGGGATATGCAGCTGCCAAAATTACTGGGGGTACCGTGTGTCTTTAGGGGGATGTGGAGGGGATGGGTGGGGCTCATTTGGATCCTACCAATGTTGCACCCAAACCTACAGCAGGCTTCTGTCAACAGTTTCTTATTTTTTGCATTTTGGCACATAAGCATGGATTTGTTTTTTTAAGATCATAAATTTTCTGCAGTTCTGATTTATTAGATTTTGACATATTTCTCCAGCTAGGTCAGTCATAATTTAGGGCAAGTTTCTTTTTGGCTGGGAAACTCAAAGTATGAAAAAGAATGACAATGTACTTTATAGCATGAGGACTATGAGTTCATTCATTGTTGGTACTTAAAAATATCACCTGCACTGATCTGGTGTTGAATGAAGAATACGCACTTCACATACATCAGAGGTGGCCAATCTTATCCGCAAAGGGCCGCGGTGTGTGTGGGTTTTCGCTGCAACTTCCTAATTAGATTACTAATTAGAGGACTGATTTGTCCTCAGACCGGGGTTTGAACAGCTCACCTAAAGGTTACCCCAAAAACCTGCATACACCCCGGCCCTTTGCGGATAAGATTGGCCACCACTGACATACATTTTCTTTAAAGCTTGTCTTAGACCATGTGATGAGAAGCTAGTTGTCCTGATTATTTTGTTTTGTTTTTGAGCCTCATACTGGTTAATAAGGGGTTACACTGCGAACAGCAGGTCGGAAATAGAGTGTCCGTATGTGACCGACTGGCTGAAGGCGCAGAACAGCTGCCTCTAGGAATAGCTCCTCTCTCACCTCCCTGAAGAGCAAGAGGGGGAGCTAGGAGTGACAGGGCAGTCCCTAAACACAGGCAGTGAGGTCGGAGATGTGTGCGGGGCCACAGGGGCAGAGACGTGCTTAGGCGCAGCCTGAGTGTGTCACACGGGAGCCTCGACTGACTGCCGGGGGTGGGCGGGCGGGGAAGAGGGAGAAGCTGACTGCTGCTCAGGGACGACAAGCCAGGAGCCACCATGAAGACCCTGAAGTTCCTTGCCGCGGAAAGTTTCGCGCGGGGCAGCTCCCACTCGGCCGAGAGCATCGGCTTCCTGTCGCACAACCTGTACCCGGCGCTGTTCAAGGCCGCCTACCTGCACGAGCGGCCACAACTGCTGCATGCACTGGTGCAGGCCTGGCCGCTGGTCCGGTTGGACTTGCGCAGGCTGCTGGGCAGCACGGCGGACTGCGGCGCGGACCTGACGGAGCGCACCTGCCACTGCTGCCTGGAAGCACTGCTCTACGGCCTGCGCGACCACGTGCTGAGCTCTGATGCCACCTACGCCAAGAGCCTGCGTTCCGCCGACCTGACGGGGCTCCGCGACGTTGAGCGGCAGCACTGCCCCTGCGGACGCACGCTGGGCCGCTGGGGACGCACGCAGCTCGCCGCCCGCATGTGCCTGGAGGCACTGGTGAGCTCGCAGAAGGGAGGCGGAGGCCCGATGCGGCCCGTGGACATAAGGCTCAATGCATTCGTCACAGGCCGTAGCTACGAGGAGGTGAGCCATGCGCTGGCGCTCAGGGCGCACTCACCCCTGCGGCTCTGCTGTGTCGCCCTGCGCACCGACTCCCTCAGCCTCAAGCAGCTGGCGTACGTGATGCGACTGGCCGATCCGCCCACCCTGCGCCGCCTCGAGGTTGTCCACAACGTGCACCTGGAGGCCCCCCACCTGGAGCAGCTGCTGTCACGGGTGCCTTTCTGTGAGCTCTGCTCCCTCACGCTGCCAGCGCGCGCCCTGGACGTCCGGCGTCTTGGACCTGGGGACGAGGGGTTGCTGGGCACCATCGGCAAGCTGCTGAGCCGACTGAAGCAGCTGACGGAGCTCTACCTGGCCTTCTCCACCCTGACCGGGCACCTCAGGAGGCTGCTAAGGTGGGCTTCTGGCCACCTTGATGATGCGTAATGTATGCGGCTGGATCGCTTTGTAGTTTCTTTTTATTACAAAGCAAGGTTGGCCCCTGATTTACAGCTCTGTCATGGGTGAGGCTGTGTGGATGGGAGTTATACTCCCATAGGAGTGAGATTTAGAATTCCTTTAAATATTATTTCATTGTGTTTATTACAAAAACACTTTAAGTTTAAGTCTCATGTGCAGGATAGTGCCAGCATTGTATTTTAAACCACAAAACATATGTCCCCAGCCGTCCTGTGATGGGCTCTGGGTTCATTGAAACCCTTCTACAAAATAGTACCTAAAGAAACTAGATGAATGGTTGTATGGATAAAGCATAATAACACTGATATACTACACAATGCTCTGTATAATCACAGAAAACTAACCTGTACTGAAAATAGTACATGATCAGATTTCAGGATTCAAGGTTTCAAAGGTTTATTGTCATATGTGGGATGCACAGGTACAAAGCACAATTAAATTCTTACTCAAATGCCTTCTCGCACGCTATAAGCAGGCAACAACCAGCATGTAGCGCAACAATACAATAAGCAGTTACGGTGAAGTGCAGTGTTACAATAACATAAACTGTACAGTATGTACAAACTACAGAACACTAACAGACAGGATATATACGGTATTATATGGATAATAAGCCAGTAGTGACGTGATATATTGCAATAAAGTGCATGTGAGTTGAAAACAAAAGTACAACATACTTGAGCAAAGTGACTATGCAGAGTAGTAATGTCCAAGGTAACTTCAGTACTCATGCTAACATACAATAGCAATATAATTAGAATAACGATAACATGCACCAATGATCAGTCACCAGTTTGACGCCTGTTAAGCAGTCACTAGAGGAATTGCTTTCCCTAAATCTCATTGTGCATGGTGTGATGGTCCAGAGTCATTTAGAAAAGCCCTAAGGTTGGATGGCTGGGGTCCTACATTGAGCGGCGAGCTTTTCTGAGGCAGCGCGTGCTGTGAATGTCCTGGATTCCTGGAAGCTCTGTGCCAATGATTTTTTGAGCTGTTTCCACAACCCTTTGTAGAGCCTTCCTGGTCTCTCTCAAACAGCTGCCGTAGCAGGATGTACTGCATCCAGTCAGGAGGGACTGGACAGTAGAAGTTACAGAGCGCTGCATTAGCCAGGCGAAGTTTCTGCAGGCACCTAAGGAAGCGAAGGCATTGGTGGGCCTTCTTGGTGATAACTCCTGCGTGCTCTGTCTGCTTGAGGTCATCAGTGAAAGTTACCCCCAGAAATCTGAAGCTGACCCTCTCCGCAGCATCTCCTCCGATGTACATGGGAGGATGTGCTACATCTTGTCTGGGAAAGTTAATGACCAGCTCCTTGGTTTTGCTGACGTTCAGAGAGAAGCTGTAGCCCTCATACCAGACCACCAGAGACTTAACTTCCTCTCTGTAAGCCGTCTCATCGTTGTTGGTGATTAGCCCTACCATGGGGGTTTTGTTAGCGAACTTGATGATAAACTTGGAGCTGTGTCTGGCCACAAAGTCGTGTGTGTACAGGGAGCAGAACATGGGACTTAGAACTCTTCCCACAGTGCTAGTATTGAGAACTAAGGTGGAGGAGGTAGTTCTGCCAATGCACAACAGCTATGAGGAAATCCTGTATCCAGTTGCACAGAGTAGCACTGAAACCTGGTTCAAATAACTTCTGGCTTAGTTTGGATGGGATCAGCGTGCAGAAATGCAGAACTGTAATCCAAAAATACCAGCCCAGCATAATAGTTTTTATTTTCCAGGGGGGCAGAGTGGTATAAAGTGCAATGGATATGGCATCCTCAGTCAACCTGCTGTGACAGTAAGCAAACTGCAAAGGCTTTAAGCTCTCTGGTGCAATGCTTCTGATATGTCCCATAACCAGCCTTTCAAAGCACCTCATCGCGACGGGAGTAAGACAAACTGGACAGAAGTTTCTTCTGTACAGGAATCATGGTGGTGTTCTTGAAGCAGGTGGGAACTCTTGAACTGCAGGAACTTCAGGGTCTTCATGGAGGCTCCTGTTAAAAATGTCTGTGAAAACACCTGCTAAGTGGTCACTGCAAGAATTTGGAATGCAGACAGAAATTCCATGGGGTGCTGCTGATGTGTGGATATTAACGCGGCTGAATGTTCTCGTAACGTTGTCAACAAAGACAGAGGCAAAACTGGTGTCATCTAGCCCTGCAGGAGCTCGAGCTGGAGCGTCTGTATTTCAGAGCTCAAAGCAACCATAAAACGCGTTCAGCTTGTCAGGAAGCGATAGACCAGTAACCAAGTGAAGATGACGGCAGATTATTATCCATCATTATTTGGTTTCCCAGCCACATGTAACCCGCATCTTCGGCACAGGAGAACTCGTGTTCTAGCTTAGTGTTGTATTCGCATTTTGTGCATTTAATGACTTTCTAGAGATGGCACTTATGTTTCTCGTTTGTTTGCATGTCTCCAGACTGAAACACGTTATTGCAAACCTGCTTCCTAGTTTCTCACTAATAAGTGAGAAAAGCAATTGATCTATAGGGAGGTAGTTCAGCTGTCTGTGCCTTTGGTTGGACGGGGCGCAGATGGGGTTGATGTCAGACCTGTTGCACCAGAAGGTGCCACACACTTCCAGACAAATGTCCATCTGCCAGTTGCTTGGTACGAAAGGGTCAGCGATGCAGTGAAATAATGTGAAGTACAGTGTTGCTTCACTACTAGTGTTACCTGGCGTGTATTGGTACATCCACTCCATCATATATATATATGTTAATAACCAAAAAAATGGTGACGCCACATAGTTCAGTGGAACAGATTTTATGGGACCAGACTATGCTCCTGGGCAAAAAAATGGGCCAAACCCGAAATTCCCTGGTCAGAGTCCAGATTTGAACCTATATTTAGTTTCACATTAACCACAAATTAAGAAATATTTTTGAACTTTTCATCAACTGTTTAAAGTTTTTAACATTGAAGGGAACGTTGACTCTTCTTTCTGTAAAGAGCCGTCAGCAGTTTGCTCTGTTCTTTGCCCGTTAGGAATTTCATGTGACAAAGCATCAGTGCTCTTTCATGTCCTCTTTATCTACAACACTTATACAATGAAGGAAATCAATGGAAAAAGCTGTTTCTTTATCAGTTTGATTCCTGCTAATGTCCTGACCGATTATTTACTGTTGAGACCATTAAAAGCTCAAATGTTTTGCAATTTCCTGTTTGGCCCCTCGTTTTGCACACCTACAGGTGCCGTGTGAGGTCTTTGTTCTTAATCCCGTTGCTTAGTGACGCTGTGTGCTTGTCCAGCCCCCTGGAGACCCCCCTCCTGTGCCTGGAACTGGCCAACTGCAGCCTGAACAGCGTCGACATGGTGTACCTGGCTAACAGCCTGCATGCCGAGCACCTGGTTAGCCTGGACCTGAGCGGCCACGCCCCGGCTGAAGCTTTCCCCCACGCCTTCCTCAAGCTGCTGCGCCGCTGTGCGGGGACGCTGGCCAGCCTGACCCTGGAGGAGTGCGGCCTGGAGGAGCAGCACCTGGAGCTGTTGGCGGCGGCCCTGGCGCCCTGCCGCGCCCTGCGGCAGCTCAAGCTCCTGGGCAACCCGCTGAGCTCACGGGCCCTGAAGGTCCTCCTGGCCGGCCTGGCCTCGCACCGCAGCCTGCGCTATGTGGAGCTGCCGGTGCCACGCGAGTGTTACCCCGCAGATGCCACGTACCCGCTGGACGAGGCCGAGCTGCTACGATACAACCGCGCGCAGTTCGAGGAGGCTCGGGCGGAGCAGCTGGCACTCCTGCAGCAGGAGGGCCGCTCCGACGTGGAGGTGTGCACACCACTACTAGGCGCCTACGACCCCGACATCAATGAGACCAGCAACGAGCTGGGCATGCTGATGCTACGCTCCTTCAAGGACATCCTGGGCAACTTCATGGACAGCATAACGGCCCAAAAATAAGCCAGTAGGGGGCGTGGTGGTTAAGCACTTTGAAAGCTAAAGACATTTAAGCTGAATTGATCCAGTCAAATATCTGGCTGTATGAATGGGGGAGATTGTCTCTCAGTCACTATGCATGAGTTTCCATTTAGAAATGACTCATAAACAAAAGGTGCATGACCTCAGAATTACAGGGTCACGCTGCACTAACATGATACCGCCACTAGGGCTGTAGCACAAATTTTAAACTGAGTTTAAGAAATTCTTATGGTTTTGATGAGGTATTAATGAGTCCTATAGGACATTTACTTGTAAGAAAAATTAACCCATAAAGTTGCATAATAAAATGACACAAAATAACTAATGTATGGTTTGCCAGTGTTTCTCCCAAGTCAGAACCTAGGTTATAAACAACAGTGATATTGGCTTGTTTAGAACAAACCAATGCAGAACTGAATAGTTTCCATTTCCTGTCACATGACACTAGCATTCACGCAACCTGAATGAAGCATTGACCTGAAACGTGTTAGGGGTATGTGCAATATCAGAGCACCAACTCTTCCCTGACATTCAGCTCCCTGCATCAACACGTACGATCCACAGAAAGCTGGGTGCAGATACAGAGGTCAGCTTTGATTGGCTTTGCAGTCTCATGCAGCGTGGACAGACCACCTGCTGGGATTCCAGCCCTCGCCTGTCGTCACTGTCAACCGTTTATTCCCCATCGGCTCTGTCTGCCATGACACTCAGCAACGTTCTGCCCTGTAAACACCAATGTCAAACACCATTTAAAGACCGTGCCTTCAGTGCAGATTCATTCTGTCAAGGGCGATTCTACCGCAGGTCATCATCACTTTTAGGGATGGGGAATGACATTTGACATTTCTGAAAACTAACCCAGTGTTACTCACACCTCTGTTGGTGCACCCAGTTCTGCTCTACTCTGCCACCAGGCTCTGATTAAACTACAGAACAGATCTTCAAGCCCATAATTAATTAATGCAGGTGAAATTAAATATTAATATATGGTGAAGCTGGGGGTCTCAGGAACAAGTGTCGGAACAAGCAAGAAAACTTCAATGTCCCGTAACAGAGGGAGGATAAAGGCCACGGCAATAGTGTAAGAACAGCTTTAATGGTTACACATCCCAGACCAAGATACAGTTTAGATATCACAAGAGGGGGAAAGATGCACGGACAGAGGAGGAATGCAACATCTGCAGAGCTATTTCTTCTGCCAATCCTCACGCTCTTTCCTCTCCCTGATGACTTCCTTCAGGTAGGGCTCCAAGTACCGCACGTCCTGCAAGGGATCACACGACGCTTTAGGGAACAGAGATAAATCCTTCATAAGAGTGTCTAATGCAAAATAGGCGCATCCTCATCCCACTGGAAAAACTGGGTAGTTCTCGCATACCTAATCTTGTTCGCCATGAGAGTCCAGGAATATTAGGGGTTACGGACCTTACTCAAGAGCCCAGCAGTGATATGATTACACTGCCACTGATAGGATTCAAGACAACAGCCTTCTGGACATATGTACAAATGCCTAATCAACTCAGCTTCACGCCGCTGCTCTAAAAAGAAGCCAGTCTGCTGTAATTGGTATAACAACAGACCACAACTTACAATGAAAGAACAGCACCGTACAAAGTTACTGCTGTGACTGACAGACTACTTCTAACTGTGGTGATATTTAGCCATAGTTAAATAACAGGGAAGGACATGTTGGTGAGAAGCAGCTAATATTCTCAGCACTATTTCCATTAAATATTTTGTCATTAGCCATTACAGCTTTTGCAAGTCTTTCCTGGAAATGGTTTCGCACACTCATATACACACTGATGGTTCTTTTTAATACAATATTTAAAAACCACGCAGGGAGATGGTTGGGGTGGTTTAGGAATTCTTGCTAATCAGATTGCACTGTACCTCTTCATATTTAATCCACTGGTTCTTGGGCAAAATTTGGTGCTTCATGGACAAGTCCAGGGCACGCTTAATGCGGAAGATCCTTTCGTTATAAAGCGTCTCCGGTAACCTCTTGATGGCGTCCTGCACGTCGCGATCCTCATGGAGCACGTCATCCCGCATCAACCCTGAGACAAATCCAATTCAGCTCCACGCAAGGAAACTTTCACAGGCACGATTGCGATGTCCCAAAATATAATAAGCAAGCTTACCGATTTTGTTGAATCCAGCAGCGTTGTAAAACCATTTAGAGAAGACAGTAAGCAATCGGCCACTGGAAGCTACGGAGGACAGAAAACTTTCAGTGTATCTGAGTTCACTGGATTCACTTTGTATCAAGATGTCATCTGTAGCTGGCGAGGGGATCATGGTGTTTGCTGACATATATTCAGCACACACAACAGTGTCACTGAATATCCTGGGCTGACAGCACCACCCTGTGAACAGTGGTGCTATTTACATTTAGCAGTCATGTTTATGCAAAGCAATGTGCAAGTGAGGGAACAGCAGGATCAAGCAGTGGAGACATTACTCTGCCCAGCCAACGGATTTGATCCAATGACATTTTGACCGCAGGGATAACCCTAAGGTCCTAACCAGGAGATCCACCAGCAGAAAAATATCACACAATAACATTCTGGTGATAGTCCAATTAAAAGAAATAGCGGTAGGGGGTGAGGTCAACGTTAGATCCCCGTCAGGTCTGCCTGTATACTGTTACCTACCAGCAACCTCCAAGACAGTAAATACCCTGACAGGATCATTATAATAGCGAAATTACAATGGAGCAACAACTAGATCCTATCGGGGTGGGGGAAAAAATTACACACACAGAGTTAACAGAAAGTCAAGCTAATACGATGACTGACATAAGCTAAAATGAAATAAACGGCTGCTCATACATAGAATTTGTGCCTGGAAAGTTATAACACATCAAAACGTTACGACCAGTGCTTGATCACTGTCAAAAGACATCGCAGGGTTTCTAGGGCACGGTAGAGGACACACATATCCAATGCAGACTGCTGCCCGCCCACCTCAATACCTCTGCCACCGTACCATGACGTACGTGTTTCTACAATCTACAGTAAGCTATTCAATTATGCACGTATCCACAACATGTCAATCACATTAAAACTCAAAACCTTACGGAGAACGATATTACCTGGTACTTTCGACGCCATCTTAATGTATGAGTTGAGAGCACGCAGAATTGTGGGATCTCTGACGCAACGACGGCTGCCGCTAGGGGACATTTCCGCTTATAAACCAAGCCATAGACGTGTGGCGCTTGGAGTGTTTTAATCGCCGACCAATTGATATAAAGATCAATAAGTTAAACCATGTATGTAATAATGCATTTATGGACTGACGCTGACTGAAAACCATTGTTTTCAATCCAAAGTTTAGATGACAGTCTCAAATGACTTTATTATTATATACATTATAACTTAATAGATTATCATTCCTGGACCATTAAATGGTTTATCTAGAT
>JABFEB020000045.1:18424672-18438504 GCA_019775895.2 Stomatorhinus ivindoensis | reverse complement strand
AACATGGTAGCCACATAGCTGGTCAAACACCCTTTAATTTCACAGTAGAAAACAATCCCTAAATGTCTGACCTGCAATGCATTTACGCATTAACATTTCCTACTGATATACAAATGGGAGAGAAACAGCTGGTTTTAAATTACAGGGTCTTCTGAAACAGCTCAAAGTCTTCTACGGTTGCTTTCGCCACATCAGGGCAGAAGATCCGGTCTGGCAGGGAAACGAGGCAGTGCAGGGAAATGTAATTGGGCTTTGCGGGGTCATACTGAGCCTTTTCTAGGTATCGGAGGAACAGGTGTCTCTCTTTGATCCGAAGAAGCCTCGAGTTGAAAACCTAGGCATATAAACACAAAGGTCGTAAGGGTTAGGTCAAAGAGCATTAAAAAGCAAGTATATTCAGAGCCCAACATCTCTCCGTGTTCTGCAGACCTGGGGGAATTTGATGATGAGAGAGTGAGGGATGCCCATCGTGTTGTGGACGTAGTTAAAGATCTCAGTCAGATTCTTTTTCTTGGCAGTGAGCACCTTGGGAACTGCGGTGACAATATGCTGGATTTCATTGGGACGGAAGCCCAGCTCCAGCTCACAGACCTGAGGGCGGAAAATGGCATCAGACAGGGTGGAAAGGACCAAAAGAAACAAGGGCAGGAAGTGGAATAGATTCCTCAGACCTTCAGGTTCTCCTTCACTGGTTCCAAACTCCTGCACAGCAGCCCTGGAAGACGAACCAGAAGGTTTCTGGTCTAAAAGACATGTAAAAATGGTTATCATTCATTACTGCTCTGAGGAAAAGTGTAAGAAACTTAGACTTTGCTAATTGAGTGAAGCTACTTAAATTATACTTTATATAATTAATTAGTGTGTCTGGTACAGCGGTCAAGAGAAGAAAAACTTTCAGCTCCATAAAATTGCATCTACTAAACTATATCACATTTGATATACTTCTCCAGAAACCCAGCAACAAAATGAAAAACGTCATAGCATGTCTAAGACATCTCAGAAGATCCATGTGACAACCTGCGACTGGCCTTCTAAGTCTTCCACCAAGATTGATTGACAAACGCAATCCTTTTTCCAGATGCTCATCGTGGTGCGCTAATGCAAAGCATCATGGGTTGCGGGATGCCACCTTTAGAGGCTAGCGACCCTCTAGTCTGTTAAAAAGGTTTCAAAGGCGCCGGGTAAAACTACAGATTGGCATCTGCCTCCTGTGACCCTGTGCTGGACAAAGGGGTCATGGGCGCTGAGAGACTGGTTTGCAGCTTCCACTCTACCTTCTCTGTGCCGAGGCCCAAAGTTTGCTGGTAGAAGTTTAAGCGGTTGTCAAGCCTCTCAATGCTGAAATTGAGTAAATAAGGAGCTTTGGACACCATGGATGCCACAGACTCCTGGCTGAACTTCTTCGACCTCAGGTATGCGCTCCTTTAATTAAGAGAAAACAAATGAATGAAGATACAAAACACACACACACACACCATCCCTGTGGAGCAGACTGTGCCAGGCCTCACGCACTGCATTTGCAGAAGCTAGTGGGGCCCACCTGGCTCGGAGGTTCTCCAGACCCTCTGTGAGGATGAAAGGGTTACGGGTGAGGAAGGCTCCAAGCCGTGAATCCTCCACGCCCACATCCTTCAGGAAAAGCAGCCGGTCCTTCACGTCGGCCTGGAAATCTAGCCGAAGCAGCATGGATCCAACATTGGGCCTCTGCTCCAGCTTGCTCAGATTAACACCTTGTAGCACGTGTACAGGTGTCAAAGCACAAGACAGCAAGTCCACTCAAAGGTTACCATGACAGCAGAGCTAATGGGTACAAAACTGGACTTAAGATTCTGTCGTCAGGTTAAATGTACCCATTTTAAAACAGTAACTGTCAAGTATTCTCTTGCAGGTATACAAGTATCTAAATCAATTATAAATAAAATTTATAATAAACATAATAAAACAGAAAAGATATAGTTTGACATCATCACCGCTGAATATTTCATCTATATTAAAGTCCCACTTTTAGGTACCTAACTTAAGCAGCTGCTGGAGCGTCTCTGATTGGTCGACGTAGTGCCCAAGAGAGACGGAGACGGCAGGAAGGGCCGGTTCTGCGTGAAGATGCACAGCCTCCTCCTCACTGATCTCCTCAAAGGGAGCAAGGGGCAAGGACCCATCCAGATCTGAAGAGGCGAGGAGCAGAGAATGACATGTCACTGATTCGGAGGCGGAGACTGGGAGAGCATTTCAATCACAAGCAGGTCCGGGTTTTTACTGTCGATAAACTCTTATATTTTAAAAGTATGTGCAAGTAGAGCAATAGTAAGCATAATAAAGAGATGTCTGACATACCCTGGCAACATTCTTATAATGTACGGTCACGTCGTGTTTCTTAACTGCATCTATACCATCTGCTAATTTATTACTATTCTTGGACGTCAATATTTATTTCCTTCTGTAACATTATTCTGTTTTTCAGGGTATTTGTGTAGTTTGAATTTACTTGCACTGTATTGTCTTTGCACTTTATACATTTGGATATTTATTTTCATCTGAACACTATGCTGTAACTGCTACACACCCCGTATTTTTCCCCCAGCATCAATAAAGTTTATTAATCTTAATGCTAAATATTTACGTTTTGTCATGCATGAAAACGCTCCTGTGGCAGGGCACTTACCCAACAGGGGTGCCTGGCTGTCAGAAAGGGGGAATGTGCCAGGCAGTGACCCCTCTGGGTGTCCAGGCTGCTTGGATATGAGGCCAGTTTGGACAGGGTCAGCAGGAAGCCGCTGGCTCTCTCGGCTTGCAAGGGGAATAACGGTCGTGTCGCTATACTGGCACACTGTCAGTTTCCAGGTCTCAGTTTGTGGAGGTTTATGGAAACCCCCAGTGATACCAACAGGCCGTGCTGGACCGCGGGTGAAACTAGCAGCGAATGTACTCTGAGGGATGCTGGAAAGCTGCGCATTGGCTGAGTGCAGAAATCTTGTACTCTGCTGCAGATCCGAGTACAATTTCCTCACACCAAGGAAAAAACAGCATTTCTTGCACAGGTGAAGACCACCAAGTGCCATGTCTAGAACAGAAATATTATAGAAACAAACAAAAAAACATTTTTTTAACATTCACACTGTTTAAATTAAGGAAGTTCATGTGCATAAACATTTTAAGCAAAATAATTAATAAGCCTGAGTTGTCATTCAATTTTCAGCTTTTTCTTTAAATTAAAGAAATGTATTATTAAACAAGTATTCCATCCATGTATTTATAATTGGTGAAACGCGCACACGTTTCTGGAATATGCAGGTCGATGGATGTATAATGGACCGTCGTATTTGAACATAATACGTATACGTATCCATGTTTACCTAATCAGAATCAAAATCATAATCTGTACTGCCACACGACCAAAGCCAATTGAGATTAATTACGTGTAAGACAAAACGGAATAACATCACGTTCTTGATATGACATATTTAACTTTATAATTATTTTATAGACAAATCCTTTTCAGTTACCTAGCTAGGAAACCATATATTCAAATCTATTTTCATTTTGGGAAAGCATTTAAAAGGCTGTATTTATTTACGACTTGTTTACTACCAGCCCTCGATCACAAAACATCCTTACTAGTTACTTTAGCTTCACCATGTAAAAAAACGCCCGTATAATTGGAAAAAATGTCATTGCGTCAGAAGCGTGCGCTGCATAATTTTAGTTTATTTGGCCAAAAAAGACAGTTAGAATTCTGAATTCGTCGCGAATTGAACATATCTGCCCGTCCTGTGTCGCCTGAACCCATAAAGTTACCTGAAAACACGTCTAACACCTCCGGAATTAGCGACACGCAGCTTTGCGACAGTGGCGCTGATCAGTCAGTCAGACCCATGTGGCGTTCAGGAGGCGTTCATTACCGGGTCATACCAAGTGGAGTCACGGTAGAGGGGTTCACCTTTACCAAGACCAAAGAAACAATCAACAAGACAAAAGCCTCTCTAGATTACTTTTAGCGCTGCTAAAGTTTTTCAAGAAATAATGCGATTATGGTAATAGCATTAATGTTTTGGAATCCCTGTCTGGATTACTTGAGTGCTGTTATCTCTTCTCCCCCCGCAAGTACATTAGATGGCTTTGCCGTTTCCAGGCTACTTGACACGGTGCTTAGCGGATGACAGACCCTGACCTAAGTGACTGGTGAGCCGGGGGATTCGGAAGGGCTGACTGGGGAAGCTGAGCGACGATGGCGTCCGCCTTGGGGTCCCGGACGCTGAGCAAAGATGATGTCAACTACAGGCTGCATTTCCGCATGATCAACGAGCAGCAAGTAGAGGACATCACTATCGAGTTCTTCTATAAGCCACACACGATTACTTTGCTGACTTTCACCGTGGTCAGCCTGATGTACTTCGCGTTTACCAGGTACGCGATACCGCCCCTGGAGGGGTTAGCTGGCTTAGGTGGACATGTGGGTTCTAGGGATGGGTCTAGGTTTGCCAGCTAGGTGCCGCCTGCCGCTGTGGAGGAGACGGAGTAAACATGTTGTTGAAGTCCGTAATTTTAATTCAGGGTTGTACTGGTACTCGGATGTTCATTATACCTTTTAACTACCATATTTCTGTCTTTCCTCCCCCTTCTTTCACGGCCCCGTGTTGCATCGAGTGGTGGGTCCCGCCTTCCTGCCATGCCATCTGAGTTCCGCTTTTCAGACTGTATGTTTTGCCCAAATAGTAAGGAAAGTGCATCTTTTCCTTCAATACCACGCGTGCAGTACTTTCCATCTCTACGAATAGTACTTTCTTTAACACGTCAGTATGTTATTTGCATTAATAACACGATCGGAATAGAAACATTTCTCCTTTCATCGCGCATTCATTTGGTTCTTCTCCAGCGTCTGAAATAAAATCCCCCCCACTTAGTGTCTATTTCACTGAGCACATGGCTTTAGTGTTTTTATTTTACAATTTTAAGTTATAGGTTGGATGACGCACAGGGATGTGAATTTGACTTTTTTGGACTAGTTAACATTTCTAGATAAAGACAACCCATTAAAGCGAACAGCGAAGGAATTGGCATTTGTTCTGCAAGGAGTATATGTACGGAAAGCCGGGGGTGGTTGTTACCTGATCGATCACATGTTCGGTTGTGAAGTAAATGGCCCTCGGTAGTAGTGAGTACGGCCCTAATACTGTAGGACATTTTGAGGGAGAATGGAGAGTTTGGATTGCAGTACCATCTTAAACGTTACGTTGTCTTCAGCTCTAATTGTGTGTGTAGCTTTCTTTTAACTTATAACTTATGAACATACCTAATTGTTTGTGGTCTGGTGTCAAATATTAATTACAGGACAAAAATGACAAGACCTACAGAGAAACCCTTAACAGGACATGCATGTGTACAACTAAGAATGTAATATAAATGACAGATTAACAGAATGCAGCAACAGAGTACATTATGCAAAACGTTTTAAGACATCATAAAATAACACACATAGCCTTGCTTACTGCAGATACTGGAGGCTATAGCTATCTGAGCCAGCTTAGTGTGGAGAATTGATGGAACAGTGTTGTAGGAGGCTGAGCTGAAATCCACAAACAGGAGCCTGGCATACATGCTGGGGGAGTCCAGATGCTGGGCAATGTAGTGGAGGGACAGTGTGACTGCGATGCTCTGCTGGCAAGGGTCAAGGAGGGGGTCTGTGATGGACTCGAGGTAGGCCAACATCAAGCGTTCAATGGTGTTTATAACCGCTGAGGTCAGAGAAACTGGTCTGTTGTCCATTGGTCTTGTCTGTCTTGGGAGCTGGGACAATCGTAGCCACCATAAAACAATCTGGGACCCTGCATGCATGAGGGAGTTGTTGAAAATTTCACTAAAAACTGGACCAATCAGATCAGTGCAATGTGCTGTGACTGGGATACCATCGGGGCCTGCTGTTCTCCTGATGTTCCGTGTCCAGAATAGTCTGCATACATCCCCAGTATCCACAAAGAAACAGGAGTGTGGGGAGGAGGGAGATCGTGGGGGAGGCAAGGTGTTCCAGCAGTAGAACCGGGTATTGTGGAAAAACAAAGTTTTCGCTAGAGATTACAATACAGAGTGTCAGTTTGCAGCGTGTCGCACCATTGACTTATCAACAATAATCTTGCTATGCATTTGTTTTGCATAGGTTATCTATTCTCAAAACACTGTGATTGGTTGGGATTGTGCTGATTTCTGTGATGTGATAGGCTGATGCGTGCCCTCAAGCAATGTTTCTTATTGTCACTTTATGTGAATTTCTCATTTTCTTATTGTTTCGATTTTATATGATGTCCAGTAAGATAATAAACCGCATATAACGCCTGCCGCTTGGTGTGAGGAGGGGTTGTTGGTTGCTGTCACCCAGGTGAGACGAGTGAAATGGTGATCGTCTTTGTCAAACTGAGAGTACAACTCGTCGAGCTGGTTGGCCAGGGTGGCGGAGGGGGCCTTGGGGGCTCCTCTTTTTGACGTTGATAAGTTGCTGCAAAGCCCAGCTGTTGTAACTGGAGGAATCTCTCTCTATACATCTCTTGTGAGCCACTTTGGGATCCTCGATTTCCTTGCTGAACTGCCGTTTCATGCTCCTGTGCTTTGGTGAACCGTAGATTATCATCATCAGCTTTTTTGGGTGGTACACGTCTTCACAAAAAGAGAGAGATGTATGATGTAAGTGTCATAGTGTCGGGAGTTTAGGGGAGGGTCTGTATGTGGCTGATATGTTTAGCAAGTTAAGAAGTGTAATATATGTAATATAACTGTGTGTGTATGTGTGTATATATGTGTGTGTGTATATATGTGTGTGTGTGTATATACACACACACACTCCCAATATTATATTGTACATTACAATATGAATGACAATTGTGAAATTCCAATGTGTGTTTTTTAAAGGCAAAACAACTGAATTGTTCCTAATACGTTTCATACAATGCCGCTAAAAGATATCAGATGCAGACAGCAGAAATATTTTATGATGATAAAAGCTGTTAATGTTTAGCATTTAAAATTAAGCTTGCGGTCATGCATCGCTCGGAGACTGTGATTTAAATGTTGCCTGTGTGTATATAAAAATGTTTTTATTGAGTGATTGTCCAGCTGTGATTATGCCTGTGGCACGAGATAATCATTAAATATAAAGTAGCGGTTTTCCATTTGTAAACATGACCTGTGAACAATGGCACTTCTATTACAGAATGTCCCTGATCTATGCTGTATTTCGTATTGAGCCATGAAGGACATTTATAGCCATGTATCTAGAAATGGGTGCTAGAATTGAGGTTAACTTGATCTATTTCAAAAACCATTTAACCATTTATGAGAGTCATTATTAAACATTGTATTATAGTTATCGGTGGCATTAAATCCTTTGTGTTCATAACCAAGTCTGTTTGGTGGCTCCATAGCTGAATGGGCAGCACTGTGCGCTCGCTTCTCTGGGGTTGTGTGTGCGTGTGTGTGTGTGTGTGCGTGTCTGTCTGTGCGCGTTCGTTATTTAAATGGTTATAGGAATGGGTGGATTTTTTAAGGATGATTATATATCCATCCATCCATCCATCCATCCATTCCCCAGCAGAGTGTATTCCAGACGGCTCACCGCGCAGGTAGGGGGTGCCAGGTCTCACAGTCGCCCCCTTCAGGCAGTTCAGGAAGGCCGCTTGCAGCCTGGCTGCATGTCTGTGCAGTGCAGGAGGACACTGGGAGAACGTGCAAACCACAGTCTCCCACAGGGGGGCCGCTGTCTGCCTTGCCTGCTTTACACTGTATGCTGCCTTTTCCTTCGGCAGGGACGATGCAGACCCTGACAGCAACCTCCGCGTCGGCCTCATCCTGGTGGTGTCCTTCTTCCTGGTTATCAGCACCCTCGCCTTCCCAAACGGTATGTCATTCGCAGCCAGTCACACCTGCGGCCTCTGTGTCCCTGCGTCTTCTGTGAAGCCCCGGCGTACTGCTCTGAGCACCCGCCCGCCTTCTCTCCTCTCTCAGGTCCGTTCACCCGACCTCACCCGGCGGTGTGGCGCATGGTCTTCGGTAAGTCTTTCTTTGAGCTCCACCAGACGGATCTGTCTCTCTGACTCTTGTGTCCGGTCAGGAGTCTTGCGTCACGTGACGCCATTAATGGAATGTGACGGCATGTTTCTGGACATGCTGTGGAACTCGTGAAACACCAGCCAGAGCTGATCTCACAGAATATGATGCTTTAAATGAGATGTATACAGTTTACAAATGTGTCTAGGTCCTGAGATAAAGACGGCACTCCTCTGTAACTCCTACAGACATATTGTCACTTATTTAATACTATCTTCCATGGTGTGGGAAAAACCACTTCTGGTGGGGAGATGCTTGAGTCAGGTGTCCTTTATTAGCAACGTGCCGCGGAGCCCACTAGGAGTGGGCTTCCGATGAGGACAATAATGCTGCGTTCCATTCACCTCCGGGGCAGGGGACTGGAGATTACCTGAGGCATTCCAGTACAGTTAGCCACAAGCGATACCAATTCTAACCAGCTCGATTGTTAGTCTTCAGCAATACCAGTTTATAGCACATTACAAATACAAACACTGTAGCAACATACCAGTTACAGGTTGGACAGTAGTATGTATGCGCCGATTTAGTACGACACAAACCAGACCTAAATGTTAGCAAATGGTATATAACTTCCACTTTCGCTTCTGTTCATTAAGGGCAGGGTTGTAGATGTTCCTCCAACTTTCCAAATCGGAAGCCTGTCTGCCCCTCCCTCCCTGGTGGGGGTGCCGTTCAGACCCTGTGGGCTGCTTAAATATCAAAGGAAGACGTGGGCAGGAGATTGCAAGAGGTAGTACTTGCATTTGGGAGAGTCTAAAGCTCTTTTCACACATGTACTCTGGACGTTGGAGAATCAGGTTCAGATATTTTGTGGAATTGCCCCTCAGACATACTGTATAGCAGAAAACTGGATATTGTCCATTTAGATGCTTACACACTAATTAGACATACTCCAGCTTGTGTAGACATGGGGTAGCACTTGGGTTGCACATGCAGGAGGCAGGACATCTCGCAGAAAGTAGGCTGCAGCAATCGCAGCGTTTGGCGTGCAGCATTACTGACAGAAGCTCCTGAATCTCGTCGCCTCTCCAGTTAGCCCTGTCCGTTGGGGTCTTCCTCGTGTAAATGACTCTCCTTCTTCGCCCTCGGATGTTTGTATCCTGCTTTTGTGCCATTCGCACGATAGAAACGTCATCCACTCGCCCCCTTGCAAGTGTCCTGCTCCATTCACACATGGGGGTCAACCATAAATTACTTTGTGCTAGGAAGGTAGCAAATTCTGTTTACTCTCTGGGTAACGCCTGGAAAAGTTCAAGGTGACAGTATGTGTCCGAGTGACCTTATTGATATTACTATCCATCCATCTCTCCAACCATCCATCCATCCATCCATCCATCCATGAATTGCCCCCTTATCATGGAGGAGGGGTTTGTGTGCCTCAATGATCCTAGGGGCTATGTTGTCGGGGGTGATTGCCCCTGGTTGGGTCTCCCCAGGCAAACTGGTATTCCTGTATTCTTCCTCGTTACCAGTGGGCATATAAAGTGCAATTCAGAGCACCCCATGAAGAAAAATAAAGCAAGGGACAACGTTACCCGGCTCTGATAGAGGGGGCCGAGGATTCAGGATTGGGGTGGAAGCTCGACCGGGTGTAGCCCTGAGAAATAGCATGGGTCCACCCTCCTGTGGGCCACCACAGGGCAGCACTGTTTTACCCACGAGGCAGGAAGTTCAAATCATGAAGTGTGAGAAGCAAAGTGTGAGAAGCATTCTTCCGGAAGGGTGACTAGCCGGACCGCCTGCGTTCCCCGTCAGGTCTGAGTGTCCTCTACTTCCTGTTCCTGGTCTTCCTCATCTTCCTCAACTGGAACCAGGTGAAGACCTTGATGTACTGGCTGGATCCCGATTTGCGCTACGCCACCCGTGAGGCAGACGTCATGGTGAGCCCCCCCACTACCTCCACTGCTTACAGGAGACCAGGGGATGGTCGCAGGCTTTGTCATTTAGTCTGATCCTTTGCCTTGTAGCCTTTCCAGAAATTTCTGAGCTGTGCCTCTCTACCTGAGTCCCCCCAAAGGGAGTATAAGCCATTTGAAAAGAGTAGTTAAATAATTGTCATATTTAGTGATGCTTTACAGACACATGGGCCTGTTTACATTTTTGCACCTCACACGTAATGCTCTGTGCGCTGAAGAAATGTACGTCTGTCTTTGCATGCTGAGATTTTAGATGAATGAGAAAAGTACTTCTACACTGAGTCCTCGTGACATTAAGTCAGGTTAAGAAGGTGAGTTTTGAACCCCCAAGCCTCATTGCTAGAGTATAATCCCATGAAATATGATTAACATGCGTAAAGAGATAATCCAGTCGGGTCCAAGGAGGCTGCTCTGTCCTTTTAGAAGCCTCTTACGGAAAGTTGGGATTATCGGATGGCTAGCTGTGAACTCTAGGCTGCCCTGTCTACCTTGGGGACTGTCGCCATGGATGAGTAACAGTCTGCTTTTATGGCTCTTAATCTCCCTGGCGGCCTCTGGTACAGGCATCTGTGGCAGCACTGTGCTGTTTAACCATGCAAATCGGTAAAAACAGCTGTATAGAACTTCTTACTTTCAAAGTGGAACAGTTGCTCATAAGACATATTAGCATTATCTCATTTTTTTTTGTGGGCTCATCAAAGAAATCGAGTATTGATTTGCACGAGTAGCTCAGAAAGTAGCCGGTTGAGTGTGTTTCTGCGCTGTTACCCAACACCTTTCATGAACATATTACTGGTAAACCTTCTGCAAATGATTAAATTTTGTTGACCATTCTCTTCAGTCCCCGGTTTAGAAAATCCTTTAATCATACCATGTTATAGGGTTGGGGACGTGTGGACTTCGACCCACCAGTGCAGTAATGTATGGTCTCTCCTGCTCTTCCTGCAGGAATATGCCGTGAACTGTCATGTGATCACCTGGGAGCGAATCCTGAGCCACTTTGACATCTTTGCCTTCGGTCACTTCTGGGGCTGGGGCATGAAGGCTCTGCTCATTCGTAGCTATGGCCTCTGCTGGACCATCAGCATCACCTGGGAGCTCACCGAGGTACGGGGATCCCGGGGGGGCCCCAGGGTGGGATCCACAGGGCTGCAGGTCACGTCCTTGGGGTCGTGGGCTGGGTAACTATGAAGAGTAGCTCCGCAACTAGAGGGCTAGTTAGGGTAGGAGAAGGAGAAAAAAACCACATTCACTTAATGACCATGACAGTGAGAGCAGAAGCTGTGTTAGAAGAGAGGCGTCTGTCATTCTGCAAGAGATTCACCGATGATGCGAGTCCTCACATACTCTACCTTTACATTGCATGCAGACATAATTTTCAGTGACGTTAAATGCATGTGTTTTTCCTGTGCGCTCTGTTTGCCTGATGCCATTAGTTTAGGTCCCAGAGTTTGTGTTTGTGTTTGTGTCTGAGTGTGTATGTGTGTTTCTGCCAAACGTAACCAAAGGACTGTTAAATGAGATGTTGATTTTGCAAGATGCACAATGAGTCATCAGTCCTGTAAAACACACATACATACACACACACACACACACACACACAGCAATTACTGCCACGAGCAGCCTGTCTCTGCTGGGCCTTGGCCGGTCAGCCACTCTTTCCCCCCCCCCCACAACAGTGCCGGCTGGCTGTTCTTTGTTTTTCTTCGTTCCTTAGCAACAAGGAAGCAGCCATGTCTGACGCCTTGCCCACACGTGGCAGCGCTTAGCGTGATGGCTGCAGCCACGGCCTCTCGAGAGCGGCACTGCATGGGTGTCCTCTGACAAAAGCTCTATACGTAACGGCAAATCTACAGAATGAGCTAAGCGAAGGCATTTCCAGGAAACGTCCTGCTTTTGGATCTTTGCCTGTGTGTCGCTCGGCCTGTGTGTCCCTATGTTTACCCGTTAAAACTGCATGATACCTGTTAAAACTGCATGAAGGAGAGCAGTTTCCAAGGAGACCAGAGGGCCTGGTGCTTTTGCGTTGCGTTTCCTTTGCCCAAACCAGGTCGGCGTAAATCGTGCCCTGCAGCCACGCCCGGCAACTCTAACAAACCACGCCCCCCACAGCACTAACGAAAAGATTGATTTCATTGGCTAACAGTATGAGAGCACTGATCCAAATTGTAGTGCTGAATGTATCTCGCAGTCTCGCTTTCATCTTTGATAGATAGATTTATAAAATTCAGGATGAATAAAGTATGTGAGGGAAAACTGAAATTCTGCCCAACAACGAAGGTTATTTCAGCTAAGAATAACTCTGATTAGCAGCAACTAATAATTTTAGCTCAGATATGAAAGATAGGGCTAATAGTTAAATTTGGCTTTTATTATTTTATGATCGCTGATTACTAGCTAACCTTAAGCTGAATGGCTTTATCCTTATCCCACCCAGAACAAACATCTTCTTCTGAAGGATGTTGTTCATTCAATGATCTGAGATCATCAAGAGAAGAATTAATCATGCAGCCAACATTTATTTATTTAAAGGGCCATTTACAATTCTGACATTGTAATGTCATTGAAAACTAATGTCAGTTTGCCTTGGAATGGAAGAGAATTTGATACTGGGGGTGGGGGGGGCAGCTTAATTTAAATGTCCCCTAACGTCCTGCACTCCTCTGATTATTTATTATTCTTCAAGTCACAAAGAGTCACATCTGTCTATAACCCTGTAATAACTTCCACATTCGTGTGACACGTCGTATCCGCACAAGCTGTCATCGGATACGTAGTGAGCCAGTGAAATCCACCTTGAGTCGCAGAGCGTATAGTCAGCCATGGGGTGTGGTCTGCGTTGAAACTGGTTTGGGAAAGAAAATGAGGGATTTGGGTCACCAGCCTGCATTCCTTTGGGTGAGCTGGGGCCAGGTTGGGGTCTCCGCTGCCCGGCAGTGGGTGAGTCTTCCTGGCCAGGTTGGGGTCTCCGCTGCCCGGCAGTGGGTGAGTCTTCCTGGCCAGGTTGGGGTCTCCGCTGCCCGGCAGTGGGTGAGTCTTCCTGGGGCCACGCCTGGCTTTCAGCAACCTTAACCTCTCGCCTCCTCCAGCTGTTCTTCATGCACCTGCTGCCCAACTTCGCCGAGTGCTGGTGGGACCAGGTGATCCTAGACATCCTGCTTTGCAATGGTGGAGGCATCTGGCTGGGCATGACGGTGTGTCGCTTCCTGGAGATACGCACGTACCACTGGGCCAGCATCAAGTAGGTCCCGCGCGCCCTGGAGGAGGCCCCCTCTGATTGGCCGCTCGGCACATAGCGGGACAAGAACCACGGAGGGGATGTATGGAGAAGCTAGTGTGACAATCAGTGCTGATTTACAGGAACGGGTCGGATTAGCATAGCTTTCAGTGGCTCGCTTAGCAGGCCGTCCCATGTTAGTGTTGGGAAACAAAGGCTGACCTTTGGCACACTAGTGGAATTCTAGAACAACTATGTGTTTTATCTAGGCATAGGATTAAGTTGGCGTCTTTCAACCAGTGTTCTGTGTGTGTGTGTGAGAGAGAGATACAAGCATACACACGCTGAATAAAATAAGTTTATATATTAATAGCAAAATTATAAATGACTTGGTTTAAATGGTTAAGACAAAATAGCTTTGTGTGTAGTGACTTTTTTTCATTTAATTGCCTAATAGGCTGTAATTACACTTGTCACATGATCAAATGCAGCCACGAATAAGACATGTGACACCCATTCATGTACATTGTTTGGCAATTTTGCAAACCACCCCGCAGTAAAAAGACAAGATCATGGACAAATTGAGTCAACAGGTTAAGAGTAATGTG
>JABFEB020000045.1:18344312-18364147 GCA_019775895.2 Stomatorhinus ivindoensis | reverse complement strand
GGCTGGTGGAGCAGTGGGTGGGGCTGACAGAGGAGAGGAATGCCGTGCTGGTGCCAGCTCCTGGCAGTGCCATCCCCGGGGCCCCGGCGCACTGGTGGGTCTCCCTGCTGCCCCCCCCCCCCCCCAGGCATGCCGGACTGCGTGTGGGGACCCGGTCCTGACAAGAATAGGGGTCACATTTCTCCAGATGCAACAAGATCTGGGTGGCATGACAAGCAGTGAAGTGTTTAGTGTGACATACTACGGCAGCACGGTATAGGGAATTTTTCCAATATTATAATGTGATTTTGTTGTAATAAATATTGGGGTATTTATGAAACCAAAAGAGGAGTTCAACATAAGTTTCTCACAAATCCAGCCAAGAGTGATTTAAACTACAAGGATGAAAATCGTTATGATTTTAGATTTAGATTTGTTCAGTTCGCCCCTCGCAGTCATTTGTTGTTCTGTGATGACGGTTTCTTTCCCACACAGGACACCCAGTGCCGGTATGGAGGCTCACATTCCTGTACTCTTTCTGGACCTCAACGGTAAGATGCCTGGTTACCTTGGTGACGACATCCGTCTCGCTTCCTGCAGCACCTCACTCTGTTTCAGCATGCCTGCCTTTTTCTTTCTGCCCTGGCCCACCCCCCGGCCCACCCACCCCCCCCCCCAGCAGGCGAACTGACAGTGAATGGACAGCTGAGTGGCCCCCCCACTGCTGGGGTGAACTCCATCCTGCCCAAAGAGCACGGCAGCCCTTTTTTCTACCTCCCAATTATTCGGCACAGCGACGACCAGGTAGCGTGCCATGACTCTGTGCTGCCACCTTCAGGCAGAAATGTGACACGGCAGCTCTGCATTTTTTTTATTACAGATTTAGTAAATTTTCATCTATACATTTAACAGAATGGCAGACATACAGCATACATTTATGAACAAGTAATAAATGAAGCTTTGAAACCCTAGCCAGTGTCCTGTAACTGCGCTGCTGTTGGTTTGTCATTGGTGACATAATTGGTTCTTATTGGTTGAACCGGGCGGTGACATCACTGTTGTGTGGGGCCTCCCCCAGGTATCTGCTGTCTGTTCCTGGGACTCGTCCATCCATGACTCTGTCCACCTGAACCGCGTCACTTCGCCCAACGAGCGCATCTACCTGATCGTCAAGGCGACAGTTCAGCTCAGCCACCCGGCCTCCATGGAGCTCGTGCTGCGCAAGAGGATCGCAGTCAACATCTACAACAAGCAGAGCTTCACCCAGAGCCTGAAGAGGCGCATGTCGCTGAAGAACGTGCTGTATTCCTGCGGCGTGTCCTACGAGATCGTCTCCAACATACCAAAGGTGCCATCTGTGCAACAGTGCCCCCTGTCTTTTTATCTTCCCGCTTCTGTCTCTCCATCTCTACCCCCGCTCACCCCCTCCGACTCCCTGCTCTCGGCCAGGCGTCAGAGGAGCCGGAGGAGAGGGAGACGCTGGCCTTGATGGCGGCGCGAGGCGAGGCGGAAGGAGCGCAGGACGGGGAGACGTACATCGAGAAATATACCCGAGGGGTCCTAGAGGTGGAGAACATCCTGAGCCTGGAGAGGCTGCGGCAGGTGGGCCTGCCCCCCCAATGCACTTGTGCGCACACACACACACACACACACACACACATCTCCACATGGACTACACTCCTTAATGGACAGTCCCTCTGAAGACTTATTTAGGGGCTTCAGTATATCTTAATAAGCACTATATACTTCATTATCCTGTTAGTGTTGGTCTGTGTCTCAGGCGGTTAGGGCATTATGCCTCTGATCAGAAGGTCACTGGTTCAAATCCCAGGGTCCCGAAACTGATGTCACTGGTTAGGCCCCTGAGGAAGACCCTTAAACACCAAATGCCCAAGGGACTGTCTGACTCTGCTTCCACAAAATAATAATAATTATAAAAATAATAATTCACATCGCTTAGATTAAAGCATCAGAATAAATAAAGTATATGCAGTGATGGTAATCAGACATGAAGAGATTTATGTCATTTTTGTCCGCAAAGAGATGTGCAGGCTGTACAGGTTGTGTCTCCTGAGGAGGGGGGGTGACTGTTTAGGGCTTTATCCTCCCCCAGTGAGTTTCAGTAATGCAGCACCCAGCCTGTCAGACCCTTTCTCACGGCCATTGAGCCCTCGCCGCGTCTGTCCACAGGCTGTCACCGTGAAGGAGGCCCTGGCAGCCAAAGGCAGACACATGCGGCGCAGCGTCAGCACACCCAACGTCCAGAACGTAAGAGGCCCCAGCGCCTGCTGCCCAGGCCTACGTTCACAGGACAGGGGTCCTGCCTGAACAGGGCCGCGCCAAGGCCGTCGTGGTTGTAGTTGGCATAGGTCAGGAAATGTTTACTGACCGCACATGCCGCCCTTTCAGGCCTCGTCCAGCAGGATCGACCTGACCGCCTGCGACGATGAGGATCTCAAGGTATTGCCTCCTTGGTGAGTGAACCCATCTCATTCAGACGCGGTGCGCGGTACGGCTAAAGTTCACAACGGCTGCGTCTGCGCCGGCCCACAGGGACGCTGCGAGAGCCAGCTGGACTTTCCAGACACATGTCTGCAGGAAACGGCACTGTGCGGGACTGGAACCAAGGAATCGCCCCTGAAGAGCAAGGACAACCAAGGTAGGCGTCAGCCTCCTGGCAGAATGTTCTCCATGGCTGTGTGATGCCAGCTCTGTCCCGGCGGCATACGATCCAATCCCATTTCGCTCTCCAGTCAGCTGCAGCTCTTTGTTTATGGTCATGAGTTTTTTTTAATGAAGCGGTTGGCGTAGGCATTTGATTGGCAGTGGTCTTACAGTCATAGTTTCGGTGATCTGAAGGCCTGTCCATACACTCTGTGTCTGCGAACATGATGCGAATGAAGTGGTGACTGCCGGGGAACGCTTCGGCATCTCAAACTTTGTCTGCGCGGCCAGTTTCGTGTCCCGCCGGTGTGTTAGATGCAGTCACGAGAACACACTCAACATGGACCTGTCTGAAGAACATCTACAATATGTGAAGAAGTTGAGTCGGCATGTTTGAGTTATAAATACTCAAAAGTTGTAATCCACAGTAAAATCTGAAATCTGCCAAACATGTCATAAAGTGCAGCAGGAAACGTACCTGAGCCAGACTTTGTTGTAGTTATGGCAGTATTTGTTCTTTTGTAATAGATTATTCAACCTGTATAACTGTTTCAGATACCTTTACAGTTGAGAATTGTTCAGTTTTTTTTTTTTTTTGACATTTATATTTTATAATTCTGATATCTGTTTACCGGCTGTTTAAATAGATGGTATATTTTGGTTTATTTCAAACCCAAGCGTTTTAACACATTGTGTAACAGTCTAATTCTAATTCTAATGCTGTTTTACTTTAAAGTCCTCTTTGTGTTGCCATCTTTCACCATGGCACTTTACCTTAACTTAAAAATGAAATTGTGTCCAATTGAGTTCGACGCAGCACATTTGTCTATAATTGAATGCTGCTTGCGGTATATTTGCCTGTTGTGATGTGGCTGATGTTAATTAGCATAAAGCGAGAGCCAGCCTTTCCAATTCCTCAACAATATTGTCCTTTCGTTCTCCCACACCTTCTGCACATGTGCGAAATTGTGCGGCCGTGGCTGCAAACGCATGAGCAGGTCCGGGTGCGGATTGCGTGTGCAGGCCTCCACGATGGTACGTGATGTGGTTTGCGGTGCTGAGACGCCATGCTCTTATGGCGAGAGGCTTGTCTGTGGTGTGACGCTGGCATCGCTGCACCCACAGGCTCCGTCCCGGAGAGCCTCACGCTTCATTCCAGCCCCTTCAAGGCCCTCTCCTCCCAGCCGCCTAAATTCCTCAAGGCCTTGATGCCTCTGAAGGAAGAGAATAAGGACAAGAGGTCACTGGAGGCCCGGCCGCTGTTAGGCCAGGAGGTACCAAACGCAGACCCCTGGTTCATCCACTCCCCCACCCTTCTGTCCCTCCCACACACATACATACATATTTGCCCAGGATTTAATAGGCTCAGATGTCCCTTCACTGGCCAGTGATGGTTCTCCAGCAGCTCCACCATCCCCTTAACCTTAACCCTCCTGGCTACGCTAAACTCACACGTAGACTGACCAGGCTTTATACATGATGTCATGATCAGGTTTGGAGTCACGCCCTTTGCTGGACGCCATGCCTCTGAGCTGTGCTCGGCCCGCATGAATTGGAGCTGCACTGGCATGAAAATATTAACCAGAAACGTACAAACCGTGCAGTTTTAAACGAATGTGAAGGAGCAAGCAGGGAGAGCCTGTTAAATGCAGAGATAAGAGCACCCTTGCCCTATTGCCATGTTTAACTGGCTGCTGTTTGTACCTTTATACTCTCCGTTAAGGATGTGACTGTGTGCATGCATGACGTGCCATTGACCGCATGATCTCCACACCATGTATGTGCCGTTTTTTTAATCCTGTTAACCTCTCCTGCCGTCACCCCCTCCGTGTCACATCTGCTGTTGTCGTCTCGACCCCGTTGCAGAGCATGCGCCGTCTCGTGGGAAGTGCTGCGCTGGCCCCTCACTGCCCCCGGCGACGGCCCCGGGCCGAGAGTGAGGGCCGCAGCGGCAGGCAGCTCTGTCTCAGTAACACACACCAACACACCACTGTAAGTTCCAACTGGAGTTACACTGCCCCCTACTGCCGGGGCTCTGTAATTACAACACAGCCATTCCTCCCTGGACCTCTTGCATGGTACCAAATATTTTAAATGGGTGTTAGAATATAAACATTTAAGGTTGGCTTGACTGGATTACAGGCAGTCCCAGGTTGCGGTCAAGATCCGTTGCAAGTCTTTGTCAAATTTGTGGATTAGTCAGAAAAATAATACAGTACATAATAATAATTATTATACCACTGTTTTCACGTGCGTCACAAGTTAGTGCGTGAGTGCATTATTACGAATCATTGTATTTAAGTCAGATTTTTTATATTCTTAGCCTGGGGACTGGCTGTGACATATTTGTGCATGATGTGAAGAGGAACTTCCCAGCACAGTTAAACCTGTCGGTTATTTACAGAATTAATTTAAATTGGATCTGCATGAGCTGCCTCCCCCGCCCTGCCCCCCCCCCGCCTCATTTCACACACCTCACGCCAGTGTCAGTCCTGTCCACACTTGTTTGCCACCTCTTACTGTTAACACCGCGTCTCTACCTCATTCCACCCGCCGAATCATTCTGCATTTTGGCATCAGCTCATCATTTATGCCATGAACGTGAAGCCCTGCAAATATGCTGGCAGAAACTGAGAATTTAGGTACGATGGCATGTAATTATCACACAGAAAAGTAAACAATTTCCTTCCAACTTCAAGAATAATTCACATTAAACAAACGGTCAGTTTTCCTTAGAGGACAGATTCATCATGCCAGGGGCATAAATCCAGTGTGACCCTACAGGCTGTGATGGTATGAGCTGATCTTGCAGCATCGTGCCTGCGACAACAGGGCCTTCCTGTTTGCTAATGTGCCCCCCCCCCCCCCCCACTTTGTCGTCTCCTGCCCTCTCGCCACTATGTGAGCCAGGATTCCGAGGAAGACAATGACGGGGACGCGCCCTCTGGTCGGCCGGCCCGCCTGGGAGTGGATTTCGGCTTGCCAGAGTTCCAGCAATTCCAGCCCTACGTGCCAGAGAGCTTTGCAGACTTCGACGTGTACAACGCCAGCCTGGAGTGCTCGTCTGTGGCAACGCCCCCTGGTGGCGGGGCCGGGGTGGCAGGCTGTGAGAAAGCGGTGTCGCGGAGTCCCACGGTCAGCAGCTGCACCAGCGGCTACTTCTCCCACAGCGGCTCCAATGTGACGCTGTCCGACGCCGCCTTCACCACCAGTGACAGCCTGGACCAGCTGAGCGGACCCGGGCGGGACCTGCAGGACGAGCGAGCCTCACTCCACACCAAAAGTGCCTCGGGGGGAGACTGGCTGAGCACTGGTCACACGCCCCCACCCCACAGCCAGCGCCCCTCAGCCGCCCCGCCTTCCCCGTCCCCCACCGGCACAGGTGGCCCGCCAGACGTCCCCAGGGAGTGCAGTCTCAGCATCAGCCAGGAGTTCACGGACTTCCAGGGTGCCGAAGAGGGTGCAGCCACGGACGGCTGGCAGTCCACGGCAGGCGGGAGCTCCGGGCATCATGCCGGCGGAACCACGGTGCAGCGGCAGCTGCACAACGGCAAGGAGACTCGCGTGCGCCCGGCCTCTCCCACGTGCCACGTCGGGCCCGACCCATTTGCAGACGAGCCTGGCCGGGCGGCGGGGTGCTCCAGCGGGGACGAAGGCTCGCCGGCTACCCAACTCCCAGACTGGATGGCCCCCGGGGAGCCGGTGTGGGTGGGCAGAAAGAGCGGCATAGTGCATTATGTGGGCGGGGTGGAGTTCGCCCCAGGCATCTGGGTGGGCGTGGAGCTGGACCTCGCTGCTGGTGAGTGGTCATGTGATCGTTATCCTACGATCACATGACATCGTTATCGAGTCCCTCTGAAGAAAAACTATGCAGCCACCACTCAGGATCTTGCTAAATACATCTGATACATCTCTGTCTTTTTTAAGTGTATATAGAATGGAAGACATATTCACATCTAATAGATTAAAGTTTGAAAATAAGCTTTATTACAGATTTACAGCACAGTAAGGCTGGTAGCCATGATTCCACACCCCACTGCTAAATGGTAATCTGAACTCGTGGCAGTGATGGTGCGCACGGTGACCTCCCCTCTCCCTGTCCGCAGGCAAGCACAACGGCACGGTGCAGGGCCGGGTGTACTTCCGCTGCCCGGCTGGCCGCGGCATCTTCGTCAAGCCTTCCCGGCTGTCCCGCGACCCCTCCTCCGTGTGTGACGGGGACGGCGGCGCGGCCTCCCGCCCATCCAGGCCCTGCGAAAAGCACCGCAGTGCCACCCTCCCCAGCCGGCGAGCCGAGGAAAGGACAGGGGGTCGGCGGGGGTTTCGAGAAGGAGCTCAGAGCCGCCGCACGTCCTGGAACAGCTGAACGGCAGTATTCCGGCATCATCGGCATCGCCGCCGCCATTTTGCACTCCAGTGTAGTCGAGTCACATGGTGTATCTACTCAATGTGTTTTTTTTCTTTTTCTTTTAATTTTTTTTAAACATCTTAATTTTATAAAAATGTATTCAAGTAAATCTGTTTGTTTGAATGTGTTAGATAGGATGCAGCATTTTTTTATTTTAATCTTTGACATGCTCAGTTAAACACTGAGACCTACACACAGACTGACGAGGGCTTCCACAGTTTTTTTTTTTTTCTTTTCTTTTTTCTTTGACACAAGTGTTACAGCTTCCTGCGAGAGATTTTGAGTCAGAAACACAACATCCTTTGAGGGGGAGGCGATACTTCTTGGGCAAATGGAATCTGCTGCTGTTTGCCTGTCATTGCTGGTGGCTGAGTCTTTGAAAATTGTATTAATCACCAAAGACCTGATGTCTCATATCTGCTGTCCCATTGATGACAAAGTTTGCGTGGGTGTGAGTGAAGCATTGTCCAGTATCTATGTATGAAAACACACACACACACACACACACACACAAGTTCAAATCATAACTTCTGATCCAGCTTCAGTGATGAATCATCACTTAGATCCAGATGACCACTGTGTGGCCGGTCACTAATGAATGCGCCTGAAGAGTTCTCAACAAATGTGGTTTTCGTCCTGCCCCCCTGGATCATTAGATACCGCGCAAAAAACTTGAGATGGCTGATTTAGTCTGACGACTTCATTGCCTTACAGCCCCATCGCTACGGAAACACGAGGGGTTCTTGATTGTTGCATGGATGCTCCCTGAAGCCAGACTCAACCATATGTGGGCCAGGTCCATCATACGTGTCAAATCATTGTAGCACTGAGGTGGTGAAGTGCTGTGGCTGAAATGCCATTCAGCTGCTACCGAGTGACAAACTATGATGTCATCATGATGTCATAAAGGTACTCGTCTATAAATTTATAGGATTTTGGCAATTATGTCTGCTGGCGAAGGGCAGTATCAGGAAATGTTTATAATGTCCACATGTATGGGTATGTATGTATGTGTGTGTGCCTGATTTATATTCAGAACTATGTAAAATCTTCTGCACTCTGCTTAAAACTAATATTTTTGGATGAATTATTTTGGTGTAAAGACCTGTGGAACCGAGAATGCAGAAGAATGATTGGTTGGCTTGGTGTGGCGTTTAACAAGTAGTTTGAAGGGAGATGCTCTGTATCTTTAAATAAGAGAGAGAAACTGCTTTGCTGGGTGAGGACTTGTAAATAAAACCCTATGGCAATGTTTCCCAACCAGGTCTTCAGGGATCCGCCGACAGTCCGTGTGGACTCTCTGGCAGGGAGCGAAAATGTGTACCGTCAGTGGGCCTCCGATAACCATGTTGGGGAAACACTGTCCCATCAGAAAATAGTGTTTATTATAATGTACATAACTGTAATTTATAAGATATCAGTCAACTGTATTTAATTGATGCAGAAGTCTTTTAGAATACAGAACGTTTACAATCCAAAGAGTGCTGGTTTTATTTGCTTCTCTCCATTAAATGTACTAACATATAAGCGCATTGCAAACACACAGCAGAAGCTGTACGTAATCGGCTTCATAATATATAAAAGCGATACGTGTGGCAATCGATTGTTGTGACGCTGAATGCGCATTTTATGTGCATTTGCGTTGATATGACAAGAAATTGTCGCCCATTTTAACTTCTATACCGTAAATGAAGTACGAATTAACATATAAAGGTTAGAATGCGCGATAATTTCTTCTCATATCGGCGCAAATGCACATAAAATACGTACACATTTAGCGTTACAACAATCGATTGCCGCACGTGAATGGTACTTGCGTATCGATTATGTCAATCCCTGTATAAAAGGTACATTGTGTGATGTGCAAATATCGTGCTCTGCATCAGAATATGTCTACAGTTAATTTCACAGTCAAATTCAAGGCTGTCTTCCTCATATGCAGGCAACACTAACTGACGGAGCCTCAATTTGCGGTGATTTTTATTATCCTTAGCTGTTCACTTTAAGTCTTCAGTAAATGTCAAGTATACCGTAGTACATACCATAAAATGACATACTATATAATACTTCGTGTTACTTAAAATTGCTTTAATAAAAGCATATTCAAAGCATTATTTGTGGAAAAAATACTCATACTCAATACACATTTATGGTATTAACCTACTCCTAGTCATTATCCCTACTTGACACCTACTTGTCCATAAAAATAATACTAAAATATAGTTTTGCAAAAGTATTCAACCTCTGCTAAAAACGATCAGATATGGCTAATAGGCCTACATAAATTATGTTAATTGAAACTTAATGTCTTCCTGACAAATTATTTATTGCAAACTCATGGTCTCCCACAGTAAAATTTTCAAGCCAAAATCAATTATTTCTCAGTAAATCAAAAAGCATAAAATGCATATTTGCATTTGGAACAGCCACTTGTTGCTGTAATAATAGCTGTAAGTATTTTGTGGTAAATAGCAATCTGCTTTTTACACTGTTCAGGAGTGATTTTGCCCATAGTTTGTGGCAAACTTGCTGCAGGTTTATGAGCTTGGTTGGATGTTATTTGTGATTTTCAAAGAAAATCACAGGTTCTCAATGTGATTCAGACCGGACTTTGACTTGGTCTCTTCAGAACATTCACATCTTTTTTTAATCACCCCTGTTTTACTGTGGACTGGTGTTTAGGGTCAGGTCAAAGGTCAAAGGTTAACTTTTTCATCAAGCTTTAGTGTTTTGTTTTTTTTTGCAGATTGAAGCAGGTTTATTTGGAATATCTCCCTTTGATTTGACAAAATACCCAGTTCCTGAAGATTAAAAGAATCCACATAGCATGGTGTTGCCACTACTATACTCCACTGTATGGGTGGTGTTCATTGAAGCATGTATCATATTATGCAGGTGCTAACATAGTGATAATTTTAACGGGTGTTCATTTTTGAAGGGAACAAGTTATGAGCAGATACAAAAATGGTGCATGTAATGTTCTGGGATACAGTAGATGGTAAATTAATATTCAGTACTCATACTGTAGTTGACAGGTTGAATGCAGAAGAAATGGAATAAAGATCTTAGTGAATGTGACCAGAACCGAATCATAATAGTCAGACGACTGGGTCAGAGCATCTGCGAAATGACACAGCTTGAAGAATGCTTACAGTCAGCCATTGCTGATTACTTACTCAGAGAGGTCCGAGGAGGCAAAAACTATGATCCACCAATACACTTTCAGGAAAAAAGGTAAATATTTATACCTTTGGTTCCCACTGGGGCTGTACCCTTCTACTTGTACCTTTTAAGGTACAGAAATGAACTCTGAGGAACATCCCAAAGGTAGAAACAGCATTAATGTACCATCAATGGTATAGAATATTCCTCAGAGTCCATTTCTGTACCTTAAAAGGTACAGTTGCCTACAGCCAAGGGTACAGTCCCAGTGACAAGCAAAGGTACAAATTTTTACCCTTTTTCTGAGAATGTAGGATGGCCAAGACTTATTAATTCAGGATGTGAATGAAAGCTAATAAATCTGGTACAAAACAACATGAGTTAAATCACATAAACAGCAGATAATTCTGATGATGATCATGGGAGTAACGTGTCAGAACACATAGGTTATTCAGCCCTGCAGAGTATGGTGCTGCCATCAGAGTGCCCATGTGAGCCCATGCTGCCATCTGAGGCTCCTGCAATGGGAATGCAAGCATCAGAACTGGAGCTTGGGTCAATTGAAGACATTTGCCTGGTCAATGGATTCTAAAAGATTAGGTCTAGGAACCCTCTACCTACAATATGTTTCCATTTGATTATGACAACACATTTTGTCAAGTTCCTGTGGACACACTGGGGTAACGGAGCCCTGGTTGCTGTCTCTTGCTGTACTTTGTTTTTTTTTTTATACCCAGTTATTTTTTTTAACTCCATGCCTGCCTAAACACGATCTGTTAGCTCTGCCTGAATGCCAATCTTTTGCATAGTGCTTTGGATTTGCAGCGTTCATTCTCTTTGTTCTGCTTCGTTACAACATTGACACCATAGAGCAGGGGTGGCGTACCTGACCTATGGAGGGCCACTCTGGGTGCGGGTTGTTGGGATGACCTCCCTATAACTGTGAGTCCCCGGAACTGGAGTTGAGAAACACTGCTTTAGTATTGGATGATTGATGCAGTGGTGGCCCAATGGTTAGGGATGTGCGCTTATAAGCCAAAGATCGCTGGTTTGAATCCCCAGCCAGCAGTGTACTTTCTCCAGCACTGCATTAGCTGCCCTCTGCTATGTCATGATATCACATAGGGTTTAGATATATGCATGTACAAAATCATTCGCATATACGCATTAAAATATTTGGAAATCCGTGTGAAGCAATGAGAAATTATATTCTGTTGCATAAGTGACATGGTGTGGGGATTACACTTCTTATTTTACAAATGTTAATTGTCATTTGAGAAACGCTCCAAAGCAATCGAGAGAATCTGTAGTAAGATTTATTGGGCTGCCTTCTGGCCACCAGATGTCACTGTGAGGCGACATTTAGAACGTTTCGAAAGATCGAATCTTCTTTCCTACCGATTATTTCTACTGCTTCGACCTCCCAAAGCCGCTTTTCTCACTTCACCGCAAGCCACCCAGCTAGTTAGCTACTTCTTTTGTTGGTTATACAGTGTTTCTGTTCCGACGGAACTTCATTTCCCCACATGCGCGGTCTCGGATGTTTGAAAATAGAGCGCGGGGTGTGATGGTATATTGGAGGACTGAGCGCCGGAGTACTGACAGGACTCTATCCGGCGCCTCGGTATAGAGCAGTGATTAGAAACTAACCATGGCGGCCGCAGGAGGAGGGAAAATCAGATCCAGGAGGTATCACATCGCTTCTAAACCGTACTCAAAAGGCAACCAGGTAAGTTGAACGCGCGGCCTTCGACAACTTAACGTCGTTACGGTCACAGTGGCGTACTTTTGTGAGGGCTGCAGCTGTGTCGCTTGTTCTTTTTTCCCGCGGAGACGCGGCGCGGCCTGTTCGTGCCGCTCGGCTTTTCGGGCCTATATTCGTTGGCCGATGCGGGCAGCTCGGCTGACTCGTCGGGGAAAGGATACTGGCCCAGGCGACTCTGGAGAAAACTGCCAGTGTTTTAAAAGACGCAGCAGTGTAGCGGTTCTAGCAGCCGCTGTCGGTCTCCGTCGCGGTCAACGTATTTCGAACAGGGATGCTTGTGCCAGTGTGGCCACGTTAGCCTAGCTTAGCCTAGCCTAGCCGCCGGTTGTTCGTCGGGAGTTTGCTCGGACGATGGCGGGTTGTCGACACACCGAGTGGGGAAGTATAGCTGTACGTGAGGGAAACTGGACCGGGTCCAGGCCCCACATGGGTGACCGGATCCGATGGTTCGCAGCCCGGCCCCCACGACACTATTTGACCAGACAGCGATGCAACCATGGAAACAGTTTAACCGGTATAAAAGAGTATAAAACAATGCTGATCTTAAAAATAAACCAGTCACAAGGAGGCGCGGTGTAATGAAGGCCTGTGCACGCGTCCACCTGCGTCGTGTAGTGGTATCGGTGCTTTTCTGATGGCGATGGGGGAGGTTTATCTGCTCCTCGATCAGCATGTGGTTCGGTGGCTTGGGTAGATGTACTGACAGGGACTCCGTAACTGGGTTTAACAGTCGGTCTCTTCGGCTGGGCTTGCTCACAGTTATATGGGGTATCCTATCTGTGTGCCCTGGTCTGACCCTGTGTTTGTAGCATTCCCTGTAATTTAATTCTCGTTACCGGTGTGTCACGTTCGCCACCTCCTTTCAGCTTTGTCCCTATAACCTAGCATTTATTGTCCTAAAACCATTGATCTAATGTCGAATTGTTCCTCTCTAACAAATAGAATAACACGTCGGAAAACTCAATACATCCTTTTTATTATAACTTCGTTGATATTTAAACACAAAAGATACTGTTGATCACACGTGTCCACCTATTCCAGTTAAACACCTGGGTATATGTTGCTAATATGGGGGGGGGGGGAACCATATGGAGGAAAATAATTAGAATTTTTATTTATAAATAGGTTGTTTTTCCTGTTTCAACTATGTTTGCAAATTAGGCTGAATGAATCCTTTTTTAATGTAAAATCACTAAGAGCTTATCGATAACTACTTCCATTCTCCTTAGTACTGCAAGCTGTCCCATCTGGCTTCATGTTTAAAGTACCCAGAGCCAGAAAACACTATCCTTCACTTACCTGTGAACTAGTCCAGCTTAAATGCCTGTATTTATCTTACCTGTTTTCTGAATCATACGTTACAGGCCTGGTGATCTGTGCCGCTGGAATGAATGAGTTTAAAGCACATGCACGATGTTGCATTTAGTCTGTGGCTTTTCTTACCTGAAAACACTGAAGTCTTTTACGTTCTGCATCCGATGCCTGGCGTACTGGAGACATTTAGGCAAATTGCATTTCTGAAGAACAGGATGGCAGAGCTGCCTCTGGGGGACGTTTGCATTTTGCTTCTGCTTTCCATGCAGCACAGTCCAGCACATTTGCAAAGAGAGCCTGTGCATGTTTGTGCACAGTGACTTGCAGCTGGCTGTCCTCACAGACACCGTCACTTTGGCCATGAATGTCATTTTCCTTGTTGCAGACTTGTAAGTGGTACTGACCCGGTTCGGTTTCCCCTGGCCCAGCAAATGTCTTCATCGTTCCCACCTCTTTGTCCTGCAGGTTCTGAATGACTATGACTCTATACAAAATCCTCCCTAAAACTTTAAAGGGACAGCTGATGAAATAGTTTGTGGTGAAGGAGGTGAAATGTGCCGATTGTGCATCCCCCCCCCCCCTTTACTCCAGTCATCCAATGAAATTAAAAAACAAACTTGTTTACCTTTTGCAGCATGTTCTGAAAATGCCCTTTTGGGTCTTTGCCATGTGGTTGGATATCCTATTTTCTTGACCGTTCTAGAAGGACTAGGCTGATGATCAGGTTTTTCAGCAGAATTTTGTTCTTCGTATTTCCCTATTTAGGGGTGTAAATTGTCACTTAGGGCACTTTTCCACCGCACAAAGTACGGTACTTTCGGTACTTTCGCTATTCCATTGACTTCAGATCGAGTACCAGTATTGAAAGTGCCAAACCAGCTGGGGTACTACTTTGGTACTTTGGGGTGGGACTTGCAAAAGTATTTGCTGTCAATTGGTTATGCAAATAGCCTGCTTCTGAAACATAAAATACAACCGCCATCTTTTGAAACACACAGCGAACAGCGAGAAACAAAATAAAAAGCAGTAGAAGCAAAAATATTTAAAAATTAAATGGAAGGATGGACAAATGAGGAAACACAGGCTTTAATCGCCATATGATCGGATGAACAGATCCAGCGGGATTTGGATGGCACAACTCAGTTTTTGCCGTTCCGGCCAGTTCAGTTTCCCTGTTATCCCTGTCGCGCGCTGATTTGTACACGGTTTTACTGTTGTTTTCATGTCTTTTTACGAATCTCTTGAGGTAAACAAGCCATATATTTTATAAAATCCCATCCCATTTCGATGTCTTCTTTGTTTTTACAGATAATAAACGAAGTTATTTAATTTGCTGGATAGATATTTCTTGATAAACGGTATAATATTGCTTTTAAGACTATATTTTGCATGGCGATCTACTGTATTCCTGAGTGATTTTCAGACATCTCACATACATCTTTGCCTAAATATTAGGAAACACATTATTTCCTGATAGACAGGAGAAACATAGGGAAACTGAATTGTCCAGAAACTGTAATACCAAGAAGAAATGGGGCACACGCGAAACACAGAACAATGCCGCTTGAAAATCAAAAAACATAATTAATTTGTTTGCTTTCAAAAGACTGAATTAGCAGTAAGCTAATTCTTACTGCTTTGATCGGCTTAGCCAAAGTAAGTGTACTTGCGTAAACGTAAATGATGGCAGCATTCATGCAATTTGGATATTACTGAATCTTATTCTGTGATAGAAGCTGACATAACATGACATAACAATAAACCGCATTTTCCAGCCTGAACTGTTAGTTTTCATTTTGTTTTTTTTAATTTTATTATGATTTAAGTTGCACTTTGTGATGATGTCAGTCAGGGGCGGTCACTGATGATGTCATTTGGCACCGGTACCATTTTTTACGCCAGTGGAAAACCGTCACGAAAGAAGTACCATGCTTTTGGTACCTTATGGAAGTACTGAAAGTACAGTACCTGGTGTGGTGTAAAAACGGTCTTAGACTTGAGGGACTGAAGGCTCAGGCACTCCCTCTCTGTTTTGTTTTCCCCCTATGGCTTCCCTACTCCTTGTGGCAGCCCAAGCCCCTGGTATGGCTAACGCAAGAACACGCGTTTGTGTGCAGACGCAAAGGATGGGGGTGGCAGTGCAGGTGGAGGAAAAGTACAGCAGTTCTCCTGAAGATAAGGAAATGTACATTGTGGGGTGCTGATTAGAGCCCTCATGCTGGTGGCCTGAGTTGGGGGTGGGGGTTCTCCCCTTTACCATGTGTGTTTTTTTTCCCCCTAAAACCTTGTCAGTTGCACACCATCACCCAGATTATCATGTGTCTGGCAAAGGTCATGCACTGTGGTACCCGACTTGCCGTTCGACGCGTTCGTTTGAGTAGGAGGGTCCTCGCTATTTTTGTATTGATTTACTTTTCTTTAGTGGGAAATGATCAGAGTATCTCTGCAATGAACACAGCTACCATGTGAACATGATTACTTGCCATAGCATGCTGGATATCGCTTCCGGTTAGGAAAGTGTTCCCTACAGGCTCACTGGTGGCCTGACGTCGGCATCATTTCCTGAGTGCGTAACGTTACTCAGGTGTCTGTTGGGACACGTTACACGCTGGAATGCGACGGCAGCCCGAAAGGTGGCTGGGGTTTCTTTCCTTTCTTTCCTTAAATGTCAGGTCTCCATTAAGTAGCATTTCCGCGAGCCTCGCAGCCATTCTGAGCGTTTTCTTTGGCTGCCTACTAGCTGAAGTAATCGTTAAGGTGGGGCCCCCCCCCCCCCTTTTTTTAGAGACTCATTCTCCGAGCTGTTGCTGCAAAGGTCTTTGTCTTGCGGCTTTGCTCAGGGGGAGGCAGGGAACTCGTGTCTCGGTAAGACATTCTGTTGGGGCTTATGGCGGCTTTAAGTGACTACTTCGCCAGGCGACAGGCTTGATCGTGACACGCGCATACATGGGGTGCTCTCACCTATGAGGATGTGCTAGTCACATGATCAAGGCAAGATTCAAAGATCCAGATGCAGTGGTGATGTTAACTCTTCATTCACATAGTGTGCTTCGTGGTGATCTCCGGCTGTAGTCCTCGTCTGACCAGTGATCTGCGAGTGAGTCATGCAGTCTGTAGTGACTGACGTGTGGACAGATCCATGCGGTGAGGATTCTCCTGAACTATGAAATGTAGGCATGTTCCGAGGCAAGTTGTCAGCGCCCCATGTGAATGCCAGTAGAGCGGCCCACTTCCCCCTCTCTCCTGGCTTTGGCTGCATTCATCCTCAAGCTTTAAAGAGACTCTGCCTGCTCTACCTCTGAGTTGTTAATCCTTGGGTGTACTCCGACTGTATGAATGTGTGCGCGCACTCCACAATGTCATGTTTTATTATGACGACTTTTGTTCTGTCCGTCTCCTTTTAAGTACCGACGCATAACAACGCTCATCTGGCTTCTCTCCGCTGACCCGTAACTACAGTTATTTTCAGTTTTTCTTGTCCCATCAGCTTTTTAAAAAAAAAAAAACAAAAAAACACAGGAAATGGTAAATGAGAGCTCAGTTTTTCTCTCGGCCCTTTTGCTTTGGAGCTTGATGAGCAGCATCGGCCCTTTGGTGGTCGTCTCTCTCCACTGACCGTCTCCTCTCCATTGGCCCCGCAGCATTCAGGCCTGATCAGCCGAGTCACAGATACAGTGAAGAGCATCGTTCCCTCCTGGCTGCAGAAGTACTTCAGAAATGGGGAGGCTGGCGGTGGGGATAGGAGCACGCTGGGGGGGGCCCCCACCCAGGACACTCCCACTGAAAACTGCGAGCGGGATAGTCCTGTCATGGATGGACGGGTCACTCCAGAGCCAAGCACGAGCGGCGCAGGCGAGTACAGTTTTAATACTGCAGCGCCATCTATGTGACATGTTGCAGTTGCGAGTGTCACCTTGACATGGTGTACCTGTGGCCCTGGGTCTGCCACTCACGCTGTCTGGGCCTTCCTGGTACCGCTCGTCACCTTAGCCAGAATGCTGCCATCTGCTGGCTTCCCACAAACGTTTTACTGGTTGATGTAACCCAGGGATCTGCCTTTTCCTTTCCAGAGCCTTCGACCAGTAGGTCAGCTCTCAATTTCCAGGACGTCCTGGCCAGACCCCCCCTGAGTCGCTCCCACCTGCACTTCTCTGCGTTAGATGGCTCCCCTGGGCCTCTCGCCCAACCCTCGACATCATCCATGCCCTTTCCCGGGGGGCCCTTCACCCAGCCCTCCACGTCCTCGGCTCCCTTCCCGGTCACCCCCTTCACGCACCCCTCCACATCTGTCACATCCTTCCCCGGGGGCCCATCCAGCTTCTCCCTGGTGAAGGAGATCAAGGATTCTGTCTCCCAGCACGAAGACGACAACATCTCCACCACGAGCGGCTTTTCGTCACGCGCGTCAGATAAAGGTGGGTCCTTAATGGTGTAGGGGCATCACTGGACCCTGTGGGTTTATGCGGGTTTAGCTCTGCTGTGGTGGGAGAGAGGCGAATCACAGCCCTGTTGTGTCCCCTTGCAGACATGACCACCTCCAAACCCGTGCCGCTCCCTTTGCTGTGGTCCCCAGAGAATGAGCGCGGGCATGCTGCCCCTCCGCCGGCTCAGCCTGCGCTGAAAAAGCCCGCCTTCAACCTATCTGTGTTCGGGACGTCCTCCGCCGTAAGTGTGACCGCCACGTTCGCTCCTGTTCAGTTCTCGGTGCCGATGATTTTGGAGGAAATTGATCTGCAGGAACTGAAAGCATGCTGGCTAGGGGCAGATTACAGCCGAATGTCAAAAACCAAAGAGGCTTAATGGACCCTGGTTGTTAGCCAGTTGGTTATATTAGCTGCTGGTTATTTTGTTAAGTGTGCTCTAGGCCTGTTTGGTAGGCAAGCCATGCTGTTTTTGTAGATTCTCTCTTAAAGTGAGATGGGTGTTTTGTACTTCATAGCCAACAAGCAATGACTATAAGCGTATGGGGGAAATATGAGTGTGAGGCTCCTGTTAAACTGTCTCCACTGCTGGGCAGAAGCTCAGCCTTTCGCTCTGCAGCTATCACTGCAGCTCCCTGTGACAGCCTGTGTGTCCGAGCGGCACGGGGGTGATTATCTGCGATGATCCTCGCAGCATCCTGCTGCCCGTGCCCTGCTTATCGGGCCGTACTTGGCTCCCGCCGTGTGGGTTTCCCACACTGGGAGGCTGGGTGCAGCCGAGGGGATGTGTAGTCCATTGTCGATGCAGCAGCTGTTGAGTGTCCAGATCCCCCTTGAGGGGGCCCCTTGTGCGGCCTGAATGAATTGTTACTGTAATCACACATGGTGTGTGCTGATCAGTCAGGCTGAATGAGAGCCTCTCACTGTCTGCCCACAGCTTGGTCAGCCCCGGCCATTGACCTTGGGTCCCTTAGGTCCTGTCATCGATGGGCTTATTGCCTTCCTCTTTATAACGATGGCGTTTCCTTTTGCCAGTCCTTGATGAACAGCTCTGCGCTGAACTCCAGCCAGCTTGGCGACTCCCCCTTCTACCCAGGCAAGACCACCTATGGGGGGGCGGCAGCCGCCCGTTCCAGTGCCCGCGTGCGTCCTGGCACCCCCTACCAGGTGGGTGTCTCTCTCGCTCTCTCTAGGACCTTCCATCTGGACAGTGCTGGGTACCTCAGCTCTGGATACCCATTTCTTTAAATCGGGCTGTGGGGGGGCGTGCCGGCTCTGGCACTAAATGACCAACCCCCCACCTCTTGCTCTGCTAGGCTCCGGTGAAGAGGCAGATTAAGGCCAAGCCGGCAGGGGCCCAAGCGTGCGGGGTGACCAGCGCCACAGCCAGACGCATCCTGCTGTCCCTGGAGCGCATGTCCAGCCCCCTTGCGGTGAGTGTCCCTCCCTGCCTGTGGCTCTAGGGGGCCCCGGATGGTGATGTTCCTGGACTTAATCATTCTGTCCCATAGAGCTGTAGATGTAGCGCTCTGTCGCAGCGTAAATCTGCACGTCCGTCAGCCCTGTCTGTACCCTGGGCGGCCCTGCATAGTCGTTCGATGGCACTGACTGCTTCTACTTCGCAGGATGCTAAAAGAATCCCGTCGTCCGTTTCCTCACCATTGTCGACAGTAAGTAGGTGGCCCCTTCGTTAAGTCCTGCCGTTCTCAGGGGGTGGGAGCTGCCTGCTTCCGCCGTGGCCCCCTCGCCTCATGCCTTCCTGTACCCCTCTGTCCCACAGTCACTGGATAGACCTGATCTGGACGCCTTTCCCTCCCAGTCGAAGAGGAAGAAGGTAGGCTGTGATCTTCACCCAGGTCTGCTGCCGCCTGCTGGCCCATGGGTCTCCAGATGCCGGTTTGGGAGACAGCGTCGTCATTGTGGTGCCTGGCAGCTGCCCCCCCGAGTCCATATGCACACACTCATGTTGAATCCACCACAGCTGTTGACAGCTCTGTAATTCCCCACAATGCCGCATTTGAGAGCAGTCGGCTGCCCTGGGGCGGGACAGGCTCCTTCTGAACGCCTGTGCCGGGACTCCTCTGAGCTGTAACTGTCTGCTTTGTGGGGGGGGGGGGGGGGG
>JABFEB020000045.1:18322596-18338959 GCA_019775895.2 Stomatorhinus ivindoensis | reverse complement strand
GTGCTGTGGATATCCCCCCCCCCCCCCCCCCAGGTTTGGATGCTGCTGCCTCTGCCCCACCTTCATTCAAGTTCGGTCTCCCTTCCTCTTCCTCGTCCGGTACAAACTCCACCTCTTCTTCCGCCACCAGTAGCTCTGGTGGATTCAAGTTTGCAAATCCCGCCTTAGGGGGCTTCAAATTCAGTGCCCCCCCAGAGGGCTTCAAGTTTGGATCCCCTTCCTCAACAGCAAAGACTGAGGAAGGCAAGAAGGATGAACCCCAAGGTGGTGGGTTCAAGTTCAGTTTCGGTTCCGGCGGTACCGGTAAGGCGTGCCCAGCAGAGGGCTTCTCCTTTGGTCTGCCCCAAGCGGATGACAAGGGCTCCTTCAGCTTCTCCACCCTCAAGGGCAAGTCGGGCTCGACTGACGAGGCCAGTTCTACTGAGACCAAGCCCGGCACCTCCTTTACGTTCGGGAAGTCCGTGGATGTGGAGCCCGTCAAAGATCAGGCACAGACGGCATCCCTGTTTGGCCAGGCGGCTGAGACAAACCAGGGAGGAGTCCGGGTGTCCGCCCCCGCCCCCACATTCAGCTTCGGGAAGGCAGAGGAGAAGCAGGAGCCTGGAGTCCCTTCTGCTGGCTTTCTGTTCAGCAAAGCCAAGGAGAGTCCCACCCCCTCACTGGGCTTCTCTTTCAACAAGCCAGACCCCCCGAAGGAGCAGCCCAAGCCATCCTTCAGCTTCGGGGGGGCGTCTGCAGGTGAGCACTGGGCTCCCCGTCTCCGTTCCAGCCCCCAGATTTTGCTCGTGATCTAACATTTTCTTGTTTTTCTCTTCCCCCGCCCTCCATTTAGATTCAGGAGCATCAAAGTCAGCTTTTGGGTTCACGGCGGGGTCAACCACCACTGCCACACCTGCCTCCTCTGCCTCTACCACCCCGGCCCCCGGCTTATTTGGGGTCAACACTGCACCTGCCTCCTCTGCCTCTACTACTCCGCCCCCCAGCATATTTGGTGTCAGCACCACACCTGCCTCCTCTGCCTCTACTACCCCGTCCTCCAGTGTATTTGGTGTCAGCACCACATCTGCCTCCTCTGCCTCTACTACCCCAGCTCCCAGCTTATTTGGTGTCAACTCCACACCTGCCTCCACTGTCTCTACCACCCCCGCTCCCACCTTATTTGGGGCCAGCACCACACCGGCCTCCTCTGCCTCTACCACCCTGGCCCCCAGCCTATTTGGAGCCAGCACAAAACCTGCCTCTACTACCGCGGCCCCAAGCTTATTTGGGGCCAGCACTACTGCTGCCCCGGCTTCTGTTCCAAGCAGTAACCCAGCCCCTTTCCTATTCGGACAGTGTGTCTCTACAGAGACACCTCCTGCTAAGACCTTTGTATTTGGTCAGCAACAGGACCCCAGTCCTATGCAGGCAACTCCCCAGAACCCCCCTGCTGCTCCTACCCCAGCGCAGCCCTTCATCTTCGGCGCGGGGGCACAAACGGCTGTCCCATCCTTCAACTTCGGAGGCGCTGCGCCCTCTGCAGGCAGTTCCACTGGTGAGTTTGGGTCTCTTTCACATACCACATGGCTATTTTCCAGTATCGCAGCCCTCTAGTACGTGTTAAATTTTATTCCCACCTGTAAGCTGGGCATTTTTACATTTGACCCCTGACCTTTCCCTCCTAGTGCCTGGTCAGTCCAGCTCCCCGTTTGTTTTCTCCTCGGCTGCTGCGTCCTCTGCGACCCCGGCCGGCTCGTCGTTCGGCCTCGGACAGGCGCCCTCTTTCGGCCAGGGCTCCAGCCAGCCCGGCGCCCCTGCCTTCGGCTCTGCGGCTCCATCCCTCTTCTCAGCCCCGGTCTCCCAGCCCCCCAGCTTCGGGGCGCAGCCCAGCGCCAACCCTGCCCCCATGTTTGGCCAACCGGCCAGCGCCAACCCAACTTTCGGAACGACGACCGCCTCCTCGGGTTCGGGTGGGTGTGGAGCGACGTCATCAGGCGCTTTCCTATGATGCTGTAATTCACTGTGCGGGTGCAGCTGGCCCACTGGGCCGTAGTCGTACTGGAGTCCCGTGCCGGGCCGCCTGTGTACTCTTACATGTCCTGCGTGTCCCATTCGCTCATCTTGCGGCCCCATTCTTTCTCGCAGTGGGAGGCTTCCAGTTCGGTGGCTCCGGCACTTTCGGAGCCCCCAGTAGCAGTGCTACGGTCTTTACTTTTGGTGGCGTGGGGGCTTCTGCTTCCGCTTCTGCCGCCCCTGGCACCCAGCCCCCTGCACCCCCTGGAGGCTTCAACTTCGGCGTCCGGCCCACTTTCAACATCGGGTAAGATGACTTCCCCTTTATTAATGAGGGCTGACGCACGCTGGCGGCCGGCTTTGGTCTTTAACCACGTGCTGTCTCGTCTTCCAGGTCGGTGAAAAGCCCCGCGTCAGCTCCTGTCCCCGGGTCCCACTCCATCTCCGGGCGGAAGATCAAAACTGCAGTCCGCCGCCGGAAATAGGGATCCTTGCCACAAGCGACAGCAAAATCCCTTCTGCCCTGTGAAGAGGAGTGATCTGAAGGGACTCCTGCCTGAAAAATGTGCCTCTTTGGGGGTGGGGGGGTGGTGGTGGGGGGTCGCTTTTTTGGCATTCATGTTCCTGAACTGAAGGGAGATGGTGGAGGGGCCTGGGACAGGAGGACAAGTGAAACCTCGCAAATACAGTTAAGAAAAACACTCAATCAGACCGTCGGCGGATGTCGGGGGTTCCATCTTTTAGACAATGGCAGTGTCAGCTATGGCTCAAGCATGGCTTTTTCTAATAAGAGAAACGGCAAGTAAAAAAATTCCTGTTGATGCGTTTTAGTCACTGCGCTGCATCCTCTGCAGAACGTCTGGCTTGACCTCACTGTCGCGGGTCTGAGACGGACATTGTTTTCGTTTTGTTGTTTTTTTTGTCCCCCCCCCCCCCCCTAGCGGCCTGCTGACGACTGTGGGTGAGTGCGCTGTTGGACTGACTGAGACTGATAGCATTTGAATGTTGTGATTTGGGGGGGGGCTGCGTCGGCTGTGGGGACCTCAACTTGTATATCTTTGTATATCTATAGTTCCATACGATTGCTTTTCTTCCTCTTCCCCTTTTCTCGCTCTCTTTCTCTTTAATTCACCTTTGAGTGTTTTATTATAAACATGTAAATACCGTTTCATTTCTTTTTTGGCTAAATCTGTGAACTTGAATTTTTTTTTGTGAGTGTTAAAGCGATTTCTTTTTTTGGCATTTGTCTTTAGATTTTATTATGTAAATCCCTTTATTCAAAGTTGCCTGAATCCATTTAAAATAAACAAATGCAAATTGGGAATCCTTTGAAAACTAAAGGTATATTGGCTTTTCTGATCCACTTCTGTTTGGACCAAAACCAGTATTGTACAAAGTGTTAAATATATATTTTTTTATCTTTTGTTTAAATGGACTATGGTGACTTTGGATAATAAGGAAGACAATTTAATATTAAAAGCCATGATTATTACTGGGTGAATGACAAAGTAAAAACCATGGGGTAAATTGCCATCAATAAAATTATGAATTGAAAAATCCATGTTTGTTTTCACATTGAATCCATATATCCATATAAAGTCCATATATCCATCCATCCATTTTCCATATCTGCACCACTGCTAAATACATGGGGACCCTGGAATCTCCCCCAGGAAAGATTGTACACCAAGCAGGGGACAGTGGGGGACTGGAATGGCGCTGGTCCCCGGAAGTTGAATCAGTCCCCCGTGTGCCCTGTTTCCTTGGCTTTGAATGATGTCAGTCACCTGTGGTTTTGGTTCAATACCCGCTCCACATTAGGGGATTGGATGATCTGTCTATTGATGTACTGGGGAGAGACCTGCCTGTCCTTTATAGAGGTATAATGGTTTTCACTGTTCAGTACAAACCTTGGTTTTGATTTTCATGGTGAGGTGCAATGTAGGAACAGCAGGGAAAATTAGTTTTTAAATTTTTAGACGTTCAACGATTCATTCGTTTCCTCGAATGCATGGAGCAGGAATTTGTAAATTCACTGCATGGATCCTAAAATTACATTTAAGAACTCTCTCTTTAAACTTAAGATCAAACAAACTTATTACAATTTTTAAAATTGAATTGAAATAACAGTGATGTTTCTGTGTTTCCTATATATAGTAGTAATAGAAGTGTTTACACAAAAAGCATTTACTACACAAATAGGACCTTCCTGAAATAAAATGCTTAAAACACCCAAACAACTTGCAGGACATGCACAAACATGGTTTGGTTTAAATTTTGACAGTCACAAGATACTAACCAAACACGGGCCGATTTCTAAAAGTTTGTTACACAGATAAACTCGAATTGTAAAAATAAACTTACACTTGCAGAATTGCTAATGTGGGTTTCCCTTGGTATTATAAGCAATTTGACCTGTACTGTGGTCAAGAACAGTTTTGAAAGTTCTATCCATTGAGGATAATCGAAATACATCTTGTCTTGATTAGTTCAGTGATGCCAACCTTTGGTCACCTTTACCCACGCCAGGTCCAGTTTATCCAGTCTTGAAAACTGCAAAGAAAAGTATAGAAAGTGCCTCATCAGTGTTAATTGTAGTTTATTTTCTGCTTAAACCCATCCCTGGGTTTGTATCCGAAGTTATAATCATTCCCGCCTCCCCACACCCCCCTTTAGTGTCCACCTATCCCAGCTGCGAAAATCTTCTGCACTCCAGCTTTAAAATACGTCATTGAACTTGTTTAGTTCAGATATTTATTGAGATATTGAAAAAGATGTTGCGGACGTTTATCATGGATACTGATAGGGAACAGGACAACTGGCTTTCCTACCTTCTGTTTGCCCAAAGGGAAATGCAGCAAACCTCTGCTGGGTTCTTACAATTTGAGCTGCTTTACTACTGGCCAACAATGGATGACCTTTTGAAGGGAGAGCATCATCAAAACATTCTGTAGTTACTACATTCTGCATATTGGAGACTGGTTAAAGAGGTAGCTAGAGGAAGCTCAGATCACCCTTCAAGTGGCTCAGCAAGCACAAAAAACAGCGTGAGTTTGCACCAGGACAGAAGTGTCACAAGAGTGATGTCCACAGAATCCAAGGATATGTGAGACCACGAGTGGTGGACAGTGAGGAGAGGTTGGAGCAGTCCTGACAGCCTCTGGGTGGGTGACTTTTGGCAGGTATACACACTGGGCAGATTTTTTTTGCAACCATTGTCCATTCTAGGCCACCAGAAACATCTCTGGAGGAACTACCCAAAGATGACCCACCGACCTGGAACACTATACCTCTGAGTGCACGGAGGCTGGAACATACAGCTACCTCTAGGAGTATTACCAGGATGAGGTCTGTGAGCTGTGCTCTTCTGATGTCCTCAAGAGACGTGCTGAGAACAAAATGGGTTTGGGCTTGCAGATTCACTTTGAGTTACAGAATTTCTGAGCGATCATGTGCTTTAGTGTTCTTGCACCCTGGGCAATATGACAGTGAAACAGAAGCTGGTTGAAAAAACATGGCCCACTAAGCCTGTTGAAGCTTTAGTCGTTCACCTTCATAGGCAAACTCAAGGTTACTAGCTTAAGATTTTCCAGTTCTCCACATCATGATCCTATTCTCCATTTGAGAGGTGTAATTGAAAGAAGGCACAGCAATGGACGTTACTGTCCTTAGTGAAGCTCTGCGACAATACGGCCCCAACACCTGGCTCCGAGGCATCTCTCTTGCCAGACCAAAGACTTCTGCTCCTAGATGACAGTCACCCTCTCTAGGGCATCTTCTGTCAGGTATGTAATAATGTAGGCCACCCTTGACTGTTGGGAAGTGACTTTGGCTGCAGCTCAGATCCGAGGGAGCAGTGGGGTCGGGACCCCATACACATCATCGAGATATTGCGGCAAAGCTAATCTGAGCTCCCTGTCCTGCACATTGATATATGTACAGATGGCGTGAAAATAGGGTCAGGGGATGAAACCTGAGACAGTGCGGGGTGCAAACCTGAAGGTCCTGAAGACCCTCCACTAATCTGATTATTGACTTGATGAAACTGGTTCTGTTTGTGCAGCATGGCTCCCTAGTAAGTCAGCAGCAAATGCCTGTGCTCTGGCTCGACTCGACATTCTGTCATGACAGTGCTGTCCCAATATTGTTCTGTGTATGCTTGCTGAAGCCATGTAAACACAAAATGAATTAGAAATTCCAGACTCCACAAGAAATGCACAAGTCGATTACTTAGACAGACCTTCAGCCCCAACAAATAGATCCAAGAGTAATTTCTCATTTCAGATAAAATAACAATGATAACTGTTTAGTCTCAAGACAGTATCACCGTGATCTTCAAGCACGCAAAAGGCTTCAGTGAATGAATGCTGTCTGTGACAGACAGGGAGCTTAAATACCTTCCTAGTATTTTATAATGGTGAGCAGGAGTGTTTTTGGCTCCCGGCTGCCCAGCGGTGGCCACCTCTGCTCCTCACCATGGATGTGCTAAGAAGGTCTTGCTTCTTCTCCTAGATTCCACTAGTGAGCTTCTTACCAAATGTCAAGGCCCATACAGAGTGGCAAAAAGGTGGAAACTAGTAACCTAAGAGGTAAGCCACCCTGAACCTGGAAAACTGTACCATATTAGTTGTGTTCCCTGGACTTCAGGGAATACGTATGATTTTAGCACCAGTCATCTGCTGCAGATATTTTGGTATGTAGGGTGATAACTCAAAAACATTGGACAGTTCTTTTTCAAACTTTGCACAGGCATTGTATGGATGAGGATCTAGAATTGATTACATTTTGAGACTGATTGCTCCAAAAAGGACAGTTTTGACATTTTATCCCATTAAGGCAATAACTCAAAAACTATTTGATGGATCTTTTTCAGGGGCATTATATTGGCACTTACATGCAACTGGTTAAATTTTGAGACAGATTGCCCTAAAACTTAAGCAGAACTGCATGGTGATTGCAAAAAATAGGCAATAACTCAAAAAGATTTGAAACTTAGCAGAGGATTTGTATCAGTGTGATAGTGGAACTGATTAAAGTTTCAGACAGATCATCCCAAAATTAAAGCTGCTTATTGCCAGCAACGGGAAGGGTGAAAGCAGATGTTATTTGACTTTGTGAAGTCCATCCATCCATTGTCTGTAACTGCTTATCCTATTCAATGCTGTGGGCGTGGCGACTCATCACAGGTTATACTCATACCTAAGGGCACTATGGTAACTCCAACTGACCTCACCTTGTTCTTGGACTGGAGGGGGGTAGCACTACAACATAACAGGGAGAACATGGAAGCTCTATACACATGGAGCCAGAGTAGAAACTTGAACCCTGGTCCCAGAGGTATGAGGCAGCAATATTAACCACCACACCATCATGCCACCCCCATTGTCAGAAAGTATTTGATGGATATAATAATAATAATAATTATTATTATTATTTTTTATGTTTCAGGAAAAAACATTACATGGTTTTATTTTTAATACCAATTTCTTTGGCATGAGCCCCCACTTGCTCAGGAGGTCTATAGATACACCTCTGAGATCCTCCTACCTGGATGCATCACTGCCTGGTATGGAAGCTGCGCTACCCTCAACCCCAAAGCACTGCAGAGGGTGGTGCAGTCCGCCAAACAGGCTACTGGAGAGGAGCTACCACCCTTGCAGGCTGCCTACACCACGTGGTGAGGGAGGAAAGCCACACGCTTCTCAGATTGCTGCCGTTAGGCAGATGGTACCGCAGCGTCAATGCTCCATGACAGTTTCTTCTACCAGGTGACCAGGAGGCTGAATTCCAGCTAATATTATTGTGGATGTCATCACCCTGTGTTGGCTGTGTCATTGTTGAGTGTAGTCAGTATAGATATCCACCCATCTTTTTTAACTGCTTATCCTGTTCAGGGTCACAGGGGGTCCAGAGCCTGTGGGTCAAGGCAGGGAACAAGCCGGGATGGGGTGCCGACCCATCAGAGGGTACAAGGCAGGGAACAAGCCGGGATGGGGTGCCGACCCATCACAGGGTACAAGGCAGGGAACAAGCCGGGATGGGGTGCCGACCCATCACAGGGTACACTCACAATTTGGTAACTCCAATCAGCCTCAGCAGGTCTTTGGACCGTGAGGGGAAACCAGAGAACCCAGAGGAAACCCCAGGATGACATGGGGAGAACCTGCAAACTCCACACACATGGAGCCATGATGGAGACTCAACCCAGGTCCCAGCAGTGTGAGGTGACAGTGCTGACCAGTGACAAAAATATGATGTATCTCCGAGTGTCATAGATGTGGAGGAATCCAATCCTCTGTTTAATAGCCGGAACCCAGGGAATATTATTGATTTCTGGACATTTTGCTGTCTTCTTATTAATGAAAGAGGCCATAGTGTGTTGAAAAAATAAAACTAAATGAACAGACCATAATTGTCTGATTTATTTTTAGATGAGAAGATGAGGAGAAAATATATTTTATTATAACTTTTCTGATCAAACGCATGAAGACAAGAGCATAGGCTAAAATTACATTTAAAAATGTACTCTTTAAAAATTTGATGTCCCCAAATCCAATTGCGGGTTCATTTCCGGTTATGATGATTCGGTAGCAGGATGCCCCACAGCTGGCTGCAATTTAGCCACACACCACCAGGGGGCAATCAGCACCATGCATGCCAACAGAAACCATGATATCCTTACTGTTGGCTTTAAGCATAGTGGACAACCCATAATTGCCGCAGTCAGTCCTGTTCAGTGATGTTTAAACCCAATGCAGAGAAGCTAAGGGAGAGAGAAGAGAGGAGAGTGCCGCAAATAGTGCTGCTATCTGTTTTTAAGCTAATAAAACTTCCCCTGACATTGATTTTTTTTGCAATGATTGATCTCCATCCCTGAAGCCTTATTGCCTGTGACAACAGGCTGAGTTTTGTATTCCATTGCTTTACACTAAGAATAGTAGTATTGTGCTATAATTTATAGTATAATATACAGTAAAATCCTATTTAGTGGACTCGCTTATAACAGAATTTCGCTTATAAATGGACAAACAATTTGGTAGGACCGCTTTTGGCTGTAGTTTTGTTCGGACATGCAGCTCTGCCTACAAGGCGTGTGGCGTGCCGGTGATATCCAGCGCAGATATGTAATCGGGATTATTAATAGTCACGCATCTGCTCAGGTAAAGTTGGATTACTACATGTACAATGTAATAATTTATACCACAAGTGTGTCTGCTGAGGTGTGGCATGAGTAAATGGTGTCCTGTAGTTGTGTTCTGGGCATACAGCAGACTTTGGATATAACAGACTGTTTTGCCAGGTCCCTTGAAGTCCGTTATAACGGTATTTTACTGTAGTATAATATAGTGCAGTAGCTATTATAAAGAAGTCCACTTTAACCACATTGAGGCATTCTTCAGGAGACCAAACACCTGAAAAGGAACACCGATGACCTCATCCAGAAACACATTCTCACCCAGTGAATTTTTGCACTATCAAGACAAGCCTTTAACCGTAATAATACATATTGGCATTATCTCTTTAGACTTTCACACAAAATTGCAATACTAAACAGATTAAATCAGTCATTTTGGGAAAACATTAGAAGCCATTCTGGGGACTCAGTCCTCTAGAGAATGATCTGTGGGAAAAGACCCGTCCACTAGGGATAGCTGATTCTGTCAAACAAATTGAAATATAATCCGTTTCCGTAGCACTTCTCTGGCCTGTATAACGCATCAGTCATTCATATTGATTCTTACTTTATCGGTGTTAACAGCCTGTTTTGCTAATTAGCCAAACTGTAACTCTTTGGAAACCCCACGTGAGATGGAGAGTGCCTGCAAATATGCAGACAGAGCAGAGATGGGATTCGAACCCAGAACGCTGCGAAGCAACAATAATGACCAATGAGGAGTCACCACGACTCCAGTTCTAATTGCGTGTCGATAATTTTGTCATTTTTGCCTAATGTTATATCTCATTTCGAATCCATTCACACAGCGATCGACTAGTACCATCAACTTTAATTGGAAAGTATTTCCGTTGTCGATCTGGCCACTTGCTCCAGAGACTAGACAGCCTAGGTAAGTCTATCTACCTGACAATCAGGTCAGATTTATTGTAGCGACGACCCATGGCAACGTTAGGAGTCTATAGCAACAGGGGTTCCGGTATCATGATTCATGTATAAGAATGTGACTGCCTGAAATGTTTCAGTCGTACGAGAAAAGCAAACATTAATAAATCTGCACCAACACGGTGTTTGCTGGCTTTACTTATTATGGGATGCACAACTTCCAAATTCTCGGTTGTCAAGGCTGTGGAGCCCTGCAGATTGGTTGAAGGAAATGAGGTAGATCAACAGCATCAGTTTCAGTTTTTATGTTTAGTCTTTGATTAATAGAATTCATGTAAAACTAAAGCAGTTTTGTGGATGCTTATGATCCAGCTGCAGTAAACGCGCTGGTATAGATTTTACGTAAGAGTTATCAGATGAAACTCTGAAATTTTATCCTGAGATAGAGAAGAATCAGCTACTGAATTTCTTATTTAATCTTCTGAGACAAACCATGGTAGATGCCGTCACTTTGTAAGCAAGTGAAATAAATTTGGTCGATTACCGTTGTAGGAAATCCAAAACATCTTTATTGCTAAGATCGCATTAACAAGACAAGTCAATTTGCTATTCATTGTAAAATATCTGCACTGAGAAAAACTGATACATAATTCAATATACCTACGGGTTCGGTATGACACGTTTCCATTAAAATGTTACATAATACATAATTCTCTCCTATGCGTAATGCTACCCTCTCCGCTAGCAGTCTTTTACTTATTAATAATTCATTTTCTTATTCATTATAAAATCAATTGAATTGACTTATTAGTCGGGTCAATGCAGTTGTTGTTTCGTAAAAGTGGTTTTCCGTGATACATTACTATTATTTTCTCTTTACATTTATGTGTGTGTGTGTGTATATATATATATATATATATATATATATATATATATACACACATATTTTATTTTACAGGAAATTGACTCGAACTGGACGCAGACTGATCATAGCGTTAATTTAAACCTACACTTGATACAGGGTCGCGACTGGGCTGTCATGGTAAACGTTGAGTCGAGGTGCAAAAAAGGTTGAGAACCACTGGAATGCGGGATGTATCACTGAGAAATGTCTTTCCTTGTCTGTCATCACAGAATAATGCTTTAGAGAATGACGTTGCGGAGGCGTTTCCCCGCGGAGAATCGGCAGCGTCTAAGCACACTACAGACAGCGGGTTAGGTCTGGAAGCCGTGCCCAGGATAATGTCCCCATTAAGGGGTAAGGGAGCGATTACAAGGAGGTTCAACAATGTGTGCTGACTCACTGCTCAGTCAAGAAGGAGCTGACTGAGCGAAATTGACTGAGCCAGTTTTCAGGTCCACACAGATCTGTGAATGCAATCGAAAAAGTATTAAAACTCTCTTATTTACTTATGGTTAAGGTTAGGGCTGGGTAGGGTTAAGGTGGTCATTGTTGGGATTAGGGTTATGGCCATATAAATGGAGAGGTCCTACAATGATACAGATACCTAATATATGTGTGCGTGTGTCTGTCTGTGTCTGTCTGTGTGAGTCAGGCCCTAGTTCCATGTTCACCAAGGAGGACAGAGAGCGACCAAAGGCCCATGAAATCCTGGAGCAGCTGCAGAGGCAGGGACTCATCCCAGCCAATCACAGGCAGGGGGAGTGGGGGGTGTCCTACAGTATGATGGTGAGCAATGGATGATGCAGTCAAACATGCAAGATCCTCTTTGCCCTCACTCATCTACCAGCCATGAAAAAAAGTTCTGAAGGAACATTGTCTCTCTTCCTCTGTATTCTTAACACTGGCGGTGGGGCAGGTCACATGACCCTGATCTTGGAAGAATATCATTTAAAGATTATTTATAAAATGTCATGCAGTAAATATCATTCACGCGTATCATTCAGTGAATATACCCAGTCGTTTTCTACTCCAGCTCATCAGGGCAGCTGGAGCTTATTTCATGAAGTGCGAAACCAGGGTTGAGGCCATTCCGGAATGCATCGATTCCAATCCAAATCCAGAAATGGAACTGGAGTTTGGAAAAAAACTGTGGGGAACAGAATTGGAATTGAATTCAGATTTCAGGGAGATGCAAATTCCAACTCCAGTTCCACTTCCTGATCTGGGTTGGAATCGATGAATGCTCTATGGAATGGCCCCAACCTTAGCACACACACACACACCCACACCCACACACACAAAGTGCAATTTACACCATTTCAACAGCCCAAGCAAATGGAGAGTGAACACATGCCAACACAGCAACTGGACACACTGAGTCCCTCAGTTACAGGGAATGTGAAATTTCTTTTGAACCTGATATGTTCAGACTGTGCCTAATGGTGGTTGTTCTAAACCCCTCAGTCGTCACATGGTCATGTTCAGAGTCCTGATTACCTTTGTAGTTTTACTCACTGGCAAGATATCATTGGTGGAAGAGTCTGGGAGATTGCTGGCCAGTCCTGGGAGATTGCTGGGCAATCCTGGGAGATTACAGCCTATCCCTATTCTGGGTTTTGACGTTTTTGCATTCTGTGGATTTAGTGAGCTTCCCCACTGTTCCGAGGAGGTTTGTACTGATTCCTGTGGTAAAAACTGTTAGTTTAATACCAAAGATGTTTAGCTGTTACACAGCTTCCACGTTTCTACAGATGGACGGCCCAGAGCAGCACCTACGGCGGCCGCGCCTACGCTTAGAGACTCTGAGGAACAGGGCGGGGAAGCTCATCACCAAGGACGACATCGAGGCTAGGATGAGGAGAGCAGAGGAGAAACGTAAGGTACTGCTGGCAAGGGGGGGGGGGGCGCGATGCACTCAAGACTCAAGATTCTTTTATTTATACCTATTGATGGTGTACATTTAGCTAAAATATTCACTAGCATGTCTCAGTGCCTTTCTGGATGGAATGCCGGTCTGAGGACACTCACACAGTCACACACTATAGAAATGCCAGTATGCTAACGGCGACTGTGGTAGAGAACCTGTGTAACTTGGGGAGAACATGCCCACACAATCAGTGTGGGGTTTAGTTTTTTTAGTACAGGGGTAGGGAACCTGTTCCGTGGAGGCCCGGTATGGTGGTTCTGAGCTCCGGTCCTGGGGACCCACAGTTATTGGCTGACTGAGAGGTCATCCCAAAAAACCCCCACCCACAGCGGCCCTCCGTGGAGCAGGATCCCCACCCTTGTTCATCAAATTTGTTGAAAGTGGATATTCGATACTCTGATAGTAGGAAAGGACAAGTCTGGCACAATTATAGCTCAGGGAAATTCCGTGGTCTGGATTTCTCAGCCTGGCTTAGATTCTTTTGGGCCTGTTGACAGCAGACTCCACTTCATTCATAAAAGCTATACCAGCCTGGTCCACCATAGTAATCCATTATTCTTTCTTTGTTTGACCCCATAGGCGCAGGAGGAGGAGTTGAGGAGCAAGCGGAGGAACATGTCTGCACTGTGCTGTGGCACGAGCCGGCCTGAGGAGAAAGACCATCTGGAAATGGATGGAGAACCCAGTACAGGATCTGGACACATTTCCCCACAAGTCTGGCATGACCAGGACTCCCAGTAGGCCTGATAGAAAGGGAGTTTCACGTGCAAGGGCAAGGGCGACAGAGCTGGGGAGAATTGGGGGGGGGGGCTCTAGAGAGCGATACCATTTTTCAGACAGGGACCACAAACGAGGACGACGATGGATCTTTTCAATCCCGATTAATTTGAATCCACATAAAATGGGGAGACGGACGTCTGTTCTTTTAGCAGAAGATGGCGCTGTTAACCTAAAATCTAGATCGCGACTGTTGATTTACTAAATGCTGCTCTAGGACCCGGGAGCTGCACTTCGATGCAGTGAAAGAACGTATTTGAAGAGGACACACGATCCAGACACGAGCCGTTCGGAAGCTGAGCCTCTTGTCTTTCGCAAAATATACTGTAACAGTAGTCTGTGACAGTCATTATAAGCCCATGTTTAAAAGTAGGTCGCACTGACAGGTAAACTACCTTAAACACTGCAGACTTCGTATCGATGTGTAGTACAGATGTGATGGGTATGAGCAAGTGTTGGGGAGGGGGGGTTTATGGACTTCTGCAGCTGTCAGTCTTTCATCAGCCCATCCCCAGTTGCCATGCAAGTAAGTCCCTTTCGAGTCATCAGCATATTTAGGTTCGAGGCCAGCTGAATATGGGATTAAATCCCGTGGGGCTCTGAATGGAGGCTCGCATACTTTCTGTCTGAGGGTATTTCACACATCCGTCCGCTGGCAGCAGGCTTCCTCATGCGTGTGCTGCTAAACATTCTGAATTGCGAGCTGTCATGTTCCTTCATGAAGTATTAAAAATAAATTAAATCTGATCTAAGTATTTTCCCCAAAAATATATAGTAATTAGGAGTCCAAGCAGTGTGGTTGGTGGAACGCTATTAAAACGCGTACTAATATGAACAGTGGACATTTAAAATATAACTTAAAAGCTGTAAAGGAACTTTTTATGGCTCCTTAACACTTAAACACTTTTCCTTCACGCAATCCTCATGACACCAACGCAAAAAATAAGAATAAAATCAATATAATAAATTCACGTCCGGAAGTTCGATCACCTGTTTGGCAGGCATTAACAAAGAAATGCCATATAATATAAGCGTCCAGGGTCCGATCTGATATAAACGACGTTGCAATAGCCTAAATGATGAGATTCAGTTGTGAGTGACGTTGTGTTCTGTTGAATACTGCAAATCACTCTTCTAGCAAATAACGTAATAATACAGTTTATAGTAATATACTTATAGTAATGTATCGTGGAGTAATTTACTTTAATCGCGAGTGGCGTTGGTGTCTGTACTATGAAGAAACCAATCTAAAATTTAGCCTATTAATGCGACGGATGTGCGAGATTAATCTGACCAATAGACATTTATACATCTTTAGTTAGGCGTGGATTAAAGAGCAGTGCGCCCTTCATTGCACAGAAACCTGTCATTTATGCTACGTCTTCACAACAGCTGTGGAAATTTAAAAGCGTCAGCGCAAATGGGAGAGAATAAAAGGGGGGGAGGGGGGCAACACGATCGGCCCCCTATTGTTGGACACGGTAATTCGATAACAGACCGTGCTTGCGCCGTCTACTCTCCAAGCCTGACGGCCGTGTGTCACTGTATTAATAAATTAGTGACCGCCCTGAGACAATACAAAACCCCCTTCTACTGGGTGGCTCCGACCTAACTACAAGCTATGAATGCAGCATTTGCACCGCAGTCCGCAGATATGGTGATGGTTAGGAGTACCTCGGCAAGATGGAGACAATGAAAGAGGCAGCATCTTGTGTCACCGGCGCACGTAACATCTGTAAGGCCCCATTCACGACAGAACCGGGGCTTAATAAATTATTAACTACCTTCCATTTCAGAATCATCGGTGTGCATTACATATTAGGAAAGGATGAATGTCCACAGTATTGTTTGAGCCAGTCTGTGGAATTGGTAGTCTCCGTAACCTTTTGCATGGTCTGTCTATAAACGGAAAGTGCTTTTTCTAATCGAGATAAGTTTGCTGGTAAGTGACTTGAGTATCAAATAACCATCATGTAGATTTATGTTCCTGGCATGTGTTCAAATGAAGGGAAGATAGGAGGAAGGTGCAACAGGCGACCCCATAGAAAAAGCTCGACTGGAAACAACAACAGTAATAATAATAACAACATAAATTTAATGCTTAATTGTTTTACGAATTGCCTAGTTGTGTCAAAAAGTCTGTAATAAACAAAGGCAGCTGGGGTGAACCAACGTCCAGAATGGGCTAACGGAGAGGAAAGACAATATAGTCCGGACAACGTTATAGGTTACTTGTTTAAGTCTGTAGCCTCCGTTTGGTTTTTGGGAAAGCTCTCGCTGAAATAAATCTGCTGGCCATACAACTGCTAAAGATGAATACAATATTTTATCCAAAACAGATAAACTGAATATTACCATTAGATGTAGAATTCCCCACAGGAATCAACAAATGATATTTCACCCATTAGATCTCGCTTTAAGATAAGATAAGATAAGATACGATATATCTCGCTGGGAATGTGGTAATGGGGCAGTTGTAATAGAATAGAATGAATATGATTCTTTCAGAAGCAACTTAATTTCGTTTGTGTTAACCGAATATGCTATTTTTTATTCTCTAGTTAGAAGAAAACACGCATGTTTAAATGTTAAACACTGTAGTAGTATTTTCTGATAATTGAGATGAAATATATATATATATATCTCCAAATAAAGCACAAGTATCATCATGTCCTGGTAAGCTATTGCAACAGGTGGATCGCGG
>JABFEB020000045.1:18255256-18278727 GCA_019775895.2 Stomatorhinus ivindoensis | reverse complement strand
GCCCCCCCCCCCCCCCCCCCGCCACACACACACACACAGACAGAAACATTGTGTGCGTCTCATCTGCTTCTCTGCTATAAATTAAGAATTTTAATAATTGGTAATTGAATTGAAATTTTTTTTTGAGCAACCAATGTGTAAATTACCCATTAATTGGACGTCTTGATGGATAAGTAGGGCAGTCTCCCATTAGGTGACTCAGGGCTTCTGCAGTCACCACCTCTTCAAAGCAATGCTTTACCATGGTCTACACTCCGCCTCTCCCCCACGGAGCCAGAGACCCCGTGCCGCTCAGCTGTCCGCCACAGCTGGCCCTCACTGGAGGTCCTCCATGTTACCATCTGCAGCTGTCTCGTGGCGATGTGTTAATTAGCTGCACAGGAGTTCTGGGGGGGGCAGGAGCACAAAGATGGGGCTACCAAGGACAGGAGGTCAGAAGCGTAACAGCTGACACCAGACTAGCCTATATATCAAGGGTTTTGGGGGCCAGGGGTGACAGGGCGCAGAACATAATGCCCTCGTGTGCACACATGCTGGAAACAACCCGTTAGCTGTAAAAAAGCTGAGAAATAGAGCTGCAGCCCAGGAGCCAATAGGAAATCCCCAGAAATGGAGCTGGACCATTGAGTGTCAGTGGGCGTGTTCTCCTAACCTTGTAGGGGCATTGGGTAGTGTCAGTGGGCGTGTTCTCCTAACCTTGTAGGGGCATTGGGTAGTGTCAGTGGGCGTGTTCTCCTAACCTTTTAGGGGCATTTTAGGCAACCCTAAAATGTAGCCCCCCCCGCCCAATGTAAATCGGCTTGACTTTTGTAATCAACTTCCACGTGCTCCAGTTCAATTTTATGGTTTGTGAAGAAAGGCATTCAGAAAAACATGTGATGATCTTTTGTATGGATAGGAAAATTATATTTAACATGCCTAAATGTCTGAAGCATGTCAGCAAAGGTCTTTGGAAAGTGGTGATTGCGGAGGCAAAGGCGTGATTAACGTATTGTTATCTGGGTTATAGCTAATGCAGCCCAGCTTTGTGAAAAATTTATTGCGAAGTTGGCGTATTAATATTACTAGTGTAATAAAATTCTTAATCAATAGCATTTATACTAGGATGAGCATTTAATGCATAAAATGCTCTGTGCTGTTTGTCTCCCTCTGCTGGTGAGAATGAATACAGCCGCATCACAGAAAAGTTCCTGGTTGGCTCTTCATTCTGCCTAAGGCTGTCCTTACAATTTGGTCTTTAAAATAACTTTTGATTGATTTCCCTCTACAGGATCCGACTGCCCCCTCTGCTCCCTCCGAGGGTCCCTGTCTGCCTCCTCCTCCACCACCCCCTCCTCCTGGACCGCCCCCAGTCTTCACGGACGCGGGGCCCAGAGCGGATGACCCAGCGGCCTTGCACTCAGCCCTGTTTGCACAGCTCAACCAGGGGGAAGCCATCACTAAAGGTCAGCCCAGGGGTGTCAGAAGAGGGCAGCCTGTCATTCATTACTTCCTTCACTTAAATCGTCACTCACTAACCTCTGGAAGTGAATAGAAATTTTTAAGGGAAGCCAACAAAATCCTGCATTATTTCTTGGTGCAGAGCCCTGTTTCTCCCCAGCAAACAGCCCCCCAGATATACTCTGTTTTGCTTCTTTATCACTTTGGCCTCACCTACCCCCCCCCCCCCCCCCCGCCTTCCCAAGGCTTAAAGCACGTCTCCGACAGCCAGAAGACCCACAAGAACCCAGGTCTGCGCTCCCAGGGCGCAGTTCTGGCCACCTCTCCAACCAAGACCCGAGTTCCTGGCTTAGCCGGCCCCCAGCAAACCCACTCCCCACTGCTGGAGCTGGAGGGGAAGAAGTGGAGAGTGGTAAGTGGCTCAGCTTCCATAGTTACTGTCAATCAGGTGGGCTGGACCCAAGCAGTCAGCTGGTTAATCATGGCAGCATCCATGACAGAGCTGTTCCCGACTGTGAGTGCGCCAGACTCTGAGTAAGCTCAGTGCAGTGATGCACGCGCGTATCTGTCTGTGTCATGTGATCTGCAGGAGCACCAGAACCAGGCCCACGACCTAGTGATCTCAGACACCGAGCTCCGACAGGTGGTGTACGTCTTCAGCTGCAGCAACTCCACGCTGCAGGTCAAGGGGAAGGTCAACTCCATCATTGTGGGTGAGTCCCTGGGCCTGGTGCCCTATTTAATTTCCAGGAACAGCCAGCAGAGGGCGCAAAGAGCACACAGGACACATCCTACAGAATCATTTTACCCGTTTAGCTTTTATGACTATATGTGCAGTCAGCCCTCAGTATTATGGGGATTGGCTTCAGGACCCCTTCTGATACCAAAATCCACAGAGGCTCAAGTCCCTTATATAAAATGGCTCTGTATTTGCATTTAACCTACGCACATCCTACCGTGTACCTTACATCATCTCAATATTACTCATACCTAGTATAATGTAAATGCTACGTAAACAGTTGTTATACCGTATTGTTTAGAGAATAATGACAAGACAAAATGTACATATTCAGTACATTAATTTGTTCTCTCCACATATACATCACTTAATTTGCGTGGATTCAGCACGGTACTCTGCAGTCAGTGAATTCTACTTTTGCTTTTTCGAACTATCTGGATTTTTTTTTGGAATATTTTCAAATTGTGGTTGGTTGAATCAGCGCCAACTGTAATCCAAAGCTTTGTAAAACCCTTTCTGGGGCAATTTTACATAGGAACTATAGATTTTCATAGAATTTCTCTATGGAGCATTAAAATAGGTAAGCATAAAAACAGAGCAATAAATTTGGAATGTAAGAATGGCATTTCCCTCTTCTGATAAATTGCCACAAGGACCCCAGGCTGCAACTCTGCCCCTAGCTTTTAATTAAAAAAAAAAAAAAAGAATTCCCAACTACAATAACTTTCTTAAACCTTTCTTTCTCAAGATAACTGCAGAAAGCTCGGCTTGGTGTTTGACAACGTGGTCGGCATCGCTGAGGTCATCAATTCCAGAGACATCCAGCTGCAGGTCCGTCTGCTGTCACAGTTTCCAAAAACAAGGTCATGCTGGATTCCGAGCCGCGTTCAGTAGCCGTCCTTTCAGTGTTAAGCCCCATTAGTTTGTTACTCCGCCACTCAGGTGATGGGCAAAGTACCCACCATATCCATCAATAAGACAGAAGGCTGCCAAGTGTACCTGAGTACAGACGCGCTGGACTGCGAGATCGTCAGTGCCAAGAGCTCCGCGATGAACATCCTGGTCCCACAGGGAGACGACTACGTAAGTGTGGGAGTGAGATGTAGCGAGGGGTGAGCTTCAGGCCTCTTAATTGAGGATGGAGTGTTTGATGGACCGTGGGCCTCGGCCTGATCTCTGTCTGCCTGTCTGTGTAACAGAAAGAGTTTCCGGTTCCGGAGCAGTTCAAGACAATCTGGAACGGATCCAAGCTGGTGACGGAGCCCACTGAGATTGCCGGCTGATCAGTGCCTCGCTGCTTCTCGCTCATCCTCCTGTCCCTCACTGTCAGACGTGTCTCTTTTCTGTTAAAGAACTGTAAAAAAAAAAAACTAGCTGACTAGTTAGGTAGGCATGAGACTAGTGACTCACGACACGGTCATGCTGTAGCCGAACGCTCCATCCGCGAGATTCCATACTACGTTAGCGCTTTGTGGCATCTGTTGCGATGGAATGACTTTAATGTTAAATTTATGCCTCCTTCTGAAACCCCAAAGACCCTATCATGTATATTTGATACCAGTGAAACCAGACTTCTAGACACAAACAGAAACAGCCAGTCGTTTTCCGACTTAAAATGAAAACAGGAACCCACGAGATTTTAAGGTGTGCTATGTTGCATTTAATTAGCTCACTTTTAGCTGACCCTCAATGCTTGTTGAGGCCAGTTATTGCTTTCGACAAGAACTTTGATAAATATTGATATCAAGCTGTTGGACTTGCATTAACCACCCTCCCCCGCCACCACAACCATTATATCCACTGAAAATATGTTGCATCCTCGTGCCATAGATTTTTGCTCTTTGTAGTCCATTGTGCATTTTTAAAATACACAGAGGAAAAGGGAGGTTAGGTTACAGAAAAACAGGAGGCAGCCTGTCATTGTTGGTAAGGAGGGTGTTTTTGATTGATTCAGATCAATTTGTACTGAGTCACAATGTGTGACACTTAAAAGGAGAGAGTAAAACTTCTGACAGATTTTGTCTGAAGTTTTTAACTGCAGGAATTTGTACCTCATTCATTACAGCTAGAAGAAACACAAGGGAAAGATTACTAAAAGAAGAGATTTCATCCAGCTGGAGCGACCAAAGTGTACGGAACTTAAACCTCATTGCTATCTTGCTTTATTTAAATTCAGGAGAAAGTTTAAGGTAATTTCATTGCTTTTGAGACAAGCTGATCACTGATCAGAATATTATTATTTACTTAAACAGGAATTATTAATTCAGGTTTCCTGCAATAATGTTTTGACAATCACAATTAGATCTAGCAGCAAGACACAGTTGCCAAGAGTACACATTAGTTCTATTTCAGTTGTAATTCAGCTAGCATTTGTGTATTATATCAGTATGCTGATGAGCTAAAACACTTCACTGAGCAGTTTCCTTCCATTGCCTCAAACCTTCTGTAGTGTTAAGAAACAACACACCAGTGACTGTAAGGCAGTAGTTGTCAGATCTGTCATTCCCCACAATCACCCAGTCCTTTGCTGTCCACGTGACAGGTTTGTGAAATAAAAACGTTTCAGTTCAAATATGTCAGGAGTTCACTGTGACAGTTTATTAATCAAATAATCATTTTCCTTAAACACCCACACCTGCCCTCCGTGGAACAGGATCCCTACCCCTGCTGTAATGACAAGTCTATGTAGAAACAATTGTGTCTAATGCTCCCTCATTTAGCTGTAGGTGGTTCTGTTCCTTAGTTAGATATGTAGCTATTTTTATCCATTTTGTTTAACATTCAGATTTTCTGCAATGAACCTCAAACAAAACTAGGTAAGGAACCAGTAAAGTGTGGCACTAATTAGAGTGCTTATAACTGGAAGTAGAAATTCCTCAGTGAATCTGTGCAGAAACACAGCGTCCCAGTGCTACACTGGCTGTGCTGTGCTTAATGAGTAATACGATGTCCATCAGTGCTTAATCACCACGTTCCCCTGAGAATCTTGCGTAAACAATATTTCTGGCTCCAGTTCTGAGTCCTCATTCTCCTTCACTGATATACTTGATGACCCAGTCCGGAAACGGCAGTTGGCCGTGTTAGTCCAATCCTTCAACGGACTTCTTGGCTCGAAGCCACGATGCGCGATGACCCGTTGGCCCTGGGAATCCTGTGTAAATAACATGTCATAGGTGTTTTCCTCATCTTCCTGGAGGCTTCTGGGAGCACGCCTGCGAGGTAATGGACAGCTGACCTCCCATCTCCTGAGGGGGCTAGAGCAGGGTCTGTGCTTCTCCGGTGACAGACCCTGAGCCCAGGCCTGAGTTGAGCCGTTCTCTTTGCCCTGTTCCCCAGGCTCTTCCCGTAGGGCTTTGTGGGGACTCGCTCCAAGCCTCCTCTGTGTAGGGGTTTGGCCCGTGTGTGACAAAAGTGCCCCAAACAGCCACTCGCTTTCCAGGCTGTCTGGAAAGCCACCGTCTTCCGCCGTCTGCCCCACGGAGGTCACACAGTGCGTCAAGACACAGTTGCCCTGTGAATCCTGAGTGAAGCAGTCTGACATTAGGGGCTTGGGGGACTCTGAAGCTGCAGCGACACTGCTGAAGCCACAGAGGGGAGCCACGTCCTGGGTGTCCAGCTCGGGCAGGACAGAGCGGCGCCCCGTCACTCTCTTCTTCACAGCCGGCTGCTCTTCTTCATCAGACTGACATTTGGTATCCCGGAGAGGCGGGCGCTCTGGAGCTTTGCAGACACACGGCCTGATATCCTGGTAGGCAGACCTGTCCTGCAGGTCGGAGTGGTCAGCGGCTCTGTGGTCACAGTCAGCCTCAGCCGTGCCGCGTTTCCGCTTCCTCCTCTCGCTCACGGCCGCGGAGGAGCCACTCAAATGCTCAGAACGCGAAGACCCGGCTGCCTTCGCTTCTGTTCAAGGCCAGGAAACGGTAACATTAAAGTAACAGAGAACGAACACAATATACACAACTGCATCCTGTTTCAGCGTGACGCTGCTTACCTGTGGGCCGTGGGTTGAAGAAGGAGGTGATGGATGTCTGTCTGGTTGGAGGTAGCTGGAGTTTAGTTTGTGTGAAGCTCAGGGAGACAGCGACACTGTAGGCAGGGCAGGGAGCCAAAGGGTTCAGCAGCTTGGAGATGGGCCGCTTCTGGCTGGACTGCGGCAGAAAAAAATATATATATATTTTCACTTAATTATTCCGCATTTTATTTATGTATAATATAATCAGCTTTTTCCCGGTTCCCTTAGCACATATGCATATTTTCATTAAATGTTTCATTAAATTACATTCTTTCCCCCAAAATCAAGTCTGCGTAGCCCATGCACGGATAAAAACACGAATCTCTCTTCAGATGATTACAAGCTTTCTTTGTAGCTCTGTGCTCGTGATCGGAAAGTCCTTGGTTTGGTTTCCACACCCAGTGGTCTGATGCTGCTGATGGGCACTGCAGTGAGGTATTTAGCACCCAATTATTCCAGGGGTGCCTCTAATTTGACCCCCCCAACCTTGCTCTCACATATCTGCATGTCTTTTGGAGAGCAAGGTGGGACAGGCAAAAAGCTCATTTCTCCAAAGGGTTGAATAAAATATTACTCGGGGGAGGGGGGGGGGCACATATTCAGACGCAATCTTACACTTTCACAGATTACAACATGAAAGTCTTTATTGCAGACACCCCCCCAAAGAGTGGAGGCAGGATTTCGACCCGCACGTGCTACCCAGCTCCCCCTTGCACTGCCCCCAGTTACGTGTACAACATTTCCATAACCCGCACGGGAAATGATATACTTATTAACCAAAATGACGGTCAAGCAAAAGCGAGCTGAACCCGAAGCAGAAGGTAAGGTGATTAATGACGGAGACCGACACAGATCAGCTCCCGCGGCTGCCGCTTGCTCACCCGCTTCCTCTGCCCGCGGAGATCCGCCGTGTCCAGCCACACTCCGCACACATCCTCGCTCCCCATTGCAGCCTTCTTCGCAAGGTTCATGCTCACCGAGCCCTGATCTGGACCTTCCAAGAATAACAGCCGTATATAATGCACCACGTAATAAAAATATGAACTACCCGTAACACAAGGAGTCAGTAAACAAGAATCTTCTTTTGTACGACTTACTGGTGCTATCAATACATCACATATACATTTAGCAATTGTTTAGAAATTGATTTTCACACAATCCAATATAAAGCTAAATATTATCAATGTCGCATAACACACGGTCACAATACGACTCTCATCAGTTAGCTGTGTTACTTCGATCCCGCCTATTTTTCAAAGGTGTTTCGAACCCTATGGTTTCGATAGCTGGTCTTCGACTGCCTCATTAAAATATATTTTTAAAATCCGTATTTCAAAACGTAAAAACAAGCTTATATTTTACATGTATTGTAAAATATATTTATCTCTTTAAATTTCGTCCCAGCACGTCAGGTGTAATATTTTAATACAGGCACGCCGGACACCTCGCCGTGTTTCCGTGTTCGGTCTGCGACGGGTGTGTTTGGGTCGACGTCATTTAATTTGGAAAGAAGGTACGTGAGAATCGGTTTTCTGTTGCTTGTATCTTAATTCCGCATATATAGTTGTGTTGGGTTTTATCAAAGAAAAACATAGATGCCTAAACACCCTTGGCTTACACAAAGCAAAACTGATACGACGCTAAATGATCTTGTGACCGTTAGTATTTGTTAGCTTGTTGACTGGCCATTGCGACGGAAAAAGAGTTGACTGGTTATTATCTTTTTTTACCCGTAATATCATAATTAGTCATGAAACGGGTTCAGAAATGTTTTCTTCTATGTTAATAGTTAACTGCTTTAATCGCCATTAAAACTTTTTTGCCGTTGTTAAAATTTGATGTTGGCACATGCTAATTGCTAAAACCGGCCAATCTAAAAGTAACTTATATTACTTATATATTTTTGCGAAAGGCTATTTTTTAATAAGAAAGAAATCAGCTTAATTATCGTTTACTTTAAACAGCCATTATTGCTTCTTCCTAGTACGAAAAAGCGCTGTTTGTTTTTCGTTGTCTGACGCTCAATGAGGGTTGAGTAGTCAGCTGATGACTTCAGGGTTACTGTCAGTGAAATGACTTAACGCCTCGATTATCGTACGTTTGACAGCCAAGTACACTTTTCAGAGCCGCCATGTTTCACGGAATCCCCGTCAGCACAGGGATCGGAGGAGGTGAGTTCACATTGAAGCCGATAAGCACGTTTCCGTCTAAATGAACCTCGTTTTTGTTTCAATGTCCCCCCGCAATAGTTTATAAAAGGGCGACGCATACCCAAAAACGCCCTATACTGTTTCGGTCCCCTTACTTTCCAAGTTCTTGCTTGTTTCTATGAGTGATTTTGGCGAGTAGGATGTGTTTTAATGCTTAAACGTCTTCAAAATGAGAGGTGAAGAAGATGTGCGATGACAGCTTGTGTTTTTGGTTAAATTGTATTTTCCATATTCGTCTTGTGTGTGTGGCTGACGCTGCATTTGTATTTTTTGTGCTAATTTCAGCTGTTCCCCCTAAGCCTGAATTGTATGAAGTAAGTGTTTGTATTTAACAGTCATTATGAATTCAGAAATGCTGGATGGTGGATAGGTTGCACGAGCAAAACTGTTTTGCCGTCCTTGTTAAGGGAAGCATTTCTGAAAACATTTTTACTCTGTTGCAGGAAGTCAAGCTGTATAAGAATGCAAGAGAGCGGGAAAAGTAAGTGGCCTGGCTGCAGTTTAATGTGAAACTAGCTGAATGTTTCTGAATCTTGAATAAGACTTTGTTGTCAAACACATCCCCTGCCCCCAATTATTCTGGTAGGTATGACAACATGGCAGAACTGTTTGCTGTGGTGAAGACTCTGCAAGCCTTGGAGAAGGCGTACATAAAGGACTGCGTGACTCCAAATGAGTGAGCCGGTCGTCTGTCTGCACTTGTTTACCTGACTTCTGCTGTTTTCATTCATTATTATCATATTGATTCTTATATTCTCCTCACACATTTGACATATTAGCTTGTCTTGACAGCAGTGCCATTGCAGGAGTGTGATGTTTCACTCATAAATCTGTTCAGGTTACTTAGTAACGCTTTACATTAAATATACCTTCATAATGCATCATAGATCATTAATAAGCAGCATGTGTGTATACCTTAGTGTCTGACATGCCTTAACAAATGTAATACACATTAATGACAAACTTTATAGGATCATAATGTTTATTATAAATGTATTTTACAGCTGTTACGGTTATTGTGTACTTGCTTACTGCTTATGAATGTTTTAGAGAAATTAAAAATATATAAATAAAAAAAAAGGCACTTACAGGCAAGAAACATTGTAAATAAAATGGAGATATATAAAGAATGCCAATGAAGAATAAATGTTGGTATTGGAATTGAAGCAACCAGTAGCACAGCATTGACTGCAGGAGTTAAACACACACACACACACACATGCACACACACACAAGTGCTTAACTGATGTTTTATCCTTGTCACCATTCGATTATCTAATTCAGTAAGTAAAGACTTTTTTACTGCTTCAGTACCATACTTAGGGATCATACAACAGTGTTTCAAGTGTGGTTTTGACCTGCCAGCATTAAGTTCTTAACCACATACTACATGTTGTGCTGAGAGATTTTATTGCCGTACCTTATCAGATGTGGTTATAATATGGGCTGTCAGTGTCATTGGATGCATTGGATGATGTAATTTGTACTATGCAGCAGTTAGTTTAAACTAAAAGCTCTGACAGAGCTTGCTTTTCATACGTGCAGCTACAGAATCTCCCTAAACTGACTTGGTATGTATTTAACTGTTGCCTTGCATATCGTGAGCACTGCTAACACCTTAGCCAGCTGTACTGAGCTTTCCCTGGGTCTCTGTACCAGGTACACGGGCGCCTGCTCCAGGTTGCTGGTACAGTACAAAGCTGCTTTCAAGCAGGTCCAGGGTTCTGATGTGGGCACCATTGATGAGTTCTGCAGGAAGTACAGGGTAAGTGCTACTTTACACACTAGTCGCTCCCTGGTGGGGGCTGTCAAATAGGCCTGTTCCTTATTTGCTGTTTGGTTTGGTCTACGCTTCTGTTCAGCATGTAAGGCATCTAATTAGTCATTCATTTAAGACTGCTAGCACCTCATCACGTATCACGTTATGTAGTCATCTTCCATTTGCTCATTGTGTATTAAGGTTTCTGCATTTGTTGAAACACAGAAATTGCCACGTGCCTCTGTTCTCGGCAGAAAAATGCAAAAACTTCAGTTTACTACATAATTAATAATTACCTGTGTTTTCTCTCCCTCCATCTCCTGCTCTTAGTTCAAACTGCTTCCAGTGTTAGAAAAGTTTAACATCCACAGTGTACATTCACTGCAGAGTACAGTACCTAAACTTCTCTGAGTGCGTTTCCCGAAAATAATCGATCTTGGCAAATAACGGCCAACGTACGTGAAGAACGAGTGAGATTTACGCGTGTTTCCCGAAAGCCTTTGTTATTTCCACATTAACAAACAAACTTTAAGTAGACGTTTGCTGGCTCCTCTCCAGCTTCCACGTAAGAAAAACACAGGCTGCTGATAACAGAATCATCGATCCCACGCGTTTCAGTGGTGAAATGCTACATGACTGTCACACCAGACATATGCACATGTAAAAAATATATATTATAAATGTAAAATGAATAAAATAAAGCAACCAATATAAATTGACCTATTTTTGAAAATATAAAAATAGTCTGAAGGTCGCTGGAAGGAATGGTTCTGTGAGGTGATCCCAGCCTGATTCTCATATCTGTCTGACTTAGCTGGACTGCCCACTGGCTATGGAGCGAATCAAAGAAGACCGGCCAATAACCATCAAAGACGACAAAGGCAACCTCAATCGCTGCATTGCTGACATCGTCTCTGTAAGTTCTCTGTTCAGTGCCCCCTCCCCCCCCCATCCGGTACCATCACTGAGGGTCATGGGTTCTACATACCCGCATTCCTGTCTGACCTTTGCTTTCTGCTCCACTCAGCTCTTCATCACTGTGATGGACAAGCTGCGTTTGGAGATCCGGGCCATGGATGAGGTGATGTTCGGCTGGGGCTGCTGCAGGGGCTGATGGTGCATTTGCATGAAATCTCACGCCCTGTTTTATCCTCTCTGCCCCTTTTGTGGGGGTCTCTTGTCCTTTTCCACTTGTGCTGGTGCTGATAGGGAGCCGGTTCTCAGATGGCGCTCAAGCGGCACGATCTGAGGACCGGCCGTGTTTCCTCTGGTTAAGAGCAACATTTATAATTCACAGCAAGCATGCACCTGACAATGGGCATGGAACATTTTTGAGTCCATTATGTTTTTTAAGGGAAAACTTGATTTAGCCTTAGTCAAAACGTTTTTTTTAATTTTTTTTTAAAAAGAATATTTTTTCAAATCATAACAAACTTTTTTCTAACTTATAATTTGCTGCAATTTTGCTGTGTAGATTTTGCAGTTGTCCAGAAAATGTGTCCCCCATTATTTGGGAATATCCACCAACAAGTCCTTGGTGGAACGTGATGGTCCCTGGATTCAATCCGTTGCAGTCCGTCCAAAACTTCACTTTCACAAGAGTCATTGAACTACATATATCACTATTATAATATGCTTGGGAGAGCAAAAGCCAGTTTTCCACTGTGTAATTGCACTTTGGGGGCTGCCTGCCTACAATGAATACAGAACACTGGGACACATAAATTTTCTCCGACACTTTCATATGGGAGTTCATTTTTTGTAATTTTGGTCTTTGGTCTTTTTAAAAAAAAATTAATTTGTTCTGTACTACACTTCTAGCCTGCTTTCTTCTACTCTAGTTTTTGCATAAACCTTTTCTTAAACTACTGTCTGACATATTGAAGTTGGAAAATAATCCTCCACTTTTAATGGGCTATTCTCTGATTGTCTATCTGTCATTCTCTTGAATGGTCGAGCAGATCCAGCCTGATCTGCGGGAGCTGATGGAGACCATGAACAGGATGAGTAACATGCCGCCTGACTCTGAGACCAAGGACAAGGTCAACCTATGGTACGGTCAGCTGGCCCAGAGACCACCTTATTTTGGTGCCAAATATCACGGTCTGGTAGAGTAGGAAGAAGCAGAACATTCATTCATAAATTCAATATTTCAGTAAACATAATAAACATTAGTCATATGTCAGTGGATTAGATGGCTTTTTATATCCAAATGCATACATCAGATCTCAGTAAATAGAGAGAATTAGAAAAAATAGATTTACATTATTGGATATTGCAGTGTTATGAAAAGCGGGAACCAGTTTCTGAGTGTGTTTGTAGTAGCTGCTCCTTCTGTCCATGCGCACGTGCCTAAGCAGCCTCCATCTCCTGGGCAGGTTGACCACTCTGAGCAGCATGTCGGCCTCTGATGAGCTGGACGATTCCCAGGTTCGGCAGATGCTCTTTGACTTGGAGTCGGCCTACAACGCCTTCAACCGTTTCTTGCACTCCTCATAAACCATAGTCAGCTCATCCTACGCACATCTACTCCCCTCCTGCCTCCATAAGCCCCATCCAACTCCTACTGCACTCCTGTTTGCTGTTTTTATATACCATAGATCATCGCGGGTTTCTCCTGAAATGGCAGACGCAATATTTTCTTTCTTCTGATCCAATCCTGAGATATTATTCTCCTTATTTATTGTTCATTCAGTTATCCACATTCCTCTCCCCTCCATTTACCCTCTTTTTCCCTTTTTGGGCTGGGGTCCTTGTGAATAAGAGGAGCCTCGCACAATGCCTGTTTCTGCTCTGCTAAATGGGTACAAGTTCAGAGCCTTTCATTCAACACCCTCTGTCTGGATAGTAGTGAGTTGGGTTAACAGAAAGCCTGCATACCATGAAGGAACATCTTCATAGAAAATCCCTGAAGATGCACAGTGAGTCTGGCTGTAGCTGTGTTTCCCAGTGTGAGAACCCACAGAAAGTCCACATTTTTGCTTCCTCCCAGCTCCCTGCCAGACAGTTTGCATTTTTACCAGCAGCTGGGAGGGAGCACAGATGTGGAGACTCTGTGGGTGTGGGTGTGAGCGTGGACTGACTGGATTGGGGAACACCGGCCTGGAGACTGAATCTGAAAGGTTTGGAGTGACAGGCAGCTGCAGTTTCTCAACAAGTGTCACAGAGTTGAATCCTATTGTTCCCACACATGGCTGTTTTTTGTGCCAGATATTCCTGTATAGCAGATCGCTCTAGGAAAAATACTTCATTTCTGTTTAGTTGGGGATAGGAGTTTGAATTTCTACGTAAAGTTTTAATTAACAGTTGAAAATCTTTATGAAAATTAATCTTAGAAACAGTCTCTTAATGCTAAAACAACTAATATCCCAATGTTTTATGCTATACAAATAAGCTTTGGCCTTCCTATGGTTTATAAGACGAATGGGAATATTGACGGTGTGGCCAAATATCAGCCAGTGCGTTTGTCTTTCTGACAGTCTAGTGAGACGTTTGAGGTGCCACTTTTTTAGGCATACAATAGAGAAGAATAGGAGACAGGGCTAGGCTGCAGGAAGCAGGAAGTGGGTGATGGAGAATGACGTCAGGAGTGCTCCTGTGTTGCGTCGTCACCGTGCTGGAATCAGACAGCAGCCTGTTACTACAATAAGCATTATAGCTTCACTGTTTTCCACTTAATTTTAAGCCATTGTTAAGTAAATAACATGCTTGATATTGTTTGTGGAGGAGTCTGGCATTCTTTATGTAGCTCTGTGGAGCCTGGCTTAGGTGGTCCTGCGAACCGTGGCTATGCAGAGGTGTGTCCTGTGATTTATGCTCCCGCAAATCATACTCTTCTTTTTTCTCCAACTCAGTCACAACATTGGTTATTGGAAGTATTTATTTGTTAGGTTTTTCTTTGTAAATATTAATGCATTCTCTTTTTAAAAATAAAAATATCTACCTCCAAAAATTACTCTGTGTTTTTCTTGGTGTGTATCGTTAGTGTTTACACTGAAAAACTTCTGTAGAATTTGTTGGTTTGGATTTAAGCATTTCGCCTAGCACGTGCGTACCATAGTAAATGTAATATCTATCTCCGCTGACTCCAGACAGCCTTCGGGCTGCAGTGCAGTGGCGAGAGGTGCCTCATCGTTGTCGTCATGGCAGCGAGCCTCGCCGTTAGGCTGATGCCATCCGGGGGCAGGGAGCGGATGTTGAAGTGCTGCTTGTACGGTTTCCTTCTGATAACCGTCCACACGCATAACGGACACAGAACTGTTCATACTACGGCTTTATAAAATGTTAACATTCACACATGCGACAACCTCATCGTGGGGAAAGATCGGGCAAAATGACATGGACTTGGAAATATAATTTATACTTCGTAGATTTTGTCAATTACAATAGGTAGAGTAATTTTTCCAGTAAACATTCTAGCATGTGTGTCCACACGTCTTCATAGCTTTTGGTGGAAATTTGTCGTTTTTGTCGACTTATGATATAAATAGGAATAACTTTTCAATAGCCACAATTGCTTCCTCAGAACCCATAATACCAAATGTCCGCTAGATGGAGACATATCATTGTGTAAAAACAAAGACAATTTCAGTAACTGCAATTTTTTTTGGCATATATTTATTTTGATTATTTTCATGTTTAGCTTTTTTTTATTTCTTGTGGATTAAGAAGGCAGCATGATTGATTAAGGACACGGCCCTGAAGCTGCCGGTGCTAATCACAGGAATGGATTATCTGCCAAAGCCTTCAACACAGCTGGCTGCAGTGTCACATTAAGGGCCGAGGCTGTGGAGTAGCAAAGCAAATGTGGCTGTATGTAGCTGGTACCCGCGCGGAATGTCCCATTCTGAGTGTCATGCCTTACACACGTAACAGCTACTCTGGCTTTAGTGCCGCATCATCCACATTTTATGTTCTTTTGGGAACAGGACAATTGCAGCAAATTTTTAATTACAAGCTACATTATTTGGCAGGTGTAGGCCTAGTTGCCCGGCATGTATTTTTCAGGCAGGGGATCACATCGGCTCTCTGGGTAGCTTTTTGCCTTACATCTGCAGCAGAGATACAGCTTTCTGCCTCCAGTATGGTCTTCTCTTCTCCCATAGGCCAAAAACATGTGATTGAGCAAATAAGCATTTGTAAATTGCCCACAGAGTGTCAATGGGCGGACATTTTGTCAAGGATGTTCTCCTTCCGTGCGCACTGTGCCTCCTGTGATGTGCCGCTGTGACCCTCTGCTGGATATATGCTTGTCCGTGACTGCATAGCAGGCGCTGTGTCCAGGCCTGGCATATGCAGAGAGCTCCTGCTGTGCTGTGGCTCAGTCCTTTGCTATTCCCATCAAATGTATACTGGTTTTTCTATGAAAACACATATTTACTAGCTGGTGTTGCCCAAAACATGTCAGTAGGTTTTTTTTTTCCTGTAGAGGTTACATCATTCTCAAGGGACCTTCTCTAAACAGATTGCTTCATATTATCAGTGTCAGTTTTGTAAATATTTTATTGCGTGTATGAGGTAATTTGTATATGGCCACTCCTCTGTTACAATATGTTGGTAGATGGATGATGGACTGATATGATGTATTGGTAGATTGAAGAATTACCTTAAGGCAAATATGTCCAGTACTCCTTTATGTTTTCTTTTTTACTCGAGATGTTGAATAAGCTGAAATGAGATAGATTCCATCTTGTTTCTGCAAAAGTAGTGTTAGATAGTAACCAAGAGGGACTAAGTGATTCTTCCTTCCTTTGGACCGTAAATGATGATGTCATGGCCCATGAATGCGACTCTGGCACAGACTTTCCCATCTGCTGGGCTAGAGGTTTCTGACCCACTGAAAAAAGTAGAAACATTCAAATCTCCATTTCAGCCTTGCAAAAAATGCAGGAAAGATTTTGTTCTGTTACATTTGACAGCACATCTATCATCTTATAAGCGCGTTCACTGCATTCCCTGCTTCTTATTCTGTTCTCACAATATTGTTTGGAGGTATTTGAGAGATCATCCCTATGATTGAGTGCCTGTTAGGAGAGACCATCCCTGTGATTGAGCGCATATTAGGAGAGACCATCCGTCTGATTGAGTGCCTGTTAGGAGAGACCATCCCTCTGATTGAGTGCCTGTTAGGAGAGACCATCTCTGTGATTGAATGCCTGTTAGAAGAGACCAGTTATCTTATCTTATCTCGTCTCGTCTCGCCTCGCCTCGCCTCGCCTTACTTTACCTTGCCTTGCCTTGCCTTACCTTACCTTACCTTACCTTGCCTTACCTTACCTTGCCTTGCCTTGCCTTGCTTTACCTTACCTTACCTTACCTTGCCTTACCTTACCTTACCTTACCTTACCTTGCCTTGCCTTGCCTTGCCTTGCCTTGCCTTGCCTTATCTTGCCTTACCTTACCTTACCTTACCTTACCTTTATATTATTCTTAACAATTACACACAAACCAGAAAAACATGCAATAATATATCCGTGAAACCTTGTACTCACAGTATTATGAATGAATTGTGGTTTATTTGGTAGCATTTTGCAATGTCACCAATTTTTCTAATCGCATTAGTACTGTACAGAGTTTGAGGCGTGTCATTGATAGATTCCCCCCGCTCCCCCACCTCGTGCTATCAGTGAGGAGGTCAGAGGTCAGAGGCCCCAGCCCCGCCGCTGCTCCCCATCTCATTCCTCTGCTTGGTAGCCTGCCTGACTCACAAAGTAGAATCAGGGGGACCACAACAACAAGATTAAATGACCCGCAATATGGTATGATACCAATGATGTGATATAGAAATAAAAAACAATTGAACAAATGTCACCATTCTGGGTTTTTTGTGTGGGCATCCAATGCCCCCCCGGCAAGATGGAGACTCCAGCCACGGTCCCGGCGGTGTGAGGCATCATTGCTAGCTACTGTACTGTGTGTTTCCTGTCTGTATGTGGGAGTTTACTATACAATAACAGTTGCAAAACACTGACATTCTGAATAGAAGAAACATGCCTTTTTCATTCAGATCTTTAAAAAGAATTCCTTTGTCGATGTTAGTATTAAAATAAATGGTAGTATCACATTTAAATCCATGGTAAGGTTAAAATATATATGACATATTTGTACTGTAAGGTTCAAGTATAACTATGTAATATCCATGTTTATATAGTATGTTTAAAGCAAGAGTAGATGTGGTGATGCTTGAAAGCAAACTAAGTCAGCTTTCTCCTATGCCTTTAGAAAAAAAATGTAATTTTCTTGGCCATTCCCATAATCACAATACAACAACATAGATCTCAGTTGAACAGGGTGTTTGCCTCAAGTAATCATGTGACTGTCACATTATTAAAAGTGACCCAGGAGCATCGTCACTCTGAACATTGTCATAATTGGGTGTTCTGGAGGGGCTGTAAATTGGATGTGGCACGGCTGATCTTACATCTATTCTTAGCTGTATTGCTTGTTCCTACAATAATTATTACTTGTGATTTCATGTCAAAAAGGTAGATCTTGACCCACAAACAATATGTCATTTTTTTGCTTTTTAAAGGTACATTAATAAACAGCTTCAGGCCACAAACCAACATGTGTCTATCCTGACAAGGGACAGGGCAGCGGTGGGCCTGCAGCTCTAAGCTGAGTGTCTGCAGCGCTCAGCACCTGGCAGGGGAGACCGTAACCCTAACCCTTTGTTTAGGTTCCACAGTGAGGTAATCTCCTCTGGCATCTCCTCACATATACAACCAAAATAATGATCCACCATCTGGCTCCGAGGCAGAGAACGGGATTGTATGTTAAAATTATACATATTCTGCAGAATTGTGACCTATTTCCAGAGATTTTCTTATTTTATATTCAGTCTCTTGGATGGGGGCTTTTTCTAGGAATGAAATGCTGCGCGGAGAGTTTTGGTCAGTGGTACAATAGCCAGACCCATCAACTCACTCCCTGACAAAAGGTACCTTTACAAACATGCCTCGCTTAACGATGGCGATATGTTCTGAGAAATGCATCATCGGACGATTTTGTCATTGTGAGAACATCATCCAGTGTATTTATACATATAATACTTTTATATTTTATATTGGCAACACAGTAGGTTTGTTTACACTAGCATCACCACAAACACATAAGTAATGCGTTACACTACAACACTACTATGGTTACGACGTCACTAGGCGATACAAGTTCTTCAGCTGAATTGCACTATAATAGTATGGGACCATTGACTGAAATGTAGTTATGGGATTGTACAGACGCTCCTCTACTTACGAATGAGATACGTTCCAAACGGCCTTTTGTAACTTGAAATGTTCCTAAGTTGTTATTCTACGTCATTTTAAGGGTATACGCAAGTACTAAGAACTAGGATGCTGGGAGTCTGCACGCTACACTGCTGCGCGGCGTGAGTAGCGTTCAGAAGTCATACTAGGCGGAATTGGTGTGCAGAAAAAAAATTGATGTTGCAGACAGGAAATGGGAGCCCAATGAACACAATTTGGACTTACAGTCCCCTTTGTTAGTATGTCTGAAAGTTCGTAAGCTGAAAGTTTGTAAGTAGAGCAGCATTTTCTGCCGTTTGCAGAACTGAATCACAACTAGCAGAAGGCTCTACCTCTGTGCTCCAATGCGGAATGCCACATGAACTTGTTCATTTACTTTACTAGCGTAGCTCTGCGTTGGGGCAACCTTGTGATTTGTAGTTAAAATAATACACATTTTTGTAGTAGTACATGTTAGAGGAACACGTCTAGTTTCCTGATTCCTACTGGCTCAGGCCTGGGCAGCTATTTTCGACTGAGGACCATATCTGAGCACCTTGTCAGTAGGGGCCATTTTTCAATTATTATATTTATAAAACCACAATAGAAGATTTATTTTCTATTGCAGAAATCAATAGAACTAGAGCCTTTTTCATGTTTAAGTTATATATGTATGAACATTTTAATAATCCCACGTCTATAGAAATGGCTCCAGGGGCTGGAAGAGGCCTGTGGACGGCTTTTGCTCACGTCTGTACTATAGTGATGCTATTGGTAGAAATGTGAGGTTGGGGGAAACCCCATGGGATTTTTTCGCCCCGAATTTAGGTTTTCAAAAGAGTTTGGTAGGTTTTTTTTGTGGCTTTTTAAAATTTAATTTTAATTTTTAAAACTGTCTTGCTGTTGAGGGCTACTGTCTAAACAGGATACCAGTAACACCCAGCCAACGCTGTCTGAGAGAATGGAAAGAGCGGCGACCCGACTTACCCTGATGACCTTCTGTATTTGCCTGTGTCTGTGCAAGCAAACGGAATTCATATCAGCTCCGTATCGCCATGGAAACCAAAGTTACAAACTTTGTGCAGACGTGGTTAGGAACCATCAGCAATATATGCAGCCAAATAAATGTCTTCCTCTGTCTGTAGGTTTAAAGAAAATACCCAAGCCAGATGTGTGTGGTATTATTCACCTCTTCAGGCCTGTTATTATTTGATCATATATAATAATTGTTTGAATTTCACAAGATGTAGTATGTCTTCCCATTCACACCATCTGCTCAGTTATGTGAAATGTTTTTGCATGAAAATGTATTTCTTCACAAATGTATCATACAACTTTGAATGATTAAATGGAATGAGAACAGCTAGTGTGAACTGATGATTATTGCCTTTAATTTGCAAGGGTGCCAGTGGGCTTTTAGTTACCTGGAGCACATTCTTTACTCCTGAGGTCTGATGCTGGTCATCAGAGAATATGGGCTACTTTGTTCAGTTCAGCTGGCCAGTCCGTAGACCCGTAAAATCACTTACCAGCAGAGAACCCCAGGATATGTCTTCCTCTTTACCACTTAAACCATTCAAGGGAAGAAAAACACTGTATCTATTACTGCTGGGGAAAAAACAAATGAAACATGTCTGGAAAACCTGTTCAGGAATCCCCCCCTTGCATCAGTTGTAGAACAAATCCCTGATTTCCATTCACTATAATAGTCATTTACTGTTACTAATATTACAAGGCGCCGAATAAGGCTGGCAGCCATCAGCCACGATGCCGCACAATCTTTGACAGGACATGTGTTATGTAGACCACAAAAATGAATGTTTTCACTCATTGGTTTCTCCAGGAATTTTCCAGCATTTCAGATTCTGTATCTTCATGTGCCTGTGTGTATTGGATCACTTACTCTGCTCACTAACTTTCTGTAAGGTTGCCATAGCAATATGCACATCAACCTGTAACTTGTAAAGTTTGTTTGCCTTGGGAATTTACATTTTGATGCCATATTTAATTGATGTAGGGGAACAGATAATGGCCAACCATCCAATTTCACAGTTCAGTTACCTTTGTCATCAGATCGTATTGTACACTACACAAAAACTGTGTCTGTAACTGTGATATCACAGCTCTTCTGGATATTCTATATAACTTTATTATGCAAAAAAAATATTGGTTTATTTAACTTTGGGTGGAATTTTTGTAGAGCTTTCATATAATTAAACCTTCTGAGCATTTCTTTAAAATGACCGGTTTGACAGACTGGAAAGTATTTTTGTTATGTGCAGCCAGTCCCATGTCAAAAGAAAATGACAAATCTTCACTTGGGCATTATTAAGGGTATATTATTAAGGGTATATTCGGTTACCTGAGGCAGCTTTCGAAACCCCATAACTTTGGCTCTGGCTCCTTGGTGCAGCCGAATTAGCTTCTTTCATATTTGAATGACAAGCAAGGCGCCTTTGGTTCTGAAGGGCTCCTATGGACTGTGGTGAGGGATGCTGTGTGTAGGTAGACCTCCCGCCTTCATGGAAAAGGCTGGCCTGCGGTTCCACTGTGGCGGCTGGATCAGGAGCAGACCACACAGAGAACGTCTGTATCTGCAGAGCGATTCCCTGGCTGGGTCTCAAACACGTCCCTTTGCGTGCCACATCATGGTCACTGTTCACCCATATGCTGAGAGTGCGAAGATATGATTTGTTTCACTTGGATTCACTAACATAAGGCATCCGCACGCTGTGCGATATCATCTCTGACTCTGGCTGTCTAACAACTCAGAAAACTTTAGGTCTGTTTAAAATAGAACTTCAGGGCCCACCTGCTAGTCATCCTGCTTCAACTGGGCCTGGTTATGGTTCGGACTGGAGTGTGGAAAGGAGCAAATTTTCATTTTATACTCATTTATATTCATTAGAAAAGCACTACCTGATTGGCCAGTGAATGCCATAGATAGAATTCATCAACCAATCAGGTAGCTTCTCTTATGAATATGAGTTTTCATAAACCACCCAGTAAAACAAAAATGTACTGGAATTTGTCTTTGAGGTCCCCCGGAACGCACACCCAGAACCCGATGTCCGGCTGCCAAAAAAGTAAAAAATAAACCTGGGGGGGGGATGATGTTGACTTTAGATAATGTGAGCAAAAGTACTAACTCTAATTAACTAAATCTAATTCACTGTGTATGCGTAGGCAGTAATGTGATTATTCACTAGAAAAGGCCCTGGCTGGGAAACAGTTTGTGGTTCTTTTCGGAGAAAACAAAGTTGTAATGAGGCAGAAGCAGCTAAATAATAACACTACGCTTTAAAAAACAAAAGCATAAGAAACGCTTGTATTTTGGCTGCTATTATGTTACAGTGTTATGTTCTCAGTGTGCTTTATGCAAGCAGTCTGACATACAGACAATACCTACTAACTAATGGACGGCCATAAAGACTATTATATAATAAAATCTAGGTTAAATACAATTCATTAACTAATAACAAGTACAGTAATCGCTCACTTATCGCGGGAGATAGGTTCCAAGGCCGACCGCGATAACTGAATTTCCGCGAAGTAGGGACGCCATTTTTAGTTAATTATTTAACGTGTATTTGGATGTTTTTAAACCCTCCCTGTATTGTTTACAACTGAAAAAACATTGTGATCGGCAGCTGCTGCCGCTGCTTCTTTTTCTGATTGAAGAGCAGCTTGTAGGCGGTCATGACATCGTCGATCCTGTTGCAAAATTGGACCGATCGAACCATATCGTCGTCCCATTCCTGTTCTTAGACTAGGAAATACTAGTACTGCTGTATATTTAAAAACCCGCGAAGTCGTGAATCCGCGGTAAGTGAACCGCGAAGTAGCGAGGGATCACTGTACATGCGCTGCTTTGTGATGCTTGTGAAATCGATCGTTTGTCAGTTCGAGGTACAGTGCACAGAAAAACAAAGTGACACAAACATGTAAAAAATGTATATGGAGGTAGTGATCAGTTAGCTGTCCAACAGAGTGAAAGGTTATTTGGATGGTAAGGGTTAAACATAGCACTTGAGAGTACTGTACGTCATACTCTGACATTCCTCTCATCCGCCCAGCTGCCCTGTTTAATCCCCAGTAATGACGACAGGCTAATCACGGTCAGCTGGTTTTCATTAGCTGAGATGCCCATTGGCCATGGAAGGGTGATCGATTGGCTGCTTGTTGCCATTGTTCTGCCTCCCACCAGCTGCAAACCTCTACTGCTTAACATACAAATGGTCCAGGGATGATCCAGAAAAAGCCTGAGGCATAAACAGTCTAGAATCTCCCGAGTCACAGCACAGGTGGGGCAGACCATCAGGAGGTTTTTCTTTGGGGGGGGGGCTGGTTTAATATCCTGTAAAGAACAGGAGCACATGTTTAGCGAGCTGTAGCTGAGCGAGTAGGACTCAGGGCTGAAGCTGCATCCTCCACGGCAGTCTGTACCATTCCCAGGACCCAGACGGCTGGGCAACTCTTCCCAAGGCACAACGGCAGCAGATACTCTTCTAGACATGAATGAATCTGCAGCAAACCTCTCAGGCCATCGATTAAGGAAAGTAATGCAGAGGCATAATCCTATGGAAGACCAGGAGATACGATACAAAGCCAATGCTTGGAAATACTTGGTAACCTTCTTTTAAAAATTCCATGTTTGCATGTTCTCCCCGTGTTGTCATGGTGTTTCCACCCACTGTACAAAAACATGCTGGAGTCACCAAATTGCCCATAGCTGTGCATGTGTGAGTGAATGGTGTGTGAGTGAATGGTGTGTGAGTGCATGGTGTGTGAGTGCATGGTGTGTGAGTGCATGGTGTGTGAGTGCATGGTGTGTGAGTGAATGAGGTGTGAGTGAATGAGGTGTGAGTGAATGGTGTGTGTGAGTGCATGGTGTGTGTGAGTGCATGGTGTGTGTGAGTGCATGGTGTGTGTGAGTGCATGGTGTGTGAGAGTGAATGGTGTGTGAGAGTGCATGGTGTGTGTGAGTGCCCTGTGATAAGAACATAAGAACATAAGAACTATACAAACGAGAGGAGGCCATTCGGCCCATCAAGCTCGCTTGGGAAGA
>JABFEB020000045.1:18218359-18229198 GCA_019775895.2 Stomatorhinus ivindoensis | reverse complement strand
GGGAGCTGAGCGGGGGGGCGTGTGGGGGGGCATAGTTTGGGTGGGGGGCAATGGATGAATACCCTCATCTGATGGAGCATCAAGATGGAGGGAGGAAAAGAATGAAAGAAACATGGTAAGTGTCTAACCGCTGGGTTATTCAGCTACCAGAGGGCCATGCGGTTCAGCCTGAACTCCCGTTCTCTCTCTCTCACACACGCAAACACAAAGCCGGCAGATGGGGGGGGGGGCCTTATTTGGCCACACTGGGCTGGGTCTGCTGCTTTGTGCAGTGGCCGTGCTCTGTCAAAGCCCCACAGAGTGCCTCTGCTTGGCATTCGGCTCAGATCCCAGCATTCCCCCGACGACATGGCAAGACCTGGGACCTACCCGGCTCTCCATAGTGCTTAAGGAACCCCCACGCCCCTCGAAGCACAAGACTGCTGCCCTGTGTAGCTCTGTGACAGACCAGAGGAGGCACGTTCATTTATTCACGTATTCATTCATTCAGTTGATGCCTGTCCTTTGCCGGGATTCGCTCCTTCTTCTTAAAAGACCCTCCCCCTTGTTTCTGATTGGATGGCCTGCCTGTCACTGTGTAGAGTGCAGCTGTATGAAGGGACGGCACTGGTTGCCGATTCGGGCATGGTGATCGACACGACGATGAGGGGTGGCCGGCTGGGAGTCTTCTGCTTCTCCCAGGAAAACATCATCTGGTCCAACCTACGCTACCGCTGCAACGGTAAATCCGTCACTCATGCACACGCAACGCCATGCGCTCAGCAGCTGAAAAAAGGAAATCTACAGCTGGCTTGTAAGACATGTGTAAAATCCTTCCCTCCTGGAGCTCATTCCTGTTTATTTTCCCTCCGCTCAGACACTGTGCCAGACAACTTTGGCTTGTACCGCACACAGGCCTAGACGGCCTCCTTGTGTGAGGAGTGTGACCAAGGGGGCAACAGCTCTCAGGCGCCGCCCTGGAGGCAGTTCCAGCACAACCACCGGCCGGCAGAGTATCTGTGTAGATGTGTATAGGAGAAGTGTTTGCGTATGTGTGGTTTGGATGTTTATCTGTATAGTATGATTGCTGGAATTTGTGTATGGGGTCAGTGTTTTTGTATCTGTAAAAAGTGTGTGTGTGTAAGGGGATAATACAAGCCTACATGTAGGTGTGAGTATACCTGTCTGTCGATGTTATTCTGTATGGCATCTGTATGACACTATGAAGGTGGGGTTTGTGTGCCAGTGTGCCACAGATTAGATGGGTGAAATGCCTGTGTGTTAATGTATCTACTTTAGGGATAAACCACATTAACCACCCCCATCAAAGTGCCCCAAGATGCACAGCCCAAACTGGCCAATCATCTGAATGTCCTGTGAACATGATTTCACTAGAACATATACTACAAAACCCCTATAGAGGAAAATACTTAATTTGGTGTAAACCAACACAGCTGAAGTAGTCTTAATCAATTTGGCTAAAAGAAACTCAAGATAGGAATGTCCAGCAATTTAAGACAATGATCATGTAACATTTTAATCCGAAAAAGGATACAATACTTTAAGCTCTTTTTGTAAGCTGGGACTCACGGATCTGGATCCGCCTCTTTATGTTGTCGGAAGTGAGGATGTACCTGCATTCTGCAGAAGACACCATGACGCTTGTAAGTCAACTGTAATAAAGACCCAACTGCTCAGCTTCTGCCATTTTTAAATTCCAGTTAAAGGAAGCAAATATGTATCTGGAGTAACTGGGCAGAAATGGACAAGCTACGAATTTCAGTGTTGTGCCTCGTCAGGAGACCTCTGCTATGCCAAGGAAGGAGGTTCTGTAGGAAATAACATCTGATTATGACTTTAACTTATAAAATATTCGGTAATGATTAACTGCACCTTCATAATGTATTCATTAAGTATTCATAAAACATTCATAAATTTCATGTATGTATATCTTAACATACATTAATAATGAACATTATATAACAATAACAAACATTATAATTGTATAATCATGTAATGTTTGTTATTAATGTATATTAAATCTGTTAAGGGATGTTAGGATGTTAAAGTGTACTTGCATGCTGCTTATGAATGTTCTATGAATGCATTATGAAGGTGCACTTACTGTAATGTAAAGTGTTACCAGAAATTCTAATCTGAATAATAAAAAAGTGTTACAATTAGTATAACTTATTACTAGTGACCTCAAATATTCATTCTTTTACCAGAAATGGATATTGAAAGGCATTGAGAAATGATCATATTCTGACTGTACAGTCTGTTGGGAGGCTGACTGTAAAATAATTGATTACCCAAGACCAACACTTTCCATTCAGAGGCTCTAATTTGATTGGGCTGCTTCTTTTAACTGCTCTTCATTGGTACCACACAGCCCTCTGTGTCTAACTTAAACTTAGCCACCAAAACTCACAAAGGCCGCACCGTTTCATCCAAAGATGTCTCTTGGTTTCTCAATTTAACATGTGACCAATGCATTCACACATTACTGATTACAGAGAGACACACCAATTAGTCTTAAATACCACAGTGGTAGGCCTGAAGCACTGCTCCCCGGGTGCTGAATTAGCTGCCCCCTGCTATGTCACGATGTCACATATGGGTTAAATGCAGCGGACACATTTCACTGTGGTGCTGGGGTGTAATCACCAAATTCTAATTCCTAGATTCTGATCTTGAAATGGACATATGACAAAGCTTGTTGTAAGGTAAGTTTTAATAAACTGGACTGCTCAGTACAGGGAAGAATGGTCGCACAGCACAAGTGTCTGCAGAAAACTTACTTTACTCTAGAAAACAAGTTTTCGCAAGGCAAGGCAGCAGCAAAGAACAGACATCGTACTCTACGAAATGCTATGAAGTGTTTCCTGAAATCGCAGCGATTCAAGCACTAAAATGGCCCCAGGAAATGCCCCATAGCTGACTGTGATGGCCCCCGATCCCGGGCTGGGTGTCCGTGAGGTCCGGGAGGCCGGGACGAGTGCAATATTGGGGGGAGATGGTACAACTTTGCACTACGTCCCGCACCTGCCTGACCCAGGGAGGGGTCATGTTTAGGCGAATTTACTCCGGGAGTTCTCATCACACAACGTCCATGTGCCTGCAGAGGAGACAAAGCACTGGCCTGGGATCAGTCTGCCCTCAGCTAAATGCCATCAAAACAGGGAGAGAGACATGGGCACCTTCCTATCTTCATGCAGGTCTAAGTTTGTCTGGGGTGGGCAAAGGCAACAGCACACAAAATCCCTCAAACGGCTCCCAATCCGTTACATTTCAGTTAAGCAATTAAAAGAAAAGAAAGAAAAGAAGCAATTAAGAGAAAAATATTCAATCACTAGTGATACTAAATACTTATTTTTCTGCCTTGGGATATATATATATATATATATTGTGTGTGTGTGAAATATCTTGTTAAAAATCTTATATTTCTTCTTATTTCTTTCTTCTTCTCAATTACCGAAATCAGTTTTTGTATGGTCAGTTTAACATTTATGTATTATATTATTTGGGTATTTTGATACAGTCGCTCTGTCGTTAACAATGAATAGATGAGGATAATGTCAAAATTAACTAACCAGTGCTTATAAAAAATAAGTTAACTTTAGTTCATGATCGTATTTCTGAAGCCCGATTTAAAAATTACAAATGTCTTTAGACACAGTATATAGGCACACTGATGTCTCTTGAACAAGGAAAAATTGTAAGAGTGACAAGTGCAAGTTCCAAATTCCGATGTAAAATGTACATTTCTTGGTGAGACCTGGTGAAGGGTATGCGAAACTTACTACATGACCGAACTAGTGTGAGAATGGTGATGCGCTGCTTCTCCCATTCTATCAAATGAATAAAAAATATTTTATAGCTTAGACTCACCATAAATTGGATTTTCCTTCATTCCTGATACCCATGCCTATCGCAGTATTTACAGTAAGTACAGCAGGAACGCGGTGCGATGCGCGTCTCGCGTCTGCGCTGTGTGCCGCGCACATTTGCTAGGCACCAGCCTTTCCGATGTCCCTCCCGCAAAGCACAAGGGGCGTAAAAGCCCCCTAAAATGGACCTCTCTGGCCTGAATAGTCTGCGCTGTGCCGGCGGCCCCCGCCTCTGCAGCCACTAAATGCACAAAGGCGACCAAAGCGATGCACCGCGCGTGTCTTAAAGGGCCACGCCGCCGCTGCTAGATTGAACACAGGCCTCTCTGGGCCTCTAACTTAAGGAAGCGAAATGGATTAGCACGCCAGTCTATCTTTTTTAATGGGAAGCCTGAAGTACAGCTTTTCCCCAACGTTTTTTCCCTTCCACGTCTTATCTGTCAGTGAACTTATGGTTATGTAGCGCCCCTACTATCCGGAACCTCACACAGGATGTCTCAACATAATGCATTTTGCTTCCATATTTATGTTGATCGTTCTCCTGCTATCTATCTATCTATCTATCTATCTATCTATCTATCTATCTGTCTATCTGTCTGTCTGTCTGTCTGTCTGTCTGTCTGTCTGCAGTATACTGTATTATTGAAGCTTCGAATAATTATTTTGTTGTATTTGTCAAAGGAACTGTAACTACAAAGTGATATCTTAATTACACAATGTAAATTACTGGTAAACATTCAACAAGACTTTCCCAAATGTAAAACATTTCACCAAGCATTTCACTTCAGTATTTCTTATTCTCTTTTTTATACAATTAAAATGTACTGGAGTGCATTTAGGAATGCTTTATTTTGAAAGGTAACATTACAGATGCGTGCTTATTGATAATTCCATCTTATGCCGTCAATGCCACATACGGACATGGATAGATTTGTTTGTACCATAACACTGCTTCATTTCTCCTGAAAAGATAAAAGCAATTATCTACTGTATACCTGCATGCCTTTAGTGTGTGATAGATTAAACCAATAACATTGTGAAAAGAAATGATTTGTTGTTTATTTTACAAAGATGTGCTAAAATAGTATGGACAGATTTGTTGGTAACCCTAAAGAGACTATTTCTCCTTGCATTAAAGTCATGTTTCAAACTAAGTGTTTAAACTTAATTAGTAGCACAAGTGACTTTAAGCTTTTCACCAGCCATTCAACCTATTTAAAGGGGAAGAACATGCTGCTGTGTTGTTTGGTATCAGTGTGTCACCACACTGAACATGGACCAGAGAAAGCAAAGGAGAGAACTGTGTGAGGAGCTCAGAAAGGAGATTATAGATAACCATGTTAAAGGTAAAGGCTATAAGACCATCTACAAGCAGCTTCCTGTTCCTGTGACCACAGATGCCAGGATTATTAAAAAGTATGAGGTTCATGGGACTTTAGCCTCCGAGGTCAAGGTTCATCACTTCCTGACCGCACTATCTTTCAGAGGGGGCACCTTACCTACTGTGAGACATGGAGGGGTTTTGTCTTGGGGCTGCTTTGCTGCATCTGGCACAGTGAACCTTGTGCAGGACACAATGAAGTCTCAAGGCTACCAAGGCATCCTGGAGCGAAGCATACTGCCCCGTGTCAGGAAGCTCAGCCTCAGTCGCAGGCGTCTCATTGTACAAAGATCGATTGCTGCAAAAGGTGGTGCCACAGAATATTAAACTAAGGGCACCACGTCTGTGCCATTTACATTTGTTTAATTATGTAAAATATTGAACTGAATAAATAATCAACATCAAATCTGATTTGTGTTAAATATGGAATAAACAAAAGGGATGCTATTAGACATTTCTCAGTTTCAAGTTATTTCAGAGATAGTTGTGTTTTTTTGTGGAAGGGTACCAACAAATTTGTCCACATCTGCAGCTGACATTCCATCCCCGATGCTTCCCTGCCTGGTACCCCATACTGCCTTGTACCCCATACTGCCTGGTACAGACTCAGGGTGACCCAGTACTGAGAAAACAGTTTTGGACAACTGCTCCTTACATATGCTGCTCTCACATGCTACTCAAACCAATAACTGATTTACAAACATACAGATGCATTGGGTGGGGGGGGGTGGTTGTCAGCCCCCAATTATTATAACCAACCAAAACAACCCCCTGGACCCACATAAATGGGTGAAGACCACAACCCCCCTGTCCTGAACCCAAACAACCCAAACTTATGCCCTTGCACAGTCGGTCATACACAAACAAACACACACATACACAAACAAACACACACATACACAAACACACACACACACACACTCACTCCATTCATTTCTATGGGGAAAACTCTAATCCCAACATGACGACCTTAACCACTACCCAGCCTTAACCTTAACCATAAGTAACCAAACAAAGTACAAGACTTTTGCCATTTTAAAGTTTTTTTGATGGTTTCATTAGTAACAAAACAAAAGACTTCTGGCTGTTTTTGTTTTTTGATGCATTCAGAGTTTTTAGAGAGTTTCCACTTGTGGGGACTGGAAAAATGTCACCATATTGTTATCATATTGTGGGGGACATTTGGTCCCACACACACACATACACACACACCATTCATTTCTATGGAACCTTAAATTCTTTTTTACAAATCTGGCCTACTGATGTTTGTAATAGGTCAAATCAGAGTTAGTATTTGTCAGGACTTCAAAATGACCAGCAGAGCAAAAATATCTGACCAGGAATCCAATTGTCCACCATCCATTTTAAAACAGCTTGTGCTGGTCAGGTCTGCACTCATTATTCTCCTACAGCTCATTTAAAATGTTTTTCGGCCCGCAGTCAGAATGTAGGCAGTTACTACTGCAACTAAATGACTGCTGTAACGCGATCATAACTTTGAGGTTGAACAGATAGATTAGCTATTTGTTTATATCACCAGAGGTCGCTGTTTGCTTAAATTACGCAGGTCAACAAACGTTCCACACTTCGTTCCTTTTCTTAATTTTTAAAATATATTTCAGATATGCATCCAGAAAAACTACGTTGCTCTAGTTATATAAAAGATTAAAATATTTTAATACTTCTGTTTTATATTAAAGTAAGATATTAATAGTTTTATATTGGTTCTTTTTTTTTTTTTATCATTTATTTCCAGCTGAAGCTCATCATAAAAACTCAGGGAATCGTTATACATAATAAAAATGGCTTTTACCATTAAATGTAAGTTAAAAAATTAAGCTTTATATCTGTAACAAAGTCCTTGGCCTTGCCTAAAATATTGTCTTCTCCGCCTGACGTTTGCAGCCATCTTCGTGGGCATCACTAATCATAGTCCAGCAATAGTCTGCAACCATTGCAGTACTTGATGGAATGATAAATAAAGACAAGATCCCCGACTTGACTGAATTAGACTACGTGTGTGAAACTCCAGTCCTGGAGGGCCAGAGCCTTTTTTTCCACATTTTTCGGTTCTCTCTCATTTAACACACCTGTTTCAACTACTTGTGCTAATTACCACACAGCTCTTGAGCTGAATCGTTTATTGTGGACCAGGGAAAGAGCAATCTATATAAGACTCTAGCCCTCCAGGACTGGAGTTTGAAACCCCTGGATTCGATGCACAAATAAGCACAGGTGCATGTTTTAACATGTTGTACCAGATTCCTTCCTCCTGGGGGAGCCAATTGCACTTTGCATTCGTAGAACGTAAAAGCGCTCCTTGACACAAACAACCACAATGATTGGTTAAAGAATATTATTTGCGAGCTGTCTGGGACATTTTACCTTAAAATAGTATTTTACGAATAAATATGAATTTTTTGATTATATAAACAAGAACTCAAAAGCACACAAAACCACACACTTATAGTGTCTTAGAGTGGTATAAATAGTAACCGTTGATTGTGAAAGGTACATATTTTCAAGATGTGCTTGGGTATGTGCCTGGGTGTGTATCTTAATACACTCTTAACTTTAAAATCAGTTTAATTCCTAAAGCCACAACTATGCAGTGATGCAATGCAATCAAAACCAGAATTAAATTATTTTGTTCAGAAGGCGTCGGAAATAGTTTTAAAATTGGAATTTCACTTTACGGTACATTCATCAAATCCGGTAAATTCCAGTCAAATCCATGGGGAATCTCTGTATAGCACTTTCTGAAAACAATGGTAATTCGTCCTACAAATCTTTTAAGGAAACATGTCAGTACTCAGCAGTTACATTTGCAACGTAATCTCAGAAGAAATAAATTGCCTTGGTTTTAAAAAAATATTTCTAATTGTTTCTCGGCGAAATAGTAAAAAAATACGGAAAACACGAATATCTTATTCATTGTATTACTAAGCTTATATATTCGTCTTCATGTGTTATTAAGAATTTGGATTTTGTAATTGTTCTTGTTCTTATTACATTCTCATTATATTGATAAAGTATCTGTTTTTCATGTTCATATAAGAACTGTTCCAAACTTTTAAGATAAAACACTGTTTTCTTGCTGAAATCCGTTCATATCACACTGCTATACACAAGCAAAACTGGGAATAATGCACAAGTATGGAGATTTATAAACTGGAGTAATTAAACTGAAACTGAAATTCTTGCAAAAACTAGCAAAAACCCACAGTTAGGACGAGACACACGAGGTCTGATAGGGAACATTTGGCCACGCCCCCAGAGGGAAACGTAGAACGAAATGTACTGTTTTTGTGAAGATGGAAAAAAATTCACACCATATAAGAAGGAGATGATTGGCTGCTGGGTCAGACACACACTAAAAGCTTTCCGTTTCGATGACACAGACCCTCCAGATGTGCAGTTAGGCCACACCCCCGCAAGGCGCCGTCTCCCCGATCATCCTGTGCACTCCCTGTCTTGTTTACTAGCACGAGCTGTCCACGCGCCGGTATTGCTCGCTGATTGGATGAAGCCGACGCAAACAACGGATTCCAGCCAATGAGTGCGCAGTGCACGGGACCAGCCACGCTGCTCACCCCCGCGAGCACATGCACCGCTAGACTGTTATGTGGGGGCGGCCGCCCATTGGTCGAGACTGGGTCATATAAAATACAGTACTTTCCTGATCGTCTATACGAACACATGATATCGCAGAGGAAGGGTATTTCGCGCTGTCACGCATAGACTGGGTATTTAAATTGACCTACAGAATTTAAAGCCTTGCGCGTTGGCAAGTGCAGCATTCGGGGTTTTCCTTAACGAAGCAGGGTAGGATATAACTTTTAGCGCATCTCTGAATTAGCTCAGACACCGGATAAAGGGCAGCCATGGTTGCAATGGGAAAGAAGGTGAAGACTTTCGAGATCGAGTTAAGCGATCCGAGTAAATCTTTCTACATTAGCGGAGACAAGGTGGCCGGGCGGATTATCGTGGAGGTATCCGAGGTGACCAGGGTGTCGGCCGTGAAGGTGGTCGGAGTGGGATCCGCAAAAGTGGAGTACCTGAAAGGGAAGGAGCGCTGCCGAGAGGAGATCCCGTATCTGAGTTACGAAGAAGTCCTTCGGCTGGACGACCAGCCTTCTGGTAAGGACAATACGACCATTCCGACAAAAACCCGGCTCTGAAGCGGCCTAGCGAGTTAACGAGTTACAGTGTACGATGGTCTGACATCTGAGAACCCCTTCAGTTATATAAGATATGTAATGTGTGTATACTGCTCTGGTGCAAGATCATCATGATAATCGTAATCAAGGTGCAAATTAACCAAGTAGAAATTTTTTATATATTGTAGAACTGTGTTTGTTTTTCTGTAGATGCGCCCTTATTTTAATTGTGCAGAACCAATTAGCCATTAGAACCTTTGGTCCTTACGTGTATTTTCATCATGTATCCCTGTTTTTGCATATTTGTTCAGCACTGAAGTGCTTTTATATTTTTTCAGATAAAGACGGGTCAGTCGTCCTCAGACCTGGCAACAAATATGAATACACGTTTGGATTTGAGCTTCCCCAGCAAGGGTAGGTATCCTGAGATTGTGTTTATTACCATAGGAGTGCCTGAACATGAATGCCCCTTGAGGGCATTGTACCTCTAGCCAGCCAGGGCTCTGACCCCACTCTCTCGGCCCATTAGGCAGCTGGTGTCTTCCTACACGGGAAAGTTTGGCTCCGTGCATTACTATGTGAAAGCCTTGCTGGACCGGCCATCTCAACCTGCCTTGGAGTGCAGGAAGCTGTTTGAGGTGGAGGAGCCGCTGGATGTCAACACCCCGGACTTGATGGTGAGTTTGCCAGCCATTTTCGTTCTCTCATGGCCGTCCTATTTTCTGCTGAATGTCTCAGCAACCTCTGGGTTGAGTCCAGCTTTTTAAGCAGTGCTACATTTGGATGTCCTGAGGTAGCGATCTCTCATAGCTTTAGAAGATTATACCCCTGAGATGTCATAGCTGTCCTTCTTTAAAGTTTAGAGAGGTATCTGAATGCAGATCACAGCAAATAATGTGCCTATATTCCACATAAAATGAATATTCCCTGAATTTTTAAGTGACTAACCTGAGCATGTAGTACTATAAACCAATGACCAATGTTAATCTCTGTTCCTGTTTTAGTCTCCCTCTGGTGGGATGCGGGAGAAGAAGGTCACCATTATGTTCATCCCCGACGGCCAGGTGTCCCTCAATGCCAAAATCGACCGGAAGGGCTTCTGTGAGGGCGAAGAGATCTGCATCGACGCTCGCTTTGAGAACACCTGCTCGCGCATCGTGATCCCCAAGGCGGCCATCATCGCCAAGCACACCTACCAGGCTAAGGGGCGCAGCAAGGTCTTCCAGCAGAAGCTCTCCTCTGTGCGGGGGAACCACATCATCTCGGGCATGTGCGATGCCTGGCAGGGCAAGACCATCCGCGTGCCCAAGATCAAGCCTTCCATCTTGGGTTGCAAAATCCTTCGCATGGTGTACTTCCTCTTGGTGAGTTTCACTGCTCATTTACCCCCTCCCCCCCCCCCCCCAGGTCTCCATAAACTCAGCTAACA
>JABFEB020000045.1:18196814-18215094 GCA_019775895.2 Stomatorhinus ivindoensis | reverse complement strand
GGTGCGTACACCATGATTATTCTACTAATTTACACTGCGATGGTATATAATGTGGGTGCTATTGGTGCGTACACCATGATTATTCTACTAATTTACACTGCGATGGTATATAATGTGGGTGCTATTGGTGCGTACACCATGATTATTCTACTAATTTACACTGCGATGGTATATAATGTGGGTGCACACCATTGGCATGCACACCAGCAGGGCCGAGGGCTCAAATCCAAGCTGTGTTCTATGTGTCTTAGGAGTCTGCAGTTTTTCCCAGTGCAGGTGTCCTCCAGCCACTCTGGTTTCCTTAGCTTTTCTATGTATTTATGAACCTTTAATAATCTGGCATCCTGCCCCAGCATCGTTCACTGTGCCTCCTGGGATAAGCTGCAGAGGATCTGACCTTGACGACGATAAGTGGTTGTAAGATAGATAGATATAGCTGTAATATCTACTTGTGGGCAGAGGTTCCATATTTCTGGCAGAGTGCTGGGGATGGACCAGGCATAACTTTGAAGTTCTGCTTCTTGTGATTAGCAGGAACCTTTCTGATAAGAGTAATTGGCCCTTTCTTCATTTTTATGGCAACCTTGTTGTTTTCTCTGTAAGCGAATTTCACATTCTTTGATAAAATACTTTACTAATTCTCACCAGTATATTTCTATGGATGCATTTTGTTCCTGCCTTCATAATGGAGAAATGGGACATTTGGATGTAGTGGTTGCATAATATTTTGGTGCATTATTTTGTTGCACTATTTTGGCGCATTATATTTGCAGTAGTACTTTGGTGTTGGTATAGCAGCTTCCTTCCATAAGCAAAAAAATGCACCAAAAGTGTTTTATATGTTCTAACAGCCTCTGAATGAAATCTTTGAAAGCAAGTCATTGTTAGGATTAGGAACAAGGTTATAAACTGTCACCACCCGGTGTGACACATTTTATAAACAAACTTTGCTTTAGCAGTTGATGCCTAAGGCACATTTTTCGTTCGAACTGTATGCAAACAACGATGATCGTGTTACTGAGAGGAAAAACAGAGGAATCAGATTTCAGGCTGAGATTCCTTCAGCTTGCTGAATGCAGTGGGAATGCCAGCGAAATCCTGTTTCGATCCTTCGGAAAATATCTGCCACTGTGAAGAGTGCAGGCAAATGAGAGCTTACCGCTAACACGCGTGTCCAGGCATGTGCTGCACGCGGCTGAATGCAGGCCCAGCCTAACCAGCGGGTCGCTTTTTTCATGTTGGTGGACGTGCTGCTCCTCAGGGCCTTGCGGGCGTGGTGGGGGAAGATAAGGCCGGGGGTTTGTTTATCTCCACTTGCCTCTCCACCCCGCAGCCCTCGATTGGCCCTTCTGCTCTTGTGAGTGCTGCCGTGCTCGGCGTCAGGGCCCAGCATATGCAACAGGGCAGTGGAGCGTGACAGTTCAGAGATCAGAGCCGTTCTCCAGAGATCCCGCTCGCACTGGACTGCCATGATGTTTTTAGTTAAGAAAGCTTTTCATTTCAGCGTGTTTTCCTGTCATAATGTTTATGCAGATTGCCTTCTGCTTCATGCCCCAACTCAAACAGCATACTGGGCACCTTCTAGAATTGTAATAATTGCAAGGCTTTTGGGTTGATATCACCTTTGAAAACCCTCCGTATGAAACAGAAGAGTTTAGGCGTTTTGTGTTTTATCAGATTTGAGCGTCGTTTCACTTTCGGAACCCTTCCCGGTCGCACGATATCTTTGAGACCTTGACCGGAGCCCAACATCATCGCTACAAACTGCGTTGGAGAGCATTATGATTAATCAGTGATGGTTACGCCCTTATTTGATCTACTGGCCTGTATTTCTGTGTATGCTGTTATCAATTAGCAATGTGTTTAAAAACACAGCTTTGACTCACTGCCAGCGCGTTCTCCATAGCAGACCTGGCACAGACAGTACTCAAGCCAGTCGGACTGTCCATAGGTCTTTGGGTGTGTGTAATTCTGCTAATGCTGACCATTATCAGGAAAACATGATCAAATTATTAAATTGTTAACTAAGGGTGTAATGCACTGTGCACCTGACCACCTGAAGGAGTGTTTCTGTGTGTGCACGTGTGTGTTTCTGTGTGTGCACGTGTGTGTTTCTGTGCATGCATGTGTGTGTGTTTCTGTGTGTACACATGTGTGTTTCTGTGTGTGCACGTGTGTGTTTCTGTGCGTGCACGTGTGTGTGTTTCTGTGTGTACACATGTGTGTTTCTGTGTGTGCATGTGTGTGTATTGTTGCATGGGCATGTGTACATGTGCCCTTCTTTAGCATCTGTTAGCAAGGTAGCTAACATGAAATTTTCCAGTAACACAAATGGCATAAAGTAGCATTTGTATTTAAAGCTATTGGATAAAATGTAAGCAGGGTGTCGATTTGATTCACTTTCCACAAACTGTTTGTAGTCTCTTGGCGATGAGGTGCAGAATATCTCAAGAAGTACAGTGAGCCAGCATATTGTGTATGGAGTAACCGTAGCATTTTACGATATGGTGTCAGGTAGGAAAAAAAATTAAAATACTAATTGTGCAAATGAGGATACAGGAGTCAGAGCAGATGTTTGTTCATGGCTGGTTCGTTAGCCATGGCCTCTCATTGGCGAGTTTCTGTTTACTCCCTTTAGGAAGCTTTCTGGCAGCCCGTCCTGATACTTCTCTGAAACGGGATAATGTCTGCTAGAAGACCGTAAATTCTAAGCAATTTCATGTTGTTATGAAATCCTTCATATTAGACGGAAAAACAAACTGGGTGGCTCAGTGTTTAGCAATGGGACCAGCACCTCCAGAAGGCTGTGTGTCTCATTCAGCCTCTTCATGTGAAGCTATTCTCCTTCTGTTTACATGGATCTTCTCCTGATACCACAGATCTCCTCCTACAGTTCAAAAGCATGTAGTTTGGTAAACCAGAGTCTCTGGAACTGACCATGATGAGTGTGTGTCCTGAGCTGAATAGGCATGCAGTGACTCAGAACTGGGTATCTCACTGTAAAGTGTCTAACTGTAAAGTGGCTAATTGTATAGGGACTAACTGTAAAGGGTTTTAACTGTAAAATAGCTAATTGTATAGGGGCTTACTGTAAAATTGGTGTCACAGGGGTGCCTGCAGTCTGTCCTCTGCATTGCATCACATCCCAGTTAAATGTGTTTCCCTTCTGTTTACACTGTTTACACCAGAGCACAATTGACACTAGTTATATGTTTTTAAAAGGTCTTACCTGGGGGGGGGGGGGGCGGGTGCATATAGACCCTTGGCACAAACATCACAAACAACGATAGCTAAAAATATGAACAACATACCATAACCTATGTTGTCGAATTTAGCCTTCCAGTCCAGAAACACAGACACCTTCCATATGATCAGTCCTTCATATCTCAAATTGCACAACAGTTGTTAAACAATAGCTTGTATAAGGTCATTCTAAGGGGTGGGGTGAGGGTGGGGGTGGTTAGGCCAGTGGATGTTTGGGCTGCTGACTACTCTGCTTTAGTTATTCACTTCCTCTAAGGCTTCTTACATGTGAAGTTACGTCTCAAACAAGTCTCACTTCTTTATTGTTGTTATTGCAAAATGAGATTGAGTTCCCTAAGCAGTAAGATAAGACATGTAATATGTGAACAATACTAACTAATGCAATACTAACAAACTAGCTAATATATATGTAAAAGTACAAATATGATGAGTAGTACATGGTGGTTTGGTGCATGGGGGTTATGTGTGAGAGTCCCTTAGTGCCTGGTAGATTGCCCGGTACCTTCTGCCTGACAGTGTCAGTTCAAACAATGGAAAGGTAACAAAGTATCAGCAATCTTCTTTGCCTTGCTGATGTAGTGCTGCAAAGCAGTGTGGTCTATAGTAATGCTGTTTCCAAGGCGGGTGGTGATTTTGTAGGCTGAAATGCTCTCAAGCTAGAAGGACACTCATAGCTCCTCTTCCACGTTGACTTTCCTTAATGAGCACTGGAAGTACAGCCTTAGTTGGGCTTTCGTAGTCAGTGTTCTGGTGCTGTTGGACCATGAGCAATCCTTTGTCATATGGGTCGGCAGGAGTTTGAAGCTACACCCTTTACCTTTACACCCTTTGTAACGTGGCACTGTTGATATGGATGGGTGCAGGCTCAGTGCATCTTCTCTTGAAGCTGATCATGAGTTCTATGGTCTTGTCTAGGTTTAGTGCCAGACTGTTCTCTGAATGCCGTGTCAACAGCCCGTGGACCTCGTCTCTGTAGGTTGATTTGTCGCCATCTGTGGTCAGCCTCACCATCGTTGTGTCGGCTACAAACTTCACAGCGGAGCTGTGGACGTGGAGGGCAGAGAGCTACAATCATTGAAAAGCATCCATACGTATGCTTAAGGTGTTCATGGCAGGTGAGAGCATTGTGTGCTATGGTTATAATGACATCATCTATGGGTCTGTTTGGTTTATAGGCATGCTGGTGTTTGTCTTGAGCAGTGTTTCCCAATCTGGTCCTTGAGGGACCACAGAAAGTCCATGTTTTTGCTACCAGGAGCTAGGAGGGAGCAAAAATGTGGACTGTCTTGTAGAGAGCTCTTAGGGAGCAAAAATATGGACCAACTGTGGTTACCCAAGGACGAGACTGGGAAACGCTGGTCTACAGTGTTTGGATGTGTGGATTTGATATGCAGAAATACGAGCCTCTTAAAATGTGAACAAATCGCTCATTCCTGGCAGCCTAGGAACACTTCACCATTTTTGGGAGCTGATGTCTTGATTTCATATTTTAAACACATTGTTCACCAATGTTCTCCTACTCCCTACCATTAACAGAGCAAACATGTTTAAACCTGAGGGCTCCACAGATCTGAGTTTTCTCTTGAAACATCTACATGTATGCCGTTCTAAGTGTGTTTAGGGAATGTTCTCTGTGACCTCAACCACACCTTCTGGAAATACACAGAAAACTGGACAAGGAAAACGATTCCTTTGTATTTCTGTAACTTTTAATTTATTTTTTAATAAGACTTTCATGCTACACAGCATTAATCTAAAACAATAATTTACATTTCATTTTGCTCATGAGGGAACTATTATGCTGAATCTTTGAAAGATATTGAGTGAGTTGCTTGTTTGGCTTAAATGTATTTATAGGATTATGGTAAATTACTGTGCAATGTTTTTGATAAAGCAGAAATAAATCTTACACAATCCTGCAAAACAGGATTGCTGAGCAAGCTGTCGTTTTCTCTCCTCTCTCCCTGGTTGCTGAGATATGAAAGAGAAGTCAGAGTCATGTCAGCTGATAAAACTGTATTCTTTGTCATACCATAGAGTAGTTCCATAAAAATCTAGTGAAGAGAATGGTTAAGGATTGACTGAGAGAATGAGCCTGGGGCACCTGTTGTTTTGAAGGTATCAGCTTACAGTTTTCTATGCATTTGGTAGCTTATTTTTACAGTGTGTGTCTTGAACATTCAGTGACATGGAGCCTGAAAATTCGAAGGGTCTCTGGCATCCCCCCCCTCCCCTCCCCTCCCCCCAGGAACACAGGATCAGTACAGAATGATCATGACAGAGCTCAGACCACACTGTCATAATCCAAGGTAGTGCACTGCTTCGGCTAAGAGGCATATTCGTGTAACTGAGAATGATACATCTACTGCTAGGGATGACACCAATCTGACCACTATTGGTATTGAGCACATACCAGCAAAAATGCTGGAGCAGATATTGAGGGGGGGGGGGGAGGTTTGGGTCGGGTAGGAACCATATCCGATTTTGGGTCTAGCCTGAAAGATCATGAAGATGCTTGTAGCCTTAGTGTGACATACTGTTAAGAGAAGTGAGGGTCACATGACAGCTAGCTGAAACACTTTGCCATATCTATCTACTGCTAGTAATACCGTTATTGTGGTAGGAAAGCTAGTGGAGGCCACAGACATATTTGGGTGCATTGCAGACGTTTTGAATCAAAGTTAGAAGTGTACCTGACTTGCTGAAAGAAAAAAGACATTGTTCATTCATGGCACAGCCTCAGTCTCCATTTGCTTCACCTCCCGTCCATCTGGTTACTTTACTGGTGGCTACTGGTCTATACCAATCTGTACTCTAATTTAAATAACTCACTCCTCCCTACCCGCTTACCTGTAGAGATTATCTGTTAGTGGAAGTTCCGACATTTTAAATAAGCCATTGATTGCATTCAATAATCATTTTGCATATTTCTCTGGTTAATGAACACTTTGTCCAAAGAATCCTTTATGAACTATTGTCGTGCATGAGAGTTTTCTTAAGCTAGAATCTACTCCAGAAACATGTGACTCTGTGGCTTAGGACATAAGTGTCTGATCAAGTGTTGGTTTAGATCCCATGGATGTGAAAATATTACAGGGCCTTTGAGCAAGACCCTTAACCCCAAGACCCTCTGGCCCCAAGCTTTGCTCTTACCTCAGTACGTGTCTCGTAACGTAGTAAAGTGTGAAAAGTAAAGACTTATTGTCAACCTGTACTTGCACAGATTGCAAATAAAGTACTTTACTGTAATAGAAATAATGTTAAGTATTTTACTATAGATGCCCTGTTCATTCGCTGCTAGCTCTGAAGCCTTATCTTCTCACGAAATCCCCATGTTTTTAGGCCTGGATTACAACAGGGACATCTTCTGATGTGGGCCGTGTGCCAAACATAACTAAGAAATTTCCCGCATATGAATCTGGAGGGATTCAGGGTGGCGAGTTCTGGGAACCTTAACAGGAACCTCCTGTCGATGCAGCTGCTTCGCTGCTTTAATCTGTGCTCTGCCCATGTTGATCTTCAGAGCTGCCTGGCTCAGCACGCCTTCCATTGCTGTGGATGCACACGTACACCCCAATTGCATCCTGTTACGTGCAATTAGACCCCCCCCCCCCAAGACACGCTCACATTGTAAAGAGTGACCAGCATTGCAGTCTCACAGCTATGGTGCTGTTCATCTACAGGATCTGGCTGAATCTGGGTGAACTGAATCTCTGCTAGAATTTCAGCTTCAACAATGTTGCTAAAAGCATATTAGACAATGAAAGTTATCAACTACCCCTACCTAGTCCAGGAGAAGCATCTCTATCCTATGGGATTTTCTTCTCCACAAGCTCAGCCAAAACACCTCAGATATGTTTTATTTCCTATTAACCAAACTAATTCCTCACATCGGGTGGTGTGGTGGTGCAGTGGTTAGCACTGCTGTCTCACAGCAACAAGGTCCTGGCTTTGGTCCCTGGGCTGGTTGTAGGATCATTCTGCGTTGTGAGTTTGCTCCCCCCATGTTTCCACTGGGGGGGGTCTGATTTCATCCACTGCTCCAAAAGTGTGTGCGGTAGGTTAATTGGCCAATCTAAGTCGACCCTGTGAGTGTGTTCGTGCCCTGCCGCGTGTTGCCGACTGCCCAGGGTTGGTTCCTGCCTGTGTTCATGGTTCCTGGTAAAGGCTCCAGTCCCTCCCTTGACCCTGGCTGGAATTAAGTGGTTGGATGGATTCCTCACACGAGTCGCTGGTTATGGCTTTGAGCAGAGCTACCTTCTGTCAATCCCCCTCCCCCCTAGAGCACAGGTATATGCAGCTGGTGTATGGCTCAGTGGGTAAGAATGAAACACCTATAACCAAACTGTCTCTGGTTCAAATCCCCAGGATTAGCAGAGGGATTCTGCCCTTGAGCAAAAATGCAGTTTGCTTTATAAAAAGCATCTGCTAAATAAATAAAATGTAAATGTCACCCACTGTGTGCATGAAGTGGTTATGGTCAGAGTGAATTTGGTCATTATTCCAGGTTGCCAGAGGGGCCCTCAATGGAGGAACAGAAAGGCTGTTCTGGTGAAGCCCTGTCAGTGTCAGCTGTGCACTGGAGCCACCTTATCGTGGCCGTAACCCTGGACTCCCCCGCACAGCGAGACTCTGTGATCGTCATGTCAAGGTCGCGAGAGGTGGTCGCATCCCTTTAGTGGGTTCCTGTACTTAATGGTCCTGTACTTACAGTCAGTGTTGTTAGCATTTTGATAATTTAGTTTCTGCACATGTCATCATACATAATAAAGTGAATTTTGTTCACTATAGTGCTCTAACTGTACATTTTTGAAGACCTTTTGTCTGAAGTTTGAAGTATGTTGCTACATGGAAGGTGTGAAAAACTTTATGCCTGTTAGATAGATCCCTAAATCCACCCTGCAATGACTATGGATAATATAATATTACTTTGGGCAGAAATGTAACAGTCAAAAGGTTATTATGATTTTTTCTCAGGAAATTCAGATGTCCCCCAAGAAGTAATAGTTTGTTCAAAGGGTAAAATGAATTCTTAGTAGTAGTAGTAGTAGTAGTAGTGATAGTAGTATTAACAGCACTAGTAGTAGCAGCAATAGTAGTAATAGTGATAGTAGTATTAGCAGTACTAGTAGTAGCAGCAGTAGTAATAATAGTAATAGTAGCAGTAGTAGTACTAGTTATAGTAATATTATTATTATTATTAGTAGTAGTAGTAGTAGTAGTAGTGTCATTCCCTGTGACCCTGACCGGGATGAGGCACTGTAAGACAAGATGGATGGACTGAATAGTGTTTGTGACTACTCTATAGATGCTGCTATATAAAATTACTCCCTGGGCACTGCCACGCTCTGCTGTAACCTCACATGCAGTAGTACGCCAGAACGGGGGATCGCAGTTCTTCTTCTCCAAGTTACATAAACTGCATGTATTTCATCCTGATTGTATGGCAGTAGGGGGGGGGTCTCATGATACAGTTGGACCATTATGAATACTTTCTCATGCAATGTTTGTTTGTTCGCCACCCTACCGCTGAAACAATAACAGGCAGAGCCACTGACATTTGTTCTCCATTTATAGATATCCTACCAGCATCTCTTCCACTGTGTTGAAGAGCCAAGTGCTATTAAGGGTCAGATATAGAGAGCACGTCCCTTTTTTGGGTCACTTCTGCTCTGCTTGGTGGTCTGATGGATCTGTTGCTTGTATCCTTCTCTGACCATATTCTTCTAGGCCCTTAAACGTCTCTTTTGGTCATGTCTGAAATTGCAGGACTGAACTACAGTTCAAACCCTAGCATAGTGAAGTTATGCTGATTTTCTATTGTTGTGTCAAGCAAGTTGAATATAGTTTCATTTTTCCCGTGCAAGCAGGGACCTGAACCCATGCTATGTTTTTAATTAAATGTTAAAATGTTTTTAGTTAAAATGTTTAGTTGCAAAAGATAATTGTTCAGTATCTAGATGCAATTTGACAAAATAAATAAAATGTTATTGTTACTATGAAAAATGTAACAGTTTAGAAATTTTATATTGGCTCCACCATTGATGGCAGCATCGATGGGATGAGATACTTGATAAGAAAGTTTACTGCATAGTGCAGTGACAGTCACCCATAGCTAAATATCAAGAAAGGTACGGAGATGGTGGTCGTTGTCTGTTGTGCTAGTAGGTCCATATAAGGGGAAATTGTGAAGATGTGGCTTTGTACAAATACAACAATGTCTTTTTTGACTATCAATGGGAAGCATAATGCAGGTGCACTCTACAAGCAAGGATAGAACAGGGTTTATTCACTGTGGAGCCTCGGATCAGACTATTATCCCTGCTTTAGCACTCCAGCGGAAACAATTTGGTGGCCTGTTCCCTGGAATGACTTCAGCCATAGAGTGCCCTTTTCTAGCATAGCTTGTCATAGATGTGCAAAATGAGCTGGAGCTCATAAAATCCACGATAATGTAAACCACAGCTCGGTCTTTAATAATTAATAATAATGATCTATTAATTAATTAAACACATAACAATATTTTCTATCAGCACCTGCTAATCAAACTTCGTATCTGTGTAGCATTTGTCTTACTCCTTTTTTGTTTGTTTGTTTGTTTGCTGTTTCTGCTTGTTCTCATTAACATTAGCATCCACAAACGCTGCTCCTGTACTTGCTGTTTCTGCTCTTTATCATTAGCATTAACATCCACAAATGCTGCTCCTGTACTTGCTGTTTCTGCCTGTTCTCATTAGCATTAGCAACTTCAAATGCTGCTCCTGTACTTGCTGTTTCTGCTCGTTCTCATTAGCATTAACATCCACAAATGCTGCTCCTGTACTTGCTGTTTCTGCTCATTCTCATTAGCATTAGCAACTACAAATGCTGCTCCTGTACTTGCTGTTTCTGCTCGTTCTCATTAGCATTAACATTCACAAATGCTGCTCCTGTACTTGCTGTTTCTGCTCGTTCTCATTAGCATTAACATCCACAAATGTTGCTCCTGTACTTGCTGTTTCTGCTCTTTATCATTAGCATTAGCAACTACAAATGCTGCTCCTGTTCTTGCGGTTTCTACTCGTTCTCATTAGCATTAACATCCGCAAACGCTGCTCCTCTCCTCACTGTCTCTGTTTGTTTTCAATCAGGTTTTCTGGTTCACTTCTGCTCTGCTTAGGTTCCAATGGTTTTGTTGCTTGTCGTAAGAATTCTACATTTTCTTTTGATTATTTTGCTTTAACAACCTGGGGTGTGACCTCATCTGTTGTAGTGGCCTGCATGGTGTGGTATTTCCCTTTCAAATCAAAAATCAGATAAGCAAAACATATTAAGTTAGACGGATGTATGTCAAAAAAGAATATCATACAACAGTGTTTGTTCAACTTGCAATTATTGTGAAGTTTAACTCAAATGAATTTTATGTTTAATTATTAACTATGGAAATGTCATGCTGAAGTTAACAATTTTAAGCAAGATAATGTGCAATTAAGAATAGAATTGAGTACAAACCATTATGACGCCACTAATGGAACATTATCGATGAGAGAGATAAGAGATAACAATCCACGCAAAGTACTGTGTACATAAGAATCTGGATCCTGGGAGGAAATTCAGGTAAAATGAATAATGGTGCCTGAATGGCCATTAAATTGGCAAATTTATCAAGAACACAACAATCAGAATAACAAGTTGGCATAAGTAATGTCTATGAGAAGGAACCAGCTGATTTGGCTGAGGCAGATACAATAGAATACTTTATTATTCCCTGTGGGGAAATTTTCTTAACCCCATCTTGCTCTGCGTTCTACGGGGATCAATAAAGTATAAATTATTATTATTATTATACAAGTGAGAACTAGCTTATGGGTCACAGTGAAGTGGAAGACCCCTTGCTGCACTCAGGGAGCTGGGAATGAAGGGATTTGATCAAAGGCCCACAGAGCAGAAAGAGCTACTGGGTGTGGCATTACTCCAAAGCTACAGACAGTAGCAGAGAGTAGCATTGGCCATAACAGTACTGACATGGTAGCATGGCCTAGACTTGTGGGTCCATCCTGGATGTTTCTTTCTAATTTTATGGCTCTGAACCTCTAATCCACTGGCTGGAATGAAAGCCCCTATTAGCTGCACCACACCCACAGTCTCGTTCAAATAATGATTTGAATGCCACTGGGATTAAAATTGCTTCAGTCCCATTGGCAGGGCTCTACTTCATTAGCACCTTCTCAAATTCAGAACCAGATCCATATTTTGCACCTGTTTCTGGACAGTTCAATGAATGCAGGTCAAAGGCGCTGGCCACAAGGAGTGTAACAGCATTATCGTATCTATTTGGCACAGAGCTGTTGTCCTTTTTTCCCCCGTGTGGTTAAATTTATGAGTCCTGCCTGGCTAAGCTCTCAGTGTGTTATGATATGCTGACTGGCAGAGGCTCTATTGATGACAGTGCTGACAAAGACACAGTGGTGCATTGTGGGAGAATGTCAGTACCAGTGCTACCAGGAGCAGCCAGTAAATGTACACGTAGGATGGGAAGCAGGTCTGTGTAACTACTGCCTTATAGGGGACGATAGCCCCTACATCACCAGGGACTCCAGTCTCTGCCTCACAGTGTCCTGTGATGAACTACCATCCCATTTACAGTTTATGCCCCATGCTGCCTGGGGTTGGATATCGGCCTCCTATAACCCTACCAGGTTCAGTGGTGGAAAGCTGAATGGATGGAGTAGTATAGAAATACCTGATTGTTTTTTTTCCCCTTATTTCCTAACATAAATGAGTTTCAGCTGCTGCCATATTTCCTGAATCACTCACACTAACAAAAGGGGAGAATCGCTCGACCACATGGCAGCATTTCCTGTGTGCCGGTGAGGCACCAGTGGAGCCGCCCTGCTGGTCATGGCACATCTCTGCAGGAAGGTATGAACCCAGCCCTGGGTTGGCAGCTTTGAGGTGAGGAAATGGGGAATCCACCTTGCTTTCCTCTTCAGAAGGTGGCATTTCCGACCTCGTGCCTTTGTCACGGTTATTATGGGAACCTTCAGTGCCCCTGTCACTTTGCTCTGTCATCAGCTTTGCCTTCAGGTAACATTTCAGAACTTCTTTGTCACAGTATTTGTTATTTCTACTGCCACATATATGTCTGATACATTTTCTTCCTAAAAAGCATATTTGTAAGCGGATATAATATACAGAATATTTATTATGTCAAGGTAATGTATCCTCTGTTATAATTCCAGAGATAATGTATAATGTACAAATAGGAACAGGAGACTTAGTCTTAATGAAAAAAATATGATGAAATAGTATGATGAAATTTCTGTCAAGCAGTGGAGTCAGACAAGGAAATTACTAAAGATTCCAGGATGAGGTACTCATATTTCTGGCATTGAAAGTGAAGATGCGGCAGCTCTGTGTATAGAGGCATTATCATGATTCATCGTGTCTCCTGACACGATGCATGTGTGTGGAGGGTGGCCGTGCATGTGAACACGGCTCCCAGCCAATCAGAATGCGAGTGATCATGAGGAGGCAACCAATCAGAAATTACTTGAGCCGCCACTTATAGGGGAAACTGTGATGCATAAACTGCAGTGCGCTTACTAAGACAGGTATGTCCTTCTAAATGAATGTGCTTAATCCAGTTAAAATCACATTAAGATTGCTGAGCCCCTGTGCATTATTTCACAACATGTATTTCATACGTTGTCATATTTTAATTCCGCTCAGGAACTGAATAAGCAAACATTAATCATGAACTTATTCTTTAAAAAGGGAGTTCTTTTTTATTATTGAAGCAAAAAAGTTCAAAGCTGGAATTAAAATACGATGCTCACAGTACAGCTGTATCAGAAACTCATAGCAGGTTTCCATGATTATTTATGTATAACGGACAAGTTTGTTTCCTGCATTTTGGAAATCTGAAGTGTCCAAAGTCATTTTTAATGAGGAAAACTCACAAGAACTCTAGAAACGGATAAATTCAAGCAGGGCAGGCTATGAAGACATTATTGAACAGGGAGGCATTCGATTTGTTGTACAAAACACAGACACAGTGCAGGAGAAATTCCGGCCTTGTATGGTACGGTACTTCAGAGCTGTACACAGCGACCAAACATGGACAGTTTGGAGCAGGTCGACGGCACACAGAGCCATGGTATGTAAATAAATGCGGGATCAGGGACGCTGAGTGCCAAGCACTGCTGTCCTGAAACACAAAGACAGAGAGGAATAAGGGAGCCGGAGAGGTTGAATCAGGCTGCCAGCATGGAGCTTCAGAGTGAGGCTTGAGCATACCTGTCCTCCTGGGGATTCCTGTCCCTGATAAAGTAATTGGAGATCTTTAAAAAAATAAATATATAATTTTTCATCATTTTGTTCATAAAGCTCCTGACTGAGAAGTTTCTAAAAGGCAGCACTTGACTTGTCAAACACTGTGCCTCGAGCACGTTTTTAAAATCCCCTGTTGCTATGATAATACTTTCTTAAACTACATTTAGATGATGTCATCTTCTGGCTGGCTGTCTGAAGTAAGGTGGCTTCTCATTGGCTGAAGCCTGTGATCGCTTGCTGTGACTGGCCTAGCCTGCTGTTCACGTGCAAGGCCATTCAGGAAGTGCATGCTCGGCCCTCCCCCACCCCTACTTCTCCCATGGATTTCCTGCGCTTGCTTTAGAGCAACTGCCAAATAGGCCAGTTTCCTCTGGTTACTGCCAACGGGAAGGCAAGAGAAAAGCGAACACTGTTTTTTTCTGGCTAGGACAGCTAGTCTTACATGCATCCAGTCTGCGTGTGTGCATGTGTGTGTGTATGGGTTTGTATTCATTACATACCACACATTAATGTCTGCACAATGTGGTAAAAACCTGTTACTTTTTAACTTGTGGGAACATTTTTCAGGTGCCCACAATATAAACCTCAATTTTATAGAAATCTGTAATTGCAATAAAAGAAAACAAAAATTGCCAAAACTCTTGTATGTTTGGTTATGGTTAGGGCTGGGTAGTTGTTAAGGTTTATCTTAGTTACGGTTAGAGTTTCGCCAATATAAATAAATAGAAAGTGCCCACAATGATATAAATACAAGCAAGTGTGTGTATGTGTGTATTTGGTTTGTTCCCCACAATGTAATAAAAACCTGTTATTTTGATGCTGTGGGGACCATTTTTCAGGTCCCCACAAAGATCTGCAATGCAATTGAAAAACTAAAAATGCCAAAAGTCTTGTATATTGTTTGGTTATTTATGGTTAAGGCTGGGTAGAGGTTAAGGTTGTCATGTTGGGATTAGAGTTTTCCCCATAGAAATGAATGGAGAGTCCCCACAAATATATAATTACATACCTATCTGTGTGTGTGTGTGTGTGTGTGTGTGTGTTTGTGAAACAAACACCCATTTCTCTGAACTTTTGGTGTAATTTCTACATCAATTGTATGTCTCATTGTATGAATTAAGAAAGAATGGACCAGAGAAACCTGGAATTATAGGCTGCATTTTGCAGGTAAAAAATAGATTTAAAAAAATGACTGATTAGTGGCACCGCAGCTAAGATTCTGAATCTTATTTCCAGCTACAGTCAAATTATGACTTGGGACTCAGCATTTCCCCTTACAGGCTACTAACTGTAATGCTGAGTTGGGGCCAGAGTGGTCTGTATGCCTACAAGGAAGCAGGCTGACTGCACTGAGCACAGCTGGGATGCCCTGGGTGTTACTCTGCCCTTAACCACTGTTACTTGGTGACAAATCATGTGACACTGTGCCAGTTAGGCTCTGAGTTATAATTCCTCAGGAAGACATTCACTGCTGTTCTGACCTTATAATTCTGTTTGTACTGAAAAGACTCCCTGTTCTTTGCACATTCACCATTTCTGGCACTTCAAAGAGAGTCTGAATGTTTGGCGATGTCCACTTATCTCTCTCTCTATTTTCTGTTTGCTTGATATTGCATATAAAGCATTTTGCTGCTATCTACCAGCCGTTTGTCCCGACTCTCCGTTCCTCACTGGCCTCATTTTCCGTGTCAAATGGCTGTTAAATGAAGCCTTGCAGGGGTTCAGCCTGACTACAGAGGCCCTGCGCCGGCGTGGGGACAGTGCTCTGCCAGGCCGGCGCCATGGAGGATGAAGAGGAGCGACAGGTTATATTTGTCATCGCGCGCAAAGCTTGGTGCTGTTTCCCGTTTGACTGGGAGTCGAGCGGACAGCTCTCTGCCATTCCTGCAGAGTCAGCTGATTACCGTGTGACGTCGCCTCTCAGCTTCCCCCACAGAACACATAATGATTTAATGACACTGATAATAGCCATGACACCTTTCAAATCCATGAGCTCACTTTTATTGTTCAGTCTGTAGACTCACATTCATGTTTTGCAGGGATTTTTTCATAGGGCACGGTGTAACTGAACCTTATTTATCTGGGAAGAGCTCTCAGCCACGCCTCTGTCTTTGGGCCCACACACACTCATAAGCCCTCTGGTTGCTCCACATCCTGTATTTCGTTCTCACAGTCACGGGCCATTCTCATTGGTTCACTGGAGTGATCATGCGTCTTCTGATTGGTTAGAAGGTCTGTTCACGCGCTCCTCATTCAGGCAGCGCGTGGGACCTCCCCTGGCAGTTGGGTGCATTGTCTTCAGCTGCAGGCAGGCCGTCTAAAAGGCTAAGTTAGGGTTACACCCTCTCATCTTATAAATAGATACTTGCGGCCCACTGGCGGAGCTTCACCAAATCTGATAAGATTAACGAGACGGGTTCACTGACTCATTCAGAGGTGGAAGGGTGAACGAGCCCCTGCCCCGCGCTCTAGGGAGCCCCCTGCTGATCGTGACTTGTTTTTGTAACTAAGCACATAAATCAAACGCCAAAGCCATTCATATACCAATTTTGGTTAAAAGACCAAATTTTAAAATAATAAAATATATGTTAAATTTGGCTGACTGACCCACTAGCGTGATCCCCCCCCCCCTCCCCTCGACCTGTTAATTTAATCAACATCACACCAGCCCCCATCCTGATTGATCAGTGTTGCTGCTGGCGCCCCACCCTTTAACATGTTTTTGCTGTTCCGTCATTTTTAATTTCTTTTGTTTGTCTTTGGGCTCCAAAAAAATAGCACTTGGGGGCCCCTACCCATGTTTGCTTAGGGCCCCCAGGGAAGTTAGTCTGCCCCTGGCTGAGCCTTTCTCTCCACAGAGACAAATTCTCTGGGTAGGGCAACACAGTAGAGCTATTTTAACAGCCTCTGGAAACCCCCCCCAGACCCCACTGGGGATTTCCAGGCTTAGGCTGCCTGCACGATGGTCACACGCCTTCCAAATGTCCCTATATGTCCTCAAGGACAGAAAGCCCATACAGTTTTGGGTCTCAATCCACTGTTCTCCTTACCAGCTCCGAGTCTTTTACTAATGGCTGTTTGATGTCAGAAGGATCCACGAGGAGGGTTTGCCTGACGTCAGCAGGCAGCCTGGTGCTTATTAATCACGTGAATAATGCAAGAGGAACGGATCAAGCGCCGTGTCGGCGTTTCCATTCATGAAGACGACTCGCTCTTCTGTCCACCAGCTGCTCCTTTATAATCTGATTGGGTTGGGTTTTTTAAGAGCAGGATTCCTTTGTCGTCAACGTACAGTGAAATCCACTGTACGAATGCAGCCACCCCACCTTGGTCTCCCGTGAGACACTCAGATGTACAGTATACCGGTGCGGGGGCAGCCTGTGGGCTGAGCACAGGGTCAATCGTTTTTCTAGGATCTCCACAGCAGCTGTTGTGGTTAAGGGCCTTTTCGAACAGTGATATTGGTACTCAGTCAGTCATGGGATTCAAACCGGCAACCTTCCAGTCTCCTAACTGCCTTTAAGTGCCCCAGCTGTCAGATTGGAGCGAGCTGAACTGGGGACACTGGAAGGATCGGCCTCAGACACACCTCACCGCATCTCTTACTTATTTGATTAGTACCACAGAAATTACTTTATGGTTTTCTTATATATTTAAATACTTGCTTCACAGTAATTGTATTCATTAAAAATGTCAGCTTGCTTTGACCGAACGGCTTCCTGAACAGTTTCCCGGCAAACACTTATGCGTCAGGTCGCACTGAACTGCAAAGTGAATCATGAGTCTCCCCCGCAGCAAAGCACCGCTGGCATCCTAAATCCCAAGAAAAGCTCAGTAGATCCCCGTCAGGATGTGCCTCACTGCAGAGGTGAGCTCTTCCTTCCTGTTTTGACCCAGTTGAGCAACCATGTGCGTGTTGGTGGAAATTCATTCCTCCGTCTGTCTGTCCATCCATCCATCCATCCATCCATCCCCCAGCTGCTTATCCAGTTGCAGGAGGGGCCTATAGCCTCTCCCAGGTAGCTAAGATGCCAGTCCTTCAGGGGACACACAAACACATCTTTGGGTTGGGCGGGGGACAGACACAGCCCAGCGAGAACCGCTAAGCTGCAGACAGCTCTGGGGGTGTAAGGCAACAGTGCCGCACACTGAGCCGTCACCCTCTTTATCACAACCATAATTAGTGTTGTCCCTTTTCTGACCCGTATCAGTAATTCAGTTCCGTTCACTGATTTGACTGCATTGTTCCTCCTGTAATGTTACCATACGAAGTGCTTTCCGTGATAACAAATAAGATTACAGACTGTCCCCGACTTACAACCTACACAAATTACAGCCCCCTACACATATAATCATCATTACTTTTAAGTAAGTAAGTTGTTTATAAGAATTAATTTCGGGAGGCCTTCCATCCGGCAGTGCTGCCTTACCTAGCGCAAGAGTACAGTATAAAGTATCTCATAAATGGTAATAAAAATGATAAAAATTAAAGTACAGAATCATGTACAAAAATGTAAAAAGTCTGTCAAATATATGAAATGTCTGCTGAGTTTAGTCATTGGTAGGATATGCGCAGTGCACAGGGATAGTGCAGTGCTACCCTACCTAGTGCAGTGCACAGGGATAGTGCAGTGCTACCCTACCTAGTGCAGTGCACAGGGATAGTGCAGTGCTACCCTACCTAGTGCAGTGCACAGGGAGA
>JABFEB020000045.1:18148144-18158339 GCA_019775895.2 Stomatorhinus ivindoensis | reverse complement strand
CCCCCCCCCCCCCCCCCCCCCCCCCCCCCCCCCCCCCCCCCCCCCCCCCCCCCCCCCCCCCCCCCCCCCCCCAAGATCACTACTGAAAATGAGAGAGAAATGGGGAAGAGATGCTACCCATGGAGGCGTCATCTTTCAGGGGCGGGGGCTTGCAAAGGAGCGTTTAGACCTCATAGGTAGAGGTCACATCTGTGGCCAATCATAGAGACGGGGATTTACTGGAACAATTCCACCAACTCAAATTAAACCCATTTCTGAACAGTGCGGTCAATAAGGTTTAGCACAATACAGGAACCCCTACACCGTCTGGGTTACTGCTCCTCACCACCACTGTGTTTTCTGCAAGTATGATTGAAGTTCAAGTTACACCTCTATTATTTAATCCTAGTTTAAGGGAATGGGAGCCATACTTTTCAGGTTCCGTGTTGCAAGTTGGTCAGCTTACGCTCCAAGTAGGCAGGACATACAGCGAGCAGGGGGTCCCTTCGACCATGAGGACTCTGCCAGGTCCATCTCCCGAAGGGCTTAAGGAACAGTCTCACCCCTTGCTCTCCAAGGTCACCGAGGGCTCACTGCACGAGCAGCTCCGGCCGGCACCTCACGACGCACCCGCCGCGCCTAACGGCCAGGGAGGCTGCGTAATTAACTTCATGCGGGGAGCAGCTATGCGTCGCGGGCATTGTCCCTGGAACGCCACGACACGGGAGCCCTGCTCCACCGGCGACGAGCCCCGCGCAGCCAGGAGGCGTCGCGGCAAATTCCTTCCACGTGTGAGTGGAACGAGCATGGACCACTGCGAAGGAACCGCTCAAACAGAAAGAGACGTCTCAACACACACTGCGGATCGCCAGTGTTTAAGGTGCGTGTGTGTGTGTGTGTGTGGGGAGGGGGGGGTGGGAGACTTGTTTTGCTCCCCCTCAAGAATTAAAAGGAAAAGATAATCCACCTTCTTTCCACCATGTTCACCTGACTGGTAATTTACCCACTAGGCCTCAAATTGTGGGACTCGGTAATCACCCAGCACAGTGTAGAGAACACACACACACACACACACACACACACACACACACACACAGAGCAAGAAACAACTGGCAGCAATGGGCTCACTGGGGCATCTGGGAACCTACACACAGACTGGCTCAAGACCGAGTAGCTAGACTCCATTAGGAATCAATTCCAGTATGGTTTCCATTTAAGGTAATTTAAACCCTTCCCGAAGAGAGATAAACCTGAGTACCAGGTAGGACTGTCACAGTGTAGCACAGCAGTAATTACCAGTAATACAGCTTAACCCCGTCCTGCCAAATGTGTGTCCAATGTTAGCAATCGCTGCTTACAGCCGCTCTGACTACACCATATTATATTTATATACACACAAAACACACACACACACACACACACACACACACACGGTGAAAGATCAGACTACAGAGGGGATTATACATCCTTTCACTTCATATCCGTGGAAAAATGGAATCTAATGTTCTTTAGCTTCATAGCCATTGCAGAATGAGATTAATCTCTTCCTTATCGCTACCACTTCAAACATGCCAATTACGACCACGTATCAATTAAATCCAAATGCCAATTACCACCAACATTATTTTTGGCCTAAAGGGACTTTTTTGGAGGCATTTTTTAAATAAAACGTAATGTACTTGATTAATTGCTAATTAAACACTTTCCCCCTTAAATAGCGCACACTGATCTCTTAATTAAGTAACAGCCAAAATAAATGTATTAAAGAAAGAATTTTGCGTTGATGATTCCATTTGATCTTGAAAACACCACTTATGATGGGCTGGTAGTGACAGACCTCCGCCATTCCCAGTCAGACCATGTTTAAGATAGCAAGCATCACTGAACAGGATTTTGGAAAAACCAAGTGGTTATGGGACTACATCCCATCGTTCAGCTCGAGAACATTTCGACCAGGGCAAGAACATCAGACATGGACTGTATCTGACACATGCAAAGACCAGCAGCTTGAGAAGGTATCGTGAGCAACGCTGCATTAGGACCAGCCGCATTAAATGCAATGGGGGGGGTAACTCATCCATCAGTTAGATTAAGCCATTTTTGTTATATGAACACATCTACAGCACTTCCAGCATGAAAGGACACTACCGGCGTGGTATTTCTAGAACAATCCACGGAAGCAGCCAAAAAGCCACAGGAACTGAGTTTTAACTGTTTTCTTCCTGTCCACAGATGCATATCAATCAGGGTAGAAGACAGTGGAAGCCTCTTTAGGTATGACTTTGGGCCACGATCATCAGAGCGGCGTGGCTTTCAGGCGGGGTTCTCCCAGATACAGCTGCGCACTGCAACACGCATGCGGCGCATGACCAGTCGCATGTGCCCGTGCAGGTGCACACAGTAATATCTGCTGCACCGGCAAGCTGCAAAAGGCGAGCGTCTTGGCAGCCAGTCTCTCCGCCGGTGCTTTTTGGCCAAAAAGAAGCCGCTTTCCAGCTTTGACCTGGCTGGACATTTCACTGGAAATGTCCCCTCAAGGGACCGACCGGCCTCCACCGTGGACTTGAACCTGTTCCATCTGGGTTTCAAATCCACCTCTCCAAATCTCTGCCACGTGACCATGCAAAGACAATGAAGGACACTAAATGCAAGTAAATCTGACCTCACCCCATTATCCCATCCAAGGTATCTTATTACTGATCCATAAGCATTTGTTTTAAAGACTTTAACCAATCAGCTGTGAATAAACGCCACCATGAAATGCTGTCGCATGCTTGCGTGGACCCCCCAGGTCCCTCTGCATTCCTGTGCAGTCATCATACACGGCCAATGGAGCCGTCTGACTGCACACTGCCAGCGAGAAACAACAGCCAAGCACACACCACAAAAGACCTGCTCCTTATCCACGGCATCCGGAAGGCGGGCGGGCGAGCCACCAAGGAGAAACTTTTCATCAAAAGAAAGGTAAAATAGAGAGAGTGGAGGAGGGGACGACACAAGTCAGTTCATTTCAGTAAATGAATTCATGGCAGCAGCTTTAGATGGCTGGGAGGACTAATGGCTTCTCAAAGCTTAAGGCAGAATTGTGTAAGAGAGAGAGTGGAGTGGGGGGGGGGCAGAAAAGGTGTCTGGGGACCATCTAGAGATTTAAGACAACACTATGGGGCAGGAAGTCTGAACATGACCCAAATCCACCAGAGGTATTGCAACACTCCGTATCCAGCACATCACGCCACCGATTACAATGAGAGAAAAACTGAAGGTGAGCGGTTATCCAGCCAAAATGTAACTCATTACTGTTAATGCACCACACAGACCCGGAGTCACATGTAAGGAGTCTGCGCTGCACAAAAAACAGCCACAGTGACACTTAACTCCGATAATATATTTAGATACTTCTTGGAACTTATAGGCATATTTTTCCATTTCCATCCTTCACCGACAAAAACATACGCAGGCAGCCCGCTGAAAGTATAATTATTGTGTCACTTTGTTGTAAATTAGAGAACGCGTTTAAGTGGATGCCGCTGCCAAGTGTAATGAAAATTCGCAACAATCAAAGTACTATTTTTAAAACAAAACGTGAAGTCAAAATGGAAAGCAGTGGCGGTCAGCCGATCTTCGGGACAGCCGTCCTCAGATGGGATGCACCCGGTGTACCGTGGGGCCCGCTTACCCTTCCTCGAATATGCACTATTGGCGCTTACATACATTATTTAATATAGAAATGTTATATACGGCACACGATCGATCGGGATAACGGTATGTCTGAGCGCCGCAGAGTCCGCTTTATTTGCACTCCTCGGTTGCAGTTAATTGCAGGCTGACGCATGCTAAGGAGGGTAGCCATTTGCGTGCATATGAAACAAGTTGAGAGCGTCTTCACTTACGTAAATGGCTGATGCTGTTTTTAAAATATATATATACACTGTGCATCCATCAGTAGCACCGCACTTAACTTTGACTCCTTTACGTGTCGCTTCATGCAGCATCGGATCGCCGCGATGTGCCAGGCTATAACCTTACTTGCATATTTCTCTGATCGCTTTTTAGGAGGACAATAAGAAGGGGGGGCGGCGGGCATTCAAAGATCTGCCCCCGAGTGCTGCGCGGATACTGTACTCCGACAGCCTGCAAGACGCAGGGCTCCCGCACCCGATCTGGGTTAACCCCTGGAGAGGCGGGATGAGACAATGAAGCGGACTTCGCTTCGGGCGAGCTCCTCATTTACACCGATCTCGGAGAAGCTGCCCTCTGAAACGGTTTTTCCTGCCCACCGGAGCGGCTCTGCCGGCTGGCCGGACGGACACGCTTTCGCCCGAATACTACCCGCGCAGAAGGGTCGCGCTAATTACCAGCGACAAAGCCGCGATGCTGGAGCGGCGACCGTCTGGATTAGCGGCACGATTTCCCCATCCGTGCTCGATCCCCCCGTTGCGCTAAAAATGACACACAAATCATACCGGCAGTATACCGATGTCAAAAAATACCATAGCCCGCCATCATATTTTTATACACTCCGAAAATATCGGCAAGGCCGCAGCCATATCCTCGGACTCACCTGACTCGTCTTGGCCCCTCAGGTCTCACTTGCTCAGGGTTCACTTTCCGATCCTGAAGCGCCGCAGAAGCTCCTCACGACCAGTCCCCGGCACCGGCAGGCAACACAAAAGCGCTGATTGGGCCCCGGCGAGCGCACATCCCCCCCTGGTCTCTGCCCAGACAGGCGGGTTATTGGTCGGCGGCTGTGTCGGAGACGCGCCCCTATTAAGGTGTGCGCCGTTGTCTGTGTCTGGAGGGGGAGGGGACAAGAAGCAGGGAAATGATGGGAACTAAATGGCTTGTTATGCTCGCCGTGTCGACGGCGAAAGGCGAGCTACAATGACAGATAAACTGCGACCGGCCATATTAACGCCCTCGTCTATGCGCCTGGGACGTGGACGGATTTCCACGAGAATGTCATATTCCTGTCTGTCATATCGGTATTTTAAAATGAAAAAAAGTTTGAATGAAGAAGTTTTTGTTTTTAGCAAAAAACCTAAATATTGCTTTATAGGTTATTTTTCGGGCGAGAACCAAGAATTCAGAGCGCCTTATTTTAACACCAGTCAGTTCGCCGGAATGACAGAGGTTTTACTAGTAAACGAAGCTCCTACAATGCAACAACACTGGGGGGATTAATTTTGTAATCCCATTCATGTTTAGGGTGCCGGTAGTTAGCACGCAACATTCATTCAATTCATTTATGCCGGGTGTGGAACATAATTACATAGCAACACAATAACAATATATAATGACCAATTACGGTTGTTGATTATATCTAATTCCCTTCATTAGCCAAAACTCGGGTTTTACATTAAAACACCTACAACCGCGATGACAGTGGGCTGTCAGTGTGTTCATTCATGCTTTATTGTATCTATTATTATGCAAAAATGCAGAGCACATTTCCATTATCTCTCATTATACGTTAGTGACGATTGTGCACATGTGAGTCATCGGCTTTAAGAATAAGGAGTAGCTACAGAAAGGAAAAGATTGATTTTAGTAACGATTAGACACCAGATGAGAATGTTTTTCGGCGATTTCCAGATGTTTCTTGGTAGATGCGCAGCAAATAAATAATTATAGAACTTAATACGACCCAAAGCAGCTCCTGCATATAACTGTTTATCTGTGAGACTGTAGGATTTCTGCTGCTGTATCAGATTGTTTTGTGCATCCACTGCAGTGAAAATGAGACAGGAGCTCATCGACATTAAATCGTGGAAACACATTCTGTGAATGAAATTCGAAATGAAGCGAAAGCACAATTACTAAGCGTGCATGCGTAAAATGAGCAAGCCAGCTTCGACACGCGCATCAATAAATACTATAATTTTTTAAAAATCAGCGGAGCTTCATTTTAACGATATTGTGCATCACACAGTTATCAGTCCCCTTTTCCAGGAATGTTTATCCCACGTGCAGCTATGTAATTGCAATGGTCATCTTTACTTTTAAATTTAAGGACACATACAGTACAAATCAAGCAACGATTAATTGCTAGCCATGTTTGTCTTGTTTAAGCACTGAAACAGACCATGCACATACGTTTGTCGTTGCAAGCTATACAATTTCAGTTGACATCAATGGGTTACTATTCAAAGCCAGATTCGGGTGTTTGGTTTCATTCAATAAAGTGACTTTCGCTCTCTAGTGGTCATGTACTGCTAATACAATTGACAAGTGGCCAAAGTGGAGATGCATAGTGTTTTAGCGACTGCAAAAGTGTCTCCATCCGTAATGCAACTACCATTACTGGGTGGAGGTGGCCTGGAGCTTATAACAGGCAACACAGGGCACAAAGCAGCAAGACACCAGGGATAGGATGCCAGTAAATTGCAGAACTCATACATACACACCCAATTACTATGGATACCAGTTTAATGAGAGGATTAAAGAGGATTATATATATACACCTGGAGGAAATCTGTACAACTTGGGAAGAACATACAAACTTCACACACGGAGTTGGTATGAGATTGAGACCCCGATGCTGAAGGTGTGATGCCACACTGCTAGCCACTGAACCAGCGTATCGCCTAGGACAGTGTTTCCCAACCCGATGGTCAGGGACTCACAGACAGTCAATGTTAATGTTATCTGTGGGCCTCTGAGTGACAGGTTGGCCTGAGAGACACAGGTTTTAGTATGAAACTCCATATCTACCTAAGTTGCAATAGGTACCAATTTATAATTTCACCAGAATCACCATGCTGCGATATTTTAGTACATCTACTTCGTAGGTCCCTAAATGCTGACTGACATGCAGCTTGAATATTCACACAGCTGGTCTATTTGGGGAAACTGCCTGGTGTTTCATCGGGGCCTCTCACAGGAAATAAATTGAAACCTTTGAATTGCAAGTGTAATGTATTCGCCATCTGCAACACTTAGGACAGGTGTGGACTAGATGAAAGCTTTTTTTTGTTTTCATTTGGAATAGATGCCGATATATTCTCACAGGAAAGTGACTGTAGTGTTGATGCTTTGATCTTCAGTGATGCCCTATTTTAATTTGCAGCAGAAATATTAAATAGCTTAGCTTTATGGCTGTTTATGACTTAATGGCTGAATATGAATGATTTTCTGTATTACTAGGTAATTGCAGGACTATTTGTTAATAAATACCAATACAAATCTGGCACCATTGCCCCTCTTCTCAACGTGATCTGAATACCGAGGAAAGACGCGGCAGGCAGCTGAGAGGATGCCACCTGAGGTATTTTTTTGGTACATGCCAGTTCCCCCCCCATGCTCTGCTTGGCCCCTCCTGTCAGTAACTGAGAGCCCTGGGGTTAAAAATCGCAGGAAGTTGCACGTCACCACCATGGTTTCCTGTAAGAGGCACCACAGGAGGGAAATCTAGCAATCGAAAGAGGTGGAGGTATAGAATATTTACACCGTACTGCATGAGTTGAGCTTGCACCCTTTCCACGTGCGTCTGATTTATCGGGACCTGCAGCAGAGAGAGCGCAGCAATAAGCCGCCATCCATCCATCAGCCATGGAAGAGACCCAACCTACATCAAGAGAATAGCCAGTATCAGCCAGCTTGGTCTGTCAGCCAAACTGTCCCTGACGGAAACTTCAGAAATGAGGCGGCTTACATCAATCAACCGGGCCCAGGCCTGCGGGCAGGGGTGTGCCCAGGACTGGGGCCCAGATACTTGGATGCTTGCATCCGACTCTCGTCAATTCCCTGCCCCCCTCCCCACCATTTTCCATACCTCTGCAGGTCTACTGTTCAACTTACAAAATACTCACCAAATGCACATAAACACACACACACACGTCGGCTATACCTATCCCTATGGGGCCCCCTCATTCACTTCTATGGGGAAAATGCTAACGCTAACTATGACAACCTTAACCCCTACCCAGCCCTAACCATAAGTAACCAAGCAAAATACAAGCATTTTTTGTTTTTTCATAGCAGTCACCAATTTTCATAAAATAGTATTTTCTCTTATGGGGACCAGGAAACCGGTCCCCATAAGGGAAAAAATGGATATTTATCACATTATGGGGACATTGTGTCTCTTTATAGATAGGTATACCTGCACGCACACACACACACACACACACACACACACACTCATCCCAACTATGTTCTCTGATCTCTCCAGGATTTTCAAATGCTTTGCTGGTATTATAGTTAACCTGGTTAACCTAAGTACAAATTTATTTAACTATGTTTTAGTTAATGCGTATAAAGTTTGAGATCACCATCAGGAGGGTCAGCCTACTGACACATAGCTAACTGTGTTCGCTGGCTAATGTTAGAGCCAACTTTTGGTAATACCCTGTAAAACCTTTCCTAATAATTAAAAGAAAAATAATTTTAGTCCGACCTTTGTTTGTTTCTTATTAATAGATGGATAATCCTTTAAATAGTTTAAAAAAAAAAATTTTTTGAGTTTGCGTCCCGACACTGGTAGTCATTTACACAATCTTGGTTGGCAGCTGCACCTATTAAAATATTAATAGAACAGGGCTCTTGTTCCTGAGTGCAGGTTCACCATTTATTTTTTAGAGCCAACTTTTCAGCAAATTCAGAACATGGAACTGATGTATTTTGAACAGAACGAATGGACAGAATTTAACAGTTTTAAATCTTGAATTCTGACTCATTGACATGTTTCTGATCTAAGGCGCAGCTCTCCGCTTGGCCTAGACCTGGCCCAGCTTGTGGGTCATAGAAGCCTGTGACCATGACTTCAGCACTACCAAGATACCCCAAGTCCACTAAGTGACCAAGTACAGCCTACAAGCACAGCCTCAGGAGAAAGCTAGCTGATGCTAAGCTAACGACTGACCCCAGACAGTGTACCACTGTGTGGTGCTCCGGTTCTGAGCAGGAAACACGGTGAAGGGTGCAGAGATGGTCGGTGAGCATCTAAATGTGATGTAATGTTTAGTTTTGGGATCCTAGCACAGTCAGGGAATTAGAAAAGCAACAGACCCACTTAACTCCAGTTCAGCTTCAGAGGTACAGGCACCTACACATTTGTTATAGCACATTGACAAATCATCAGAAAGTCAGGTTAGGAAGTCATTATGAAGATCATTTTGGATCAAAAAGTCTTGGATGAAGAAATCCATGGATCGAAAACGTGTAAAGTAAAAATAGCTCCATTATATATTGGAAAACATTCTCCAACTTAAAAACAAGTTCTAACAGGCTTTATGAATCTATACAGATAAATGAGTGAAATCTCACTCATACTAAGTGCTTTGCAGTGATGTCAGTACAGTTAAACAGGAAATAACAAGCTCCTTCCCTTGCTCAGATTGTTACAACACAGTCCTTCCCCGCAGCTTGTGCAATCAACAGCAGCTCAGACAACAGCAACCTGAGCAAAAGGAACACAACCCCACGACAACATGGGGAGGACATGCCAACTCCACACACATGTAACCCAGGCAGAGACTCGAACCCAGATCCCAGAGGTACTAACCACTGCACCACCCTGGCATTTCAATCATTATGCTATTTATTTAGACTTAAAAGTTACGCAGCACTCAATATCCCTCTGCGAGAATGTAATCATCCCTGAGTACTTGATAACTGGCCACTCTGCCTTTATCAGCAGTTACTGCAGCCACTGCTTTATAGGTTTGGTTGAGTTCTTTCGTGAACTGTTTATCTCAGGTCCTTCCACAAGACTGAAGTGGGTTTTGGGTTTAGATTTTGGAAGCTGGTCCAAAAGCGTGATTTTCGTCATCTTCAGATACTCTGCTATACACTTGCAGGTGTGGTGGGGAACATTTTACTTGATGCTAACATCTACAATGTCATCTATAATAATATTTTAGATATAGGCATGTGAAAAAGAAATTACAGCCTCTGACAATGTTTTTGATAAAAACATCACCTGGTCCTTAGCAGGTCTTACAATGATGTAAATACAACCTCAGATGAACATCACATGGCTGTGTTATTAATTATTTAACAAACACTAAGCCAAAATGCAGGCACAGTTTGTGAAAAATTAAGTGCGCCCATCCCGCTTCCGTCGGAATGAAAAGGGTAAATAGCCGCCAATTGCTGTTAATCAAATGTACTTCGTTGACTGATCTTCAGCAAGTGTGACCAACAACAACAACAAATTTATTCTTGTATAGCGCATTATCATGACTTCACATCATCTCAAAGCGCTTTACAGCATCCC
>JABFEB020000045.1:18123581-18141843 GCA_019775895.2 Stomatorhinus ivindoensis | reverse complement strand
ATCTAGACATGCTGACATTAATTGGAGTTACCGAATGGTGTGTGTGTGTGTGTGTGTGTGTGTGTGTGTGTATACCCTGTGATTGGTTGCTACCTCATCCTGGGTTGTTCCCTGTTATGTGCCTGTAGCTTCCACACCCCCATGACCCTGAATGTGATAAACAGTTACATAAGATGGATGGATATTTATAAATTAAAAAAAACACTTTCACGTTCATTGACTTTTTCCCTCTGCATATTCGGCCACTTGCTCTCTGCAATTCCGTGAGTTCACGAGGCCCTTCCTGTGCATTTCATCTAGATTAAACCTCTTAAATGAGTTTCATGAAGAACTATTTCCACTATCAAATAGCTAGTATTCTGACAGGCATAATACATAAGAGAGGTCACTTCCCTGTCTTCTCTGACTCTCTGAGCCCTGGAACTGGTATCTTTCCCTTGACGCGCTCTTATACCATTTCTCGGGGCATTACGCCTGCCTGCCTGTAATGAAACTCTCTCCTGAAACCTTCCACCACTCAGAACCCACCACACTGGGCATAACCAATTAAAGAACAGGAACTCCTTCATAGATGGCCCATTGGTGACGAAATATATCCATACTCCCGAAGAGGAATATAAAAACCCATGCATTGAGTCTAGCATTAATGATAAGGTCTAAAGCTCATTTAAAATCAGCTCTAAAAGCATTGAAGTACAGCATAAACCAAGAAGGATATTGTGACTAGCATGTGAACATCTCTAATTAACACAAAATAAATCAGAGCAAAATGGTCATTAAGAATAATTAATATCCAAATGAATATGCAAATTAAGCTATCGGAAGTAAAGAAGGGGGGGCATATATAGTTAATATTTTCAAAGGTACAAGGTAAGGCCCCTAAGGTCTTTATTAGACGGGAAAATAAGTTGATATCATATTCTTCTGTGTTTGTTGTACTTCATTTTTTTCTTCAAATGTCACCTTAAACTTAATTCAAACTGTAATAATGCACGAGCGGTGTGTGTTGATAAAATATACATAGAACATTTTTATACAATGTGATTTACTATGGCACATTTTTTACTTTAACAAACGGACTACATCCCAACTCAAGACTTGCAGGTTTTATGCAAAAGATGAATGTAAAACAATACGGCAAATAAATTTCCGTCTCATGCTATAACGAATAGGAACAAATGGAAAATGTTTGTGTAAAACGACCTTGGGATTGTGAAATGCGCTATGTAAATGTAAATTTATTATTATTATTATTATTATTATTATGCAGTACAGTCGTAGGCTTTTCCTCTGGATGAACACATTTACGAATGACTTACAGGTGAGATTCATGTGGTAAAAGGGAATCTGATGCATTGCCCCCCCCCCCGAAAATGTATATGCTATCTTCGTGTATTCGCATTATAGTAGAAATGGCTTTGCCGGTTACTTAGTCGCGTTAAATAAGACATCGAACTGCCCCTGAAACTAAAACGCGGCCCGCCCTAATGGGGGACAGCAGTTTGCATTTCAATAAAAGGGCGTTTCCTCCTGCTTATTTTTAAATTCTTTTTTCCTAATTACGTGCAGTTATTTCCTATACTACTGAAACTAAGAATTACGAAGAGAGAAGTTGCGCAGCTTCAGCACTGGCGCACGGACAGTTCCTATAGGCGCTGCGGCTCGACTGTCCGCGCCTTGCGGCTTTAAGGAAAACGCGCTATTCGCGATTCTGTGGCTGGCAGCCTGGGCGACTACGCTCAGCGTGGAGTCAGTGCTGACTGCGGCATATCAGCGTCACAAGCCCACTCATCTACCGGAGCTTTTGCTGCACTAAAACGCAGGCAAACTGACACCCACTGGGGTAATTTAACCCTCGAGAAACAAATGTCAGTGAAGAATTTGGCAGAAAAGGGGAAGGATAGTGTGAAAATCTGATGAGGAGCTCGCAGACACTTGTTCGCTAGTGGTTGTTATTGGGTAACCCTCGTGTGATCAGCAAACGATTTTTTTTTATTTGGGAAGGAAATTACATACGCAGGAATGGACAACTGTTAACAAAATTAATACCAAACATCAAATCCGTGGAGCTAACGGATTTCTTCAGGAGTTGAGGAATATAAGAGGTAAGAGTTAATTTGTCTTTACTATACTTAAGAGGTGTTTACTGGCATAAACTGTAACTTCAGACGTAAAGTGTCGCCCGTGTTTTTTCCGTCAATGCGGATATTTCCGAAGTTGCATGTACTGGAATTTAACCCAGAGCAAATACATTCAATACACAGTCAAATGCATTCGGCTGCATATTGACATTTAAACTAGATGCTACAACTATTTATTATAAACAGCTGATCCTTCTTAAGTAGTTACGACCTAAGAAGTATAATTGCTTTTGGATTGTGAGGGTGAATCTGGATTTCCTTTATCGGTGTTTTCGAAACATGCTTGTTATTCAACACGCACCTAACAAATGGCTTAAGAAATGCATCCGTGGATGGAGGAATGGATGGATGAATGTGATTATAGGTGAATATTAACCGGAAAAACCATCAACAAAGCAAAAGTTAAACTTGAGGGACCTAATGTAAGCTAATGGATTGATCACTTCAGGGTAGGAAGTCACCTATAATTGGGAAGCTACAATGTAATAACACAGTGGGTGTAAATATGGAAAAACGCTGTGTGACAAGCAACGACCAACAAAATTAATAGTAATCAGGATTTAGTAATATCCTAATATTGCGCACTTATGCTCAGTTAATTAATTGAGCGTTGTTCAAACTTTTTTTTTCTAAATGAGCCCAATTGCTACCTTCCACTTCAGGTGGGTTGGGCCTTAACTTCCACGCCGTTTTTAGTTACCTTACTGTGTGAGAGTAGGGTAGCCTCTTTGAACTTCTAATAACAATTTTTAATTAAAACAATGAAAAACGAATCAAAGACGGGGGGGAATTTTAAGCAAATCTAGCTATATAAAATAGATAACGAGACATGGATAATTAGTTTACAGCCATCACCTGACCTTTAGAGAGCTCTGTTGTTTTACAGATAATGTTCATTTAGCCTGACAACGGCATAGTTCAATTACAAGCTTTTAATCAGTTACCCTACTCAGAGTCGCAGCAGTGCTGACAGGCTGCTACACATACGAAACACAAGTTGCAGGCCTATGTCAAAAACCCATAAACATTTGCCGTTAAAATAATAGAGGTTGTATGATACAACCATAACCCAGCTATTTCCTGGCTAAAAGAAAACACGAGAAACAAACAAATGTCTGATATTTGTTTGCAGGCTAATTTAACATGTATGTGCTTGTGTGTTTGTCTCGGCATGTATGTGCTCATGTCTGTGTGTGTTTCATGTGTCTGTATGTGAGTCTTTGAATTTCTCTCTGTACATGTTCAGTAGCACCGCATTTATATGATCAAATCGTGAATAAACTGCTGACATGCCCTGGTCAGGCTGCTTAATATATTATGATTAAAATTGGTGCAAACAAAACATTATAAGTGCGTTTCTGGTTGCTAATGCACAGAAATAACCAACCTGTAGAGTGAACCAGCCCAAACTGCCACAGCGCTTATTTTCTCAGGAATATGTGGGGTTTTGTACAAACGCAGGCCATAGCTGCAAAAACAGTGAGTCTGTCATAAAATTGGAGCAAAGGGAATCAAGTTTTGTGCCTTCCTCACCGGTGCAGAATGCTGCTGTTGTAATTGAATTACGACATTTGAATTACATTCCCAGAAAACTGCTGGCAATCTGGCTGATATGTGATAAGACAATGCCAGTTACACAAGATAGGCTCTCAGTGGCACCTGTATATTTTTACACTGTGAAGAAGAAAACGTCCATTTAATTTAATTTAATGTAATATGACATTCACAATAGTGTGTAATGTAATTGCCACTCACTGCACGTAAAGAATGAAGTTCACTGGGGAGTGAGTGGAGAGCCATATGCGTCAGTACAGCGACTCCATGGTTCTTACTCTTTACATAACTGGTAAAATGTGCTTACATGGAACGTCAGACTTTCGCCTTCGTTAGTCAGGGGTTCTTTGCCTGGGGTCCATGGACCCCCAAGAGGTCTCTCAATGGGTCTTAGGGGTCTGTGGCCATTTGTCTTCCAAGAAAAAGAGTGAGAAAAACATTTTTGTTCAGATCGTTTATCTATGTTTTGTGCATGTCATGCACTGTCTGAGCGTAGGAGACGAAGTTCAATAAAACATATTCATTGTATATAAAATTGAGTTTCCGTGCTTATGTGCACATTGTCAGAAGGGGGTTCTTAGCGTTCTCCAGATTCAAAAAGGGGTCACTGACACAATAAAAGGTTAGGACCACTGTGCTAGATCAATCTGCATGCGAGGGCATAGGAGAGAGTTTGATATGGGGGGGGAGCAGAAGTTAATGTCAAAGCTGGGGTCTATTTTTTTGTGTAACAAATTAAAATTTGAATTTCCCTCGTCTGCATATTATGATGCATATAGTAATCATTCCATCCACCTTTCTTGCTTGGGTCTCTGGGACGAAGATCTAAAGTTCATCCCATTTAGCACCTATGTCATTAACTGCCAGATGCGGGTGGAGAGATCCAGGTGCAAGTAGATGGGGTTTAGTGAACAAGGCACAGCACAGATAGACGGGGTGACAGTAAAGACTCCAACAACGACAGCACTTACAATGACAAATGCTCAACTGAGAAGCCAGGACTTAAACCCTTACGTATAAGGTGCCACACATGAGGACACTAAGGGCAAGATACAATGGATACAGTGGATAAGCCTAATAGTACCTCACTGCCAAGGTATGGCAGATAGCATAAAACAACGTGGACTTGTAAGTGATTCCTCTGAGGCAGCACGGACCGGCCTGGTCTCTGCTTGCGGTCCCTGGAGACCTGACCTGGAGGCCACAGAATGGAACAAAGAGCCGACTGGTAACGAGGTTGGAGCAGACAAGAGACAGGACTGGTGACTGGGCTGGTGACTGGCTCTGACTGGAGGCAGAACTCTTCAACACGACAGGAGAGGCAGTGCAAACCAGTGAGAACCTGACTGGCTTCAGCCTGGGGTCCCTGCATTGCCAGCCTGCAGAGGCCCCCGGACTCCTAGAAACAACAGGAGACAAGACAGAACTGGAAACAGGACTCCACTGCCTGGAGGGCAACCCGCTCTAGGCGTTATGAACTACTCAGAACATAGTAGGCATCTTCTTTGGGTCCCCGGATTATGCGCCAGCAAGGACCTCAGGACTTAAAAACATAACAGGGGACAGGACCGGACAGGACAAGACACAGGGCTGGGATCAGGACGTCTGAATATGGCTGGCATCTACCTGGGGTCCCCAGATTACCAGCCTGTGGAGGGAGACCTGGAATGCAGCAGCTCCTAGCAACACAGAAGTGTGGAGGGCACAGGCCCATGTGGAGGGAAGAGCTGCATGACTGGGCATAGGAGAGCTTGGGACATAGGCAATGCAAGACCAGACTCCTGGACTTAGGACCAGTGGGAACAAGACTCCCACACTCGGGGACCAGGGGGAACAGGGCTCCAAGACTTGTGAAGCAGCAGGAACAGGGCTCTCGGATTCAGGAAGCAGCAGAAACAGGGCTCTCCTGAGTCAAGCTTTGGACTCAGGAAGAGGGCTCTGGGACTTTGGAACAGATCATGCTGCATCCCTTGGCTTGGAGTCGAGCATTCTGCCACAGACGGTCAGGCACAGGTGAAGGGAGACAGGGATGCAAGTGCGAGTACATGGGGTTTAATAAACAAGGTATAGCATGCACACACGAGTGGTAACAGTGAGGCCAGCACCTAGGAGGGCAAATGCTCAACTGGGAAGCCAGGACCTAAGCCTTACATAATTAGGGCAGGATAACTAGTAGCAAACATTATCGGTAGGCCTGCCAGCCTGGCTGGGGTACACCCTGGATTGCAATGCAGTGCATCGCAGTCCACATACACGCATAGTAATAACAGGGCCGCCGATTAGCCTAAGTGCCTGCATGACGTGAGGCGTCATCCGCACACACAGAATGAAGGTGGGACTCAAACCCCAAAACTGGGAACATGAGGTAAATAATGCCCCCCTTCAGACCATCCACAAGCCTGAACAATAATCACTCTTATAATAATAATGCCTCATGGTACCTGCTCCCTCATCTGCTCTGCTGAGTAATGTGTGTTTGTATTCATCGTAAGTTGTTCCCATTTTAGAGGTTCATGTACTCATTCCTTAAGGTATTTTCACACAAATGATTCTCAGTGCCTGTAAACAGCTCATCTGCGTCGCACCTCAATAGTCCTGCTGTAACACGTCGCTTTGTACTTTTCACAGTGACCAACACTCCAGAGTAAATGTGCCTTTATCGGCTTTTCCAGCACCGAACTTGAATTAATACATGAAAACAAAATATACAAAATGATTGCATAGACTGCTAATATTTATCACTTGTAAAATGGCTTGTGTTTTAAGACACAAGTGAATACCATCTGGCCAAAATCTTTTCTTGTGTCTTTTAATCTGGAGCTTTCTCATAATCGTCACTGGAGAAAGATCTGTATGGGATGGTGAAGATGTAGTCTGTTTATGCTCATTTTTTCGAGACAAAAGGCATAGGCAGACAAAGGCAATTGTCCTGCTGGAGATTAGCATTTTGCTAAAACCAGCAGCCTAAATGGCCGCCGTAAACAACAAGAATACTGTACGCTGCAGTTTGATTTAAAAAATCCACTAGGGCCCATATACTGTATTTGTTGTCCCAGTATAATTGTAAAATATTTGGCCGCGAGATGTGAGTAATCATTTTCAGATTTAGATAAATCTGGACAGTTTTCTTTTATGGCATCACGTATTTTCCTATGAGTTAGAGGAGTCTTAGATAATGCCCACCCTATTATCCCTGTTGTGTTTCCCAGTGGCTTTATCACACACGTATTGTTCAGAAGAACTGCAGCCTGAGATCCTCTTATTGAAGGTTTCATTGCTTCCACACTGGTGCATCCAGCTACTGAAATTATTTATGAGACTTCAGACCAGAGGATTACAAATGATACCACAGTTTGTATTGACTTGGAATTTGTAAATATGAAAGCGTATTCGTGAACTAATAGCTAAATTATATTATAGTAGGTATTATTATAGCGTTTCACTACTGAATAAGCCAGACCACAGGCACACCGTACACACCTATGCACCCCTAAACTAACCGAACAACAGAGTGACGGCCAAACAGCAGGCGGGTCCCCCCTGCAACAGCCTCCCTAGGTGGCCCCAGCCAGCAGGTACAGGGGGTCAGATTCTGGTACAGCCCCCCCAAATCAAACTTTGCCATATAGGGAGATCCTCAAGAACAAGAATAAGGAACTATTTACAGTAGAAATATACCCCCCTCCCAGACCAGCATGCTGCATGACTTTTTCTAATTAGCCATTAGTGTCGACATCAACTTCAGCTAAGCTGCTTATACAGGTTTGGTACATAAATCATAAATCTGGGATGCCAAAGGACAGCTGCCATAAAGATGGTTCACACGGGACTTTTATTCGGAATAATGCATTTCTGTTTGCTAATTTCATTAGCCCTTGAACCTATGTAGATATGCACAGATGCTGATTGAGGTGGCCTCATTTAGTAAGGTACTGTTAAATTAGACACGGGCAAATGGATGCTTTCCCGCAGCATGTCAAAGTGACTGATGCATCTTGGGAAGCATCCAGAAGCAGCAGGCCTTGGTTTTGCCAGTGGGCCAAAGGCAGGGACCAGTGAGCCTCGGTACTGCCAGCCCTGCCCACGCCTTCTGGGAGAGCGCTGTCCCATCCCCGTCCCCGCCTGACGCACTGTAAGGGGCTGGCTGGATGGCGTTTCAGATCCACGTGATGGAAGATTGCCTGGAGAGGCAAGGCCACGCAAAAAGCGACAGCGACAGCAGCAACAGACTTTGAAAGCTGCAATGAGCTGTGGCATTTTCAGTGATTATTTGGTAATGTGTCACATTAACTGCACCTTCATAATGTATTCATAATACATGCATAGAACATTTAATGTACCTTTATAATCCGTCGTAGAACAGTATACCTTAACATGTCTTAAGGCGTAGCATTCATAATACATTCAATGATCAGACATGACAGCTGTAATATAAATAGCATAATATACATGACAGATAACAAACATTATAATCATAAAGTAATATAATGCTTGTTATTAATATATATTATAGCTGTTAAGGGATGTTGGGATGTTAAGGTATACTTACATGCTGCTTATGAATGTTCTATGAATGCATTATAATGCATTATGAAGGTGTGAAAGTTCTATGAATACCTAATAAAGGCATGAATGCGCAGTTAACGTGAGGCGTGACTGATTATTTTGAATTTAAAATATTTTTTGTACAATTTTTCTGCTATAATTTCAAAAAATATTTATGTAAAAAAACATTTTTTTGAATTCTTGGTATGCTAATGTTTTCCCAGTAATATGTCTAAACAGTGAAATGAGATGGCACTCAATGTCCTTTTGTCACCACTAATTTAAAAATAATTAGAAAGATAAATTGTGATTTTGAATAACTTGGCATGTTACTGTTGATAAACACTAATAATCCTTTAAATCACTGAAGTGGCACTAAATGCACTTTCATTGTCACGCCAGAGGAAATGCAGCGATTAAAAAACAAAGGCTGTTTTATTTCCTCCACAGAATGTCTGGGAATCTGTCTCTGTTTTTGGCGACACCCCCAGAGCAGCAGGAAAACACATCCTCCAACTCCTCCTCTGCCCCATGGTCCCCAGACTGGAAGGCCCCCACTTTCACCAGGGCGGCCCAGTTCCGAGTGGTGGCCACTCTGGTGCTCTTCCTGTTTGCAGCTGTCAGCAACCTATCGGTGCTGGGCAGCGTGGCGTGGGGGCGGGGCCGGAGACTGGCCTCCCATCTGCGGCCCCTGATTATGAGCCTGGCCGTGGCCGACCTCATGATGACCTTCGTGGTGATGCCGCTGGATGCCGTGTGGAACGTGACCGTGCAATGGTACGGTGGAGACGTTCTCTGCAAGCTGCTCTGCTTCCTCAAGCTCTTCGCCATGCACTCGTCGGCCTTCATCTTGGTGGTCATCAGCCTTGACCGGCGGCACGCCATCCTCCACCCCCTCGACTCCTTCAACGCCAGCCGCAGGAACAAGAAGATGTTGCTCTTGGCCTGGTCCCTCAGTCTGCTTCTGGCCTCCCCACAGGTGGGTAGAACATTGAGAGCGTAGTGGCTGCTGATTGGCTTATTTTATGTTCTGAAAAGGTAAACAACTGGATTAGCACTAAAAGGACCCAATCAGGTGGTAGAGAAATCAGTGGGAGAGTTATCCTACTGAATGACAGGTGTTAAACTCCTGCCTGCTGTGGCCTTCCAAAAGCAAATCTCATCCCCTATTCTCTAGCCCAGCATCTCCTGCACCTTGACATTTCGTGAGCTTTTTTCTCAGCAGACGTACGCAGACTGACTTCACGCCGTCAGGCTGTCTCAGAGCCAGGACCTCTCTCCACGCGGCTACGCCCGCTCGCACGCACACAGGCTCTGGCTGTGAGTGCAGGAGACCTCAGGGTCCCCTGGGGCAATGCAGCATATGCAGGAAACAGGAGTATAGCTCATTAAAATAAGCTATGCCTGCAGCGGAGACCCACAGAGCATGGAGGAAGATGGGGATTGCCCATCCATGGCTTTGTTTAAGATGAAAAAAATTAACAAACACCAAGTCATTCGTTTCACTGCCAAAGGCAAATAGTAACTCCTAGTTTTGTTTGGATATATGTAAGTTAATAATATTCATCGCGGCCCCAGGAAGCCTGGTGTGAACATTCAAGGTGACTTCCGAAGCAGCACAGTCCACCAGCTAATAATACAGACACTGAAAAAAATGGATGGTACATGGATCAGAGATTGATCATCAATCACAGGGTGATAACTCTTCTGGGGGCGAGGGGGTATGCATTTGGTTAACTTTATAGCTCTGCGTCTGGGTATCACTTTTCCTTTTTCCTTTGTTAAATTTTGTTTAAATTGCATTCCATTGGCAATCTGGCATTAAACTAAAAAGCGACAGGGGGATTAAATGGAGAATTTCCACACGCCACATGACTTTTAAAACGTACAGGTCCCCCTGGTTTGTACCATGATGTTCTAACTCCAAAGACAAATGGCCTTCTCTTTTATTCTCTATTATTGATTTGTCAGGGGTAAACGGTATGTGCTTCAGTGATCTGCTAAGTCATACACAAAGGAACCTTTCGCATTTAAATGGTGATAAAAATCGACCCTCCATATGAGTGGGATATTATTTTAATTTATTACCATTTATGTCATTGTGTCTTTCTGAAGAAAATCAGAATTTATATTGTGAGAAAGTCGCATCTCAGTGGCTGTATTTCTACACATGGTCACACCTACCCACAGAAAGGTTTAGTTGTGCTATTCTCTACATTTTAGAATAATTACAGGCACATAAATAAATATTTTAAAAATATTTTTAAAAAAAATTTAAATTTATTTGTTGGGGGCAGGGTCAGCTCTGTGGGTTGAGACTCAGAAGGTTGCCGATTTAAATCCCTGGGTCAGCAGAGGGATACCACCATTGGGCCGTTAACCCCAATTGCTTCAGGGACTGGTTGATCCTACTGTCTCCTCTACGCCAGTTTCATGAGGTTCCCCCCTGGGATGCTTTTCCAACTGTCCTGAAGGAGGGTCCACATAAATGCTGAGCACTCATTGGCTGCTTTTCCTTCACTCTCAGGTCAAACTCCTCCAAAACCACCTCTTATTGGTTTAGCTCAGGTGGCCAGGTCATGCGATGCGACTGTAGCACTCTCCTTTTGCCGTTAGCTTGGCGAATCCAAACTTTTGACTGGTGGCGATCCTGATGAAGATCGTCTCCCATTGAGGGAGTCCCCTGCCTTGTGTTCTGTGCTGCCTGAGTCAGGCTTCAGGCCCAGTGTGACCCAGAACCAGGCTAACGACACCCAGAAAATGGATGATACAAATCGATCATATCAGTACTAATCAAAATGTGTATTTATGTTACGAAGAAAGCGTGAATTCGTGTCATTCTATGACAGCTTAGGTCTTTCACAGACCAGCACCAGTGTTCATACTGTGTATGTGATTTCCCACCTGAGCACTGTGGGTGATTTTGAGCCAATTGCATGCCACTTTTTATCTTGTCAATTCCATAGCTCTTCATCTTCCGGGCTATCAAGGCTGATGGTGTGGACTTCACCCAGTGTGTGACTCATGGGAGTTTCCAGCACCGCTGGCAGGAGACGGTCTACAATATGTTCCACTTTGTCACGCTCTATGTTGTCCCCCTGCTGGTCATGAGCGGATGCTACACCCGCATCCTCATTGAGATCAACCGGCAGATGCTCAAAAGCAGAGGTACCTATTTTTCTTAGTTAACTGAAAAATAGTATTATTGCATGTACGGGATGATGATAGTGTGTAACGTACTATCTATCCCTCAGCTGATTTAAAAGTGACCTCCAAAGTAAAGGAACCGCCAATATAAAGTATCTTATGAGGCTACTATGAGATGCCATGCACAGATTCAATGTGTTCACATTGTACACATGGTGTGAAACCAAACTAAGGAATTCTATCATTTGGTGTCTTACTGGCAGTGATGAAAAAGACTGTCTAAGCATCATTCCAGTATCCCATAAACCAGGGTTATTCAAATCACAGTCCTCGAGGTCTGAGCACTGCTGGTTTTCCAGCCTTCCTTTACCTGTCAGTCAGTTGTGAAGCCTCTGACCAATCAGAATCAGTAATTATTTAACTAACTACCTGGGAGAACTGAAAACAAGGCCTGGATTTGGAATCGAGGTCCAGATTTGAAGATCCCTGCCATAAGTGATCCTATTTGTTTTGGTTCTATTAACTGGGAGAGTCGTGGAGCATGGGACATCCCCAAGGTACAAACGATATTATTGTACCCCCAAATGTACAAAAATGTTCTTCATAGTCCATTTCTGTACCTTAAGGGTACAGCCCTAGTGACAAGCAAAGGTACTGTCACGTTTGTTGGTGCCGGGCAGGTAAGCAGGTGTGGAAGCCAGGAATGCGGGCAGGAAACCGGGTTTATTTAGGCAGGATGAAAGACAACACGCCATTTCCATGTAACGTTAATGACAGATCTGGGGGAGACTGGCTCAGACGCGGACTAAAGACAAGCAGGAACTAACAGACAACAGGTGATCACAATCAGGAATTGACACGAGGTAATGAGGGGGGCGTGGCACACAGGAGGCTCGGACGGGCAGGTGGTAACAGGTACAAGTTGGTACTCTTTTTTTCTGACAGTGTGGTACAGACTTCAGTTTACCTATACCATGCCAAGAAATACATCTTGCACCATAACAGATTTGCCAGAACCTTTCACCATTTGCTGAAGAGACACGGATCTGCAAACACCTTTACACAAAGAATGAAGAGTCGCTAATTTCCAAATTAAAAAACCAACTGCTACGTGGAAACACCATCTACCAACTGACCAGTGATCTTAATAGCTAAAGGATCTTAGTGGCTGTGTCGTTGGTGTGGAGAACCAGGGCTTCATCCTTCTCTCAGGCAGCCCCTAGCAGATTTGCTGAGGTATTCTGGAAAGTATATACAGTTGGTACATTGGAACACAAACTCAATTCATTCTCAAAGGCTGGTCGAGTTGCCATTTGGTTGAGGTCCAAGTTGCATTTCCCCATAAGAGATAATGGATTAGAATTTAATCCATTCTAAGCTCCCCAAGTGATTGTTTATTTAAACTTATCTATCTACCTGACTAATGATAAAAAAGCATTGACAATCAATAAAAAATAACACAGAGATGAAAAATCACACATACAAAAGCAATAAACATGAAACAAATGACAATTTATCAGCACTTTACCTGTGTTGAGGTGGGCTGATGGCATACTGGACGTGGCAGGTGGGGGGGAAGGCGGATGGTGGTACACGTCCCAGGCCATGCGAGTTTTAGCAGGTCTGTTTTGTTTTGTGCTGCTCTGACTCTTCGGTCAAGCTGCGGCTAGACTTTCTCAACTGACCCATCAAGGTCTAAACTGGTAGAGTTGAGTGCATCTCGACTCATGCACGTTTTAGCAGGAATGGTCAAGTTCCAAGATGTCAGTCAAGGTACAAGTCGAAAAAGACTTGACTGACCCGCTCGACGTCCGAGTTGGTCAAGCTGAGAGCCATATTCAGTATAAACTAATTATTTAGGAACGAGAGCATCAGCTTTCTGCTATGAGAACAGATTAGTTATCAGCATTGTTAAATGTGATAAGAGAGTTGAAGAAACATGTAAGTAAAGAAACTGAGGAGGCATCAGTGTGTGAAGCTTTGTGTAAAGGTCATTATCTCCTAAAGATAAAGATATAAAGGTTCTTCATGAAAGGTCATTATCTCCTAAAGATAAAGATATAAAGGTTCTTCATGAAAGGTCATTATCTCCTAAAGATAAAGATGTAAATGTTCTTCATCAAAGGTCATTATCTCCTAAACATAAAGATATAAAGGCTCTTCATGTAAAAGTCACTATCTCCTAAAGATAAAGATATAAAGGTTCTTCATGAAAGGTCATTATCTCCTAAAGATAAAGATATAAATATAAAGGCTCTTCATGTAAAAGTCACTATCTCCTAAAGATAAAGATGTTCTTCATGTAAAAGTCACTATCTCCTAAAGATAAAGATGTATATGTTCTTCATGTAAAAGTCACTATCTCCTAAAGATAAAGATGTATACTGTATGTTCTTCATGTAAAGGTCATTATCTCCTTAGGCACAGAGCCATGCTTGAGACGTAGCGGCACAGACATGATCCCCAAGGCCCGGATGAAGACTCTTAAAATGACCATCGTCATCGTGGTGTCCTTTGTGGTCTGCTGGACTCCCTACTACCTGTTGGGTATCTGGTACTGGTTCCAGCCAGAGATGCTGCGAGTGACGCCTGAGTATATCCACCACATCCTGTTTGTGTTTGGAAACTTCAACACCTGCTGCGACCCCATCATCTATGGTCTGTACACCCCTTCTTTCCGCGCCGACCTGGCAGCCTGCTGGTGTCGTCGGTCCAGGAACTCCTCCCCAAGATCACTGGAGCACCTTTCAGCTCGAAGGGGAGCTGCCAGCGGTGAAGCTGAGTCTGATATCCCCAGCGGTGACCTGCACAGTAGCATGCAGCAGTAGGAATCAACAAGCAACCTCTGAGAGCCCTTCACTGTCATGTCACGCCCTCCCTGTGGATGCAGATTCTGTGTCTATTCATAGGAACTTCAATGACTCAGTATCATAGGATTATGATTCACTTCTCGTGCCATAAAAAAGGATGATATACATATTTCTTGGATGGAAACTCATAGTTCCAATATCATTCGTAATTCTGGAATGGAATTTTACCTCACTTCTGTGATTAAGCATTCTGAAACTGTGGTTCACTGAGTTTTGTTACATGCTGGTGAATATAATATTTCCTTCACTGGAAGCTCAATACATATCTCTTTGTCATTTGTGCTTCATGCCTTCTTCCATTATCATTAATATAGAGTAATAAACCTTAAGCAGTTATTCAAAAATGTGTTATTTGCTCAAAGTGACCCTATGAACAGAAGTGCACTTGTAAATGAATGAGATTTAGGTTCGGTAAATTATAACACAAAATAAATGAATAAACCATGAGGCATGATAAAAACTAAAAAAAACATAAAATATTCAGAGAACACAGTGTACTTGCTTTCCATTCTGCAAAGAGAGCAGTGTGTCCCTTGTCATACTCGTGACAACTCATATCATTAGCAATGTAACCAGTTTGGTAAAAATAAACTTAATATAAACAATTTATTGTTCAAACATATGTGCCTAATATTTATTATTTTAATATTGTTTGTTGTTTTATAATTTAGTTGCCTGATTCTTAAAAAGGAGATATATACAAATAAAACAGTGAACTGGCAAAACTTTTTAAAACTAAAAAGTGAGTATATATGACTGTTTAGCAGTTATTTATTATTGTTATTTTCCCACATTCACTAGTAATTTGTTAGACAGCAGGAAATTATACCTATGATATAAGTGAATAAGTGAATTCCATATTTAACTTTTCACATTATTTGTGAAATTTACCTGTAATATACGTTACCAGTCAATGTTTTTTTGCACATTTGCATGTTACTCACTTAACATTTACTAAAAATACAATCGATATTCTTTGGTAACAAATAAATGTACATTATGTTCACCAATGAGAATATCATCATTAGCAAGAAAATGTCATATCTTTGATTCATCAAAGTACCCTCCTCTAACAGTTATAACAGCAGAGAAAATTCAAGGCATTCTTTTATAAAAGGGACATTAAATACTGCTCTGTTACATACTCTTTCTATGCTGCAAAGGAAACTTGTTTCATTTGACTTAAATTTTCATTTATAGTTTTTCACTCAACTTTACAATATTACGAAGAACAAAAGTTCTGCAGTTTATGAAATCAGTGGAAAAGTGGTAAATACCTGTGTTGTGTGTAAACATTGACTGGTACTGTATAACTTAAAGCAAAGACAATCCTCAGTCAAATACCTGCGTATTATTTACTACCTATAGTTGAAAACAGGTAATTGCTTTTATTTTGCTTTCTCACCTCCTAAATTTATTTCAGGCTACATCACAGCGCTGTGTTTGTTTTCCCTAATATATTATTTATTTCCATCTACTTCACTGGCGATTTGAACTAGCTCTGCCAACACATTCAATTTATTGGATTTAATTTGATTAACAAAAGATTTCCAGTCAAAAATTGATGCTTTAGTTCAGCTGATGTTAACATTTGCCTATACAGTATGTAGTCTTTTGGCAATAAGATGTATCGAAGGTGGACATTTAAAGACGGATAACTTCTCTGTGGAAGCGTTGTCACACCTTAAATTTCTTGCCTTATTTGAGGGTTTGTAGCTACCTCTGCGTTCTGTTATTGTATGACAGCACCTTATGTCACAGACGTACTCACTAAAATCAAAAGGCCTCCTCTGATTTGCTGCTCATCCTGTTACCCTAACTTACTGATTGACTGGAAAAACTCAGTGACAGACAGAACACTGCTGTCTATTTACGGTTTTGGTGAAGTTGTCTTGGTGTCTTTTTGTGCCTGTTGGCTACCATATATGTGAAACAAACATTCATAATTTCCAGTGTGGTCCTCTGTGAAATTAACTAGGGGTTCAAAAAAAAATTACAATACTTAGGAAATATATACACATGTATATATAAAGTATATTTGTGTCTGCTATCATGTTTGTACATGAATTATAAAAATATTGTTAATATTATTAAATTTGTCATTGTGATTTCAGTTTAAATCACACATTTTCAAGAACTGCTTATATAATTGAGATTAAGTATTGTATTAAGAATTGTCAGTAATTAATTCACCTGCCAGGTGAAGGTAAAAGGTGGAGGTTGGATACTGGAGATCCAGGTCTTCCTCCTCTTGGTCACTGATGTGTCAGTCCATGTCGCTCTGCTAGGGGTCCCACCAGCCGCGCTTACAGGCCGGTAGGAGGAGACTTGTCTGCCTGCACTCTGTAACTAGAATGAGAGGATAACGGGAAGGATAAGAGGAAGGACTTGATTATTACTACTTATTGCTATATCCCTTAATCCAGTTTCTGCTATCTGCACACCACGATCCTCATCAGCATTAGACCTACAGGACTGATTCTTCTCTATTCCACTGTCAGTAATTCGGCAAAGACATCAAGGCTGAAAGAAATCCCACAATAAAATGCAGGACCAATGCAAATGTATTGGTCTCGAGATAGTGAAGAGGCAGTGAGGACATTCAGTAAGTGGAGAAGATGGAAATAACTAATGTGAGCTACTCAACACTGATACAGGTAACTAGTGTGACATTGATCATTTCACAGATTGTGCTCATTTTGTCATTGTTACAGCTTCTGTGTTTTTAAGATTTGACTGCTGCTCAGGAGAAGGACAGCGGATTCTGTGCAGCGTTTCAGAGCTGTGGTGTCAATGAGTTTGATGCAGCTCGCAGCTCAGAAGGCTGAAGAGTCTCAGGCTTCATAACGACATTTAGCTACGTGTTATTCTTTATGGGTACACAGCTCATATTTAAATATATTACATTGTTATTTGTCTGTGTTATGCAACTGCGTTAGGGATCATTTGTAAGGTTTCAACGTGTTTGAATGTTATGTCTTAATTTTCATCAACATTCATTCATTCATTCATTCATTCATTATGTTAATAGTATGGGTAAATTAAACTGATTTATTTTCATGAGCAGACTGACTTTGAAGAAGAATCATGATCTTAATCAGTGCAATGTACAGGAATCTATCAGTGAAATGGGATGGATCAGTCTCAAGGGCAGAGGTTTGGTTTCAGCATTGGTAGGGACCAAATCAGTCCCCAACCCCCCAAACACATACATTTCAAAATGGCCATTCATTTAATATTCAGAGATCTTAATTAAACATTACAAGTAAACAATAGATTTGCAAAAAAACATTTGTTTACTAAAAAACTGAGTTTTCGACATAAATATACTTTAAAAAACCTCGACACAACATGGGGAGAACATGCAAACTGCACACGCATGAAACCCTGATTCCAGAGGTGTGAGGCGACAGTGCTAACCACTGCGCACGGTGCCAGCCAATTTTATGCCAGTGTAGTGAAAGCTGAACGAAAAAATTAATGAAGCTTGTGTGTTACTGTGTGCATAGCTATCATAAAACAATTAACCACTGAAACCAAGCCATGCATAAAAATTGTACCAAACAGTCATTTGAAATTGCCGTGATGTGTTAATATAATAAACACATCAAATGCTGTCTGGAATCACTCATTGCGCTCTCGTCTCCAGTGGCTGCACACTTCCATTTGCCACTGGAAATGACAAATCTCGCGCAAATATGCGCGTAGGGTAGGTCTCAGTGTTTTTAGTTTCCTTCTCTCACCTCCTCTATGAACTTAAAAGAGGATAACAATGAGCTAGTGAGAAATATGAGGAAGGAAATAAGATATGATTGGGAGGCAGGCTTGATTTTCACAAGAAATGGCAGCAGAAGGAGACATTTTTCCTTTAATTATACTCTCAGGATCTAAATGTGAAAAAGTTTGGAGGTTGCCAAAAATTTTGGTAGGGACAGTTTGGTACTCCCTTATATTGGCAGGGACAGTTTGGTACTCCCTTATATTGGCAGGGACAGTTTGGTACTC
>JABFEB020000045.1:18095010-18107107 GCA_019775895.2 Stomatorhinus ivindoensis | reverse complement strand
ATACACATACTGCTTGTTAATCACAGTATCAAGTCAGTCAAGCTTCTAGATTGTTGATCAGTTGTCTATACGATGAAGCTGGGTTACTGTCTTATCGGGGTAACTTGTCGGATTTAAGGTACCACAGTTTAACTGGACTTCATATTCGTTCACTTACATTTTGCCCGACTACGTTAAATCCGACAAGTTACCCCGATAAGCCAGTAACCCCGCTTCGTAGTACAGGCCCCTGGTTGGTTAAGTAGCAGAGGGGGCTGTTAATCAGTTTCAGCTGCTTTGATGTTAGTGAAATTAACAACAGGGGCAGCAATGAGACGACCCCCCCCACCAGGAATGGTTTAACAGGTGGAGGCCACTGACATTTTTCCTCCTCATCACGTCTGACTGTTTTTTCGCTAGTGTCGCATTTCGCATGAGAAACAGACTTCATGAGGGTAGCCTGAGGACTCGACGTCCTCTAGTGGGCCTGGTGCTCACTGCCCGGCACCGTGGGGGTGTTTTGCCTTTTGCTATAGAATACCAGAACTGGCAGGTCCGCCACTGGCTTCCTGTGCTTTTCACAGATGAGAGCAGGTTCACCCTGAGCACATGTGACAGATGTGAAAGGGTCTGGAGAACATAATACTGCCTGTAACATTGTTCAGCATGACTGGTTTGGTGGTGGGTCAGTGATGGTCTGGGGAGGCATATCCATGGAGGGACGCACAGACCTCTACTGGCTAGACAATGGCACCTTGGACCCATCATCAGACCCTACGCTGGTGCAGTGGGTCCTGGGTTCCTCCTGGTGCGCGACAATGCCCAGCTTCATGCGGCGAGATATGCAGGCAGTTCCTGGAGGATGAAGGAATTGACAACATTGACACCATGTGAGGCTTGCGTGCTGCAGCTCGGCCATGGAAGCCCATAACATGAAGCCCCTGTCATTTTTGTGCTGCGGTTAATGTCAGGGGATTTTTGGAGCAGTTATTGAGTCAACAGAGCATTGGTGACTTTTACACACTATGAGCCACAGCACTCGGTGACCCCCCTTCTGTTATTTTACGTGGTCTGCCACTTCATGGTTGAATCTCTGTTGTTCCCAAACACTTCCGCTTTACAATAATACCACTTACAGTGGATCATGGAACATCTAGCAAGGAAGAAATCTCATAAACTGACTTATTACATATGTGGCCTCCTATCACAGTAACACACTCGAATTCACTGAGCTCTTCAGAATGACTCATTCTTTCACTAATGTTTGTAAACCTGACTGCATGGCTAGGTGCTTGATTTTATACACATGTGGCAATGGGTTTGAATGAAACACCTCAATTTAATGATTAAGAGGCATGTCCCAATATTTTTGTCCATATAGTGTGGGTGTGTGTGTGTGTATATAGCCCCCTGATTTATCAGCTGTAATATGATTCATAATTCAGAGTAAGTACCATTACAATGGTGACAAAAGACACTGGCTGTGATAAATCTGAGTGATGTTTCACAATTATCACATGATTATTGTATTTATTATTCTGTTTATCGTCTATCATTGCTCACGGGAACTGCTTCATTACGTTCAATGGATTAAGTGTTTTGCCACAGACATTAAGGTAATTGTCCCATTCTGCCAGTACACGTTTCCCTAACTCCCAGGCTGAGACTGCAGATGTTTGACTGTGGGGACACAAGACAGACAGCGGATGAGAATTATAATAGTTCATTAGCTGGTTCCTCTGTATGAGTCAGTCGAAAGGGGTGGGTGCCGTTTAGGGATTCTGCTGGGTGGAGTCATCTGATTTGCAATGAGGCTCCTGCATATTCATGACAAACACTTTGTATAATCTGACATCATCAGGAAGAGTAGGACATGATGTGCTGATGGCCCCAATCATCTAATGGGTCAGGGCAGGGACAGTAGCAGCGAAGGTGGGGCTAATGTGGCCAGAGGCGTTTCCTGGGCCGAGAATAGATTCATGTATGATATAAAATTACTTTGGCTTGACATTACGGGAGAGAAGACAGTGCTCATTTAACACCCCTACACTTACAGCTGGGACCTTAACGTTTTCTTACCTGGCCTTTGGTGTGTGTTAATAGTGATTTATTAATAATGGTTAACCATCCTGTTTATATGTTTAATTTTTCAATAATTGTTTCATAGCAGAAAAACGTGTACTTCTTAAATTTTACCAGACCAAAAAGTGAGATTTGGTGAAAGATGCCTAAATGTAACGTCTGGCATACAGTCTTTGTCTACAGTCATTTTAATAGCTTGCAATTTTAAATTTCTTCTATACAGAGCCAGTGCACCTTGGGTTCTGGCACAGATACAAGCAGTGTTCTGGTCACATATCTGCTCAGCACCTTCTGGCTGTGGGCCATAAAACACAAACATCATCTATACTTCAGTCTCTAACTGTCCCCATCTGAAAAATGTAAAAAATTCAAGACTGTACTAAAATGTTTTTTGCAGGTTTTTATACAGTGTTCTGCAGTGAAGAGACACACTTCTGATTCTGAGTTTTGTTTTTCCTTTGCTCAGTAAATATTTATTTAGCGCCGTTTACCTCGACAGGTTGTAGAGAAACACGAGAGATTTTCCAATTAATGCTTTTTGTTTTATTTGGTTTCAGAAGCTGTGGAAAACTGAATAAATGAAAAACACAGGAAAAAAAATGTCTAGACGTGTTTTTAGCTAGGGTCATTGTAATAACCACCAGAAAGCTGCCATTTCTCAAAGTACATAACAGTGAATCCCACAAAATCACAGTCAGGACCATGAAATGGTACTTACCATTAACAGACATGTTTTTCAATTATCTGCTTATATTATCTGCTGGACCAAACCAAACCACAGAAACATGCATAAGCTACTCAGATATACATCACTCTACAAGGATCTGGACGGCTGTCATGTTTGGTTAATCAGGCTACAGCTTTAGCAGCAATAAGCAAACAAGACAGTAAACTGCAGATGGCTCAGAATGGTTTTTTTTTTGCATTGGTGAATCACTGCTACCACAGAAACATTAACATATGCACAGATCAGGACAGAACATATTCCAGCTGCAATATTTTCCTGCTTGATTTTGTAAGGTAATGTATAGCTAATGGCAACAAAAGTAAAAAGTAACTTCATAATAATGTGGGAAGCAGTGGTTATAGGGATGTGTTGAAAAACATAAGTTATCTTTTGACATGTAAAATGCAAAATCATTTGTCAGCAATGTGAGCGTTTTTTGTTCAGGCAATATCAAGGACAGCTGCGGGTCTTTGGTAATTTGGTCATGGAGGATCCATATTCAGTATGATAATTTATGCCTTTTTCCTTCTCTTTTGGTCAGATTTGCAGGAATATCTGAAAACAGTTTAAAGCTTTAGGTTTCTGAGAAGACATACCAAATTTGAAACACACTAATGGTATGCTTCAAATCAAAACAATCAAATCCTTAAAGCATTGGACTTCCTCATTGGTGCTAGCATTCAACTATAATTCTCTACTTATTTGTCATTTTTTTAAAAACAGGTGAGTCTTAAGGGCAATTGTTTAGCAATTCTTGAACCGCATTTGACTATATCTTTGCTTTTTGTACAGTACACTTTCACTGGCGTCCAGGGTGTTATGCTGTTCTGTGCCACACACTCTCTGGAACAGGGATCAGGCTCTGCTCTAACCCCGACCACAACCAGTGACTGGAAGATGGACCAACAGATTTCTCTCTGCTAAATATGCCGATTTGAACATTACATTGGCTCATGTTTGCCCTCTTTTTGCCCAAAACTACACCCTTTTTTCATTTTTCTTCAAGTTCTAACAGATATCTTCACATCATCCACTTACTTCTAGAGAGAAAATAAAAAAATACAAAACTGGGTATGGAAAAAGGGCTTGGGAAATAAAAAACAACAAAATAATTAATAATTAATAATAACAATAACATTTAAAAAATGAACAATAGCACAACTTGGTTTTGGTTACGCTTCCCATACACAACAGGAAGACGACTGTTAAAAAAAAAAAAAGACAAATCTGTAAGTTCCATAAAAAGAACAGCCAAATTATATTTCAGTGAGAAATCTACACAACTCAGGCTACATAGGAAACAGTCACCTCCTATATCATACAAGCTTTTCTTTTGGTATCATTCTTATCTCACTCGATTCTGAGCATAAAAAGACAGGGCGAGCGAAATTCTCTCAGCTGCAGTACAGTGAGTAAAACCTTTAACATTCATCAGGGTTTCGGTTAAACCTGGAGGACGGGAGGGTTGAAAGGAGAATGGGAGGTTGGCACAACTGTCGGCTTCTGCTGAATGCATGGGCAAAGCTTCACATTGGCATACGGCCCACGGAAAGGGCTCAGCACAAAACGGCATTATGCAGCCCCTGGAATTTGTAAACAGGCAAAAGACCAGGGGACCGATTCCCTGTATCTTGCATTCAGCCAGAGTAACACCACATCTGCTACAACCTCCCATCAACAACCTATTCCATCCCTGCTGTACTCAAGGTTCAAACACAACTGTTAGCAATTCAGAACATGTCATGTATTTGCACATAATTGCACATAAGGACATATTCCCCTGCTTTGGTCATGAATTAGTGTCACGCAAGATAAAGACTATGAATGTTAAAATCTGTTAAAAAGTTTTTGGTCACATTTTTATCATTCATAAAAGCTATTTGGCAAATTTGAACACTAAAGTTAGAAAGAGACACCTTTTCTGTATCAACATAGAAAATCTTGAAAATATATCCCATTTTCATTTAATTCTTTTAAAAGTTAAAGTTCTACAAATATAAAAGGCCCATAGTTCACAGTTTCAAGGAGTTTTAAAGAACAGAAACATAAAAAGCCAATGTTTCTGTCATCGTTGGTCAAAGGGCATTTAACAGTATTTTTAAACTTTGGTTCAATGGAAGAATTTGCCCTTTTGCTATTTGTTTTCCCATTAGTTTGTAAACCTTAAAACTGGACCATTAAAATGCAAAAATGGAAAAGCATGCAATTCATAATGCAGTTTATCTTTTTTTTAAAAAAAAAAATAAATAAAATCATGAAGGAAATGAAGAAAGAACCTTTAAAAATTTGTACATCTTTGGATATCACTCAGCTTGTTTATCATAGGATTTTTTTTTTTTTTAGATGAGCTGACGAGATGGGCCTTTGTACTTGGGAGTACCCAGTGCCTGCAAGATGTTTCCTGGGAAATATGTGCTCCACCTACAAGCTCCACCCACTCAACCCATAGCCAATCACCTGTCTGGTTTAGGGTGGAGACCATGTCCAGCTGCAATTTTCTCCAGGGCTTCAGTTTTTAACTTCCCAAGCAAAGGATTAGAAAGCTCATTCTATGGTGGATCTTTGCAGTGAAGTAATGGTTTCTTAAGGCTCATTCTTTCCATGAGACATTTTTTGTAATTAAAGCACTTTGGGGTTGAGGTAAACTGATGCTAACATGTAGCCTATGACACAACAGTGGGGCACTTTTTAGCTGCATAAACAAGCCGTCTATTTTATATTCATGCTTGAATTTGATTTGTTCGTTGTTGTTTTGAGATGGTGCTGCATGGACGTTTCTCTGGTCTGCTCCCATTACCAAAGCAGACCCGCAGACCCCTCATGGCCAGATCGATGGCCGAGCTCTCGATGTCTGATGGAGGGAGAAGATTCCAGGGAGCAGAAAAAAAACACTTTACAACCTGGCAACCCGGCACACCTGCGATACTGGAGCGACGGCAAGAGTGTGCGCTGTGCTCAGTAGGAAGAATCTTACGGGACCAAGAGAGATGAGCAGGTGGGACGTGGATATACGGTGTGACCATGGAGCAGGGCAATGCGGCAAGTGGGTCCATCCAGACCGGACTCCTGCACGCTGGTGGCAGGGTCAGGCGAAGCGGTAGTAAAAGGACCAGGAGGACCAATGGCTTGGGGAGAGGTAGGCCTGTTTGAGCAGCAGCATCGTAGGCAAGCACTTCAATGGCTTCAAAGCTCTCGTCAGGTTGAGGTAGCTATCTTTGGATGTATAGATCTTTTTGGGCTGGGTGGGGGGCGGGTCCTGGCTGCACCAAGGGAAAGGGTTACATCCACTATTCCTCCATAAAAGCCTTCTTTGAGGTTGAAATGGTGAAAAACATCCCTGTCGGTCCGTGTGGTACCATCCTTTATGCTGTAAAACCTGCACACGGGAGATGGGAATGGGTGTGGTCACCTAAACCCTCTAAGATGTAGCATCACTACCACAGGAGTCATTCCAGACCACTGAGACCGCCATTTTTGGTACAGCAGTCTACACTTGTGGGATCACAGCCGGTCAGACCGTCCTCGGTGAGGCTCGCACCCGCACAAGCCTGCACAATCTCTAAGGCTTCTGTCTTGTATTTGGAGGAATCTCACTGAACAGCACATAAGATTGTAATATTACCACATGGAGCCATTGAAATAAATATTTTGGTTATAGGGAGGCTTGTGTAGCAATATACAATAGACATGCGGTATAGAACACAGTACCGTGCTTAGCTTGCCTTATCAGAAACACTATCTCTGTTCACTATCCATGTATCCATGCTGGCATCCATGGAAACAGGAGGTGATGGCAGCCTTGCTTTGGTTCCAGGGGGGGGGGGGGAGACATGGTGCCACAGATGACCTCAGTAACACAGATACATTCCAGAAGCCAGACTGAGGGTCAAGGCATCCACTGATAGCTTCTGCCTGCGGTCTGTGTCAGTCTTTTAGCAGCTTATTGAGATGACTACAAGGCAAAAGTTGCCCCCCCCTCCTACTGGTGAGGGCACTAAGGCTGGGCAGGTGAGAATGGGGGAGCCGGCAATGGTGACCAGGATTGGTGGGGTGAGGGGTGAGGGGCTGGGGGGGGTGAACGGGTCCGGTTAACTGACGCCCGTCCCTGGCAGGTTGGTTGGGTGCTGCTCGATGAGGACTTGGCACAGAGCGGGCTGGGTTACACCCTGGCGTTCGTCACAGTGCGCGGAGGTCACGCGGCTCTGCGGGAGAGAAAGGAGGCAGATTCATTCCAAAGATCTATCACAGTCAATTCTCATACAGCTAGGGCCTAATAGTTCACAAGTTGCTGAAACTTCAATACCTGGATAAAAAAAAAAAAAAGACATAATGAGCATAACTTACATATACTTACCACTTAGCCTGGCAGACACCACAGACAATGCAATATCATATCAAAACTGACTACTTACTAATGTAAAGCAAACACAGGGACTCAGCAGGCCAAAGTACTATCACAAAAAGGCGTTTAGCCCACGTCCACTCTGCTATGTCCTCAAATGAACATGATCTCCAGCCACACTGGTGTTTTCAAACCGAAAGTATTTCCACCCATCCTGAAACTAGCAAAAACGTATGCGGTCTAGCTAATATCCTACACAGGGCATTTGTTGATTTACATGGTGATCAGTAAATTAGTTAATATTTTTGCAAATATGCAGCAGTCATCTGTGTGACATGATATTTAGCTAGATACAATCAGCAACTGGGAAAACGGCTTTGAAAGCAGCTCCTCCGTATCAGGCATGCTGGAATACCGTTTATTTCAGTGTAGGACGCCCAGGTGACCAATCAGGCAATGAGAGGTTGTAAGTGGGAGCCAATCAGGGATGGGCCATGTAAGGAGTAGGGACCAATTATGGCACTTGTTAAGTCTGCGTTTTCAAAAGTCTCCGTTTTCACTCATCCATACTGAAACTCTAAAACAGAATTTCCTGAAGTACAATGGCTGTGAAAACCCCAGGGTAGTGCGGATGAATGGCAAAAATGGGGACTAATGTCTACATTTTGAAACAAAAACATAGCAGTGTGCACATAGCCTTAAGCTCTCTTCCCACCTGAGGCTCTAACTCCACGGTGCCAGCCGGGCGCGGCCCCACCTCTTTGGGACCCCCGTTGCTGTGCCGGTGGTGGCCCGCGTCACCACCCCGGGGAACAGACCAGCTGTCCTGGGTCCCTTTCCTGCAGAAACGACTGGGCAGAGGGTACAAAATGAACTCACTGGCACTGGACTCTGCAGCATTGGCAAGTGTTTGGTGAAACCCCAGAGGCAGAGAGAACAGAACTCTGGTCTAACGCCAGCATGTGAGGGTTAGTGGCGCATAAGTGATCGCAAGCAGGCTGCCAGGCAGCAGGAAAATGCCTTCACCTCCTGCATCAAGATTAAAATTGTAACACAGTTAAACACAAGGAGGCATCTGCAACATGGGAGAGGGTTACCCCAGAGTGAAAGACTTCTGTTGAGAACCGGTTAGGTCTTAGATGCTCGTATCGTCATTTCTACCAGTAGGACCTCCAAAGCATACTACATAGATTACACAGCCGTGTAATGCATTTCCTGTTGGTTACTATGCAGTTGTGTTGTAGTCGAGACCACCTAAACCGAGACCAAGACATTGCAGAGACCGAAGGGTATCAAGACCAAGACACTGCCAAGACTTGAGGGTACCAAGACCAAGTCCAAGACGCACTAAGGCGAGACCAAGACCAAGACTGGTCGAGACCAAGACCAAGACCGAAAACAGACTAGGGTTAGAATCGACATCACTTTACTCAGATCAACTGTAGAGAAAAAAGGCATTGCTGTAAAGTGTCATTAATCGTTAAATCAAATTCATGTTATCTTTTCAATTATATTGCCCATATGTCCATATGTGTCTCATTTAAAATCTCCCAGATTTGTCATATTTACAGGGCCTGATGGAAAATAATATTCTCAGCAATCCTCTCCTATAACCATTTTATCAGACCTCGTCAAGGGAAAGAGATGGGACGTACCAGAAAGATGTTCATATTAAGTCTCTTTTACCAGGGACAGAGACCTCGGGTAAGCTATGAATACGGCTATATAATGATCCTTTGCTTTGAATTGAAGAGAATGACCTTCCAGATTGACTTGCACCTCCAAGACCGTGCTTTATAATGATTGTATGTCAATTTAATGAATGAATGTAAAATACCTAATTTATCTGAATTATAACTATACTATAGACTCCGCTGACATTTTCGGACATTTCTTTGCCGAATTCGCTATGATACAATGCGTGTGATGTGTGGACTGTGAAGCACTGGCAGTGTCCATTGAGAAAATGTATACAATGTAACGTTTTTAAAATATATGCATCCGACTGATTGATTTGATTGTATGTCAATTTAATGAATGAATGTAAAATACCTAATTTATCTGAATTATAACTATACTATAGACTCCGCTGACATTTTCGGACATTTCTTTGCCGAATTCGCTATGATACAATGCGTGTGATGTGTGGACTGTGAAGCACTGGCAGTGTCCATTGAGAAAATGTATACAATGTAACGTTTTTAAAATATATGCATCCGACTGATTGAATTTGAATTGAGGCATGTAATAAATAATGATACTGTGCTGTGAGGATGCGCTGTTTCCTCTTTTCTTCCCCATCCCATCGAGACCACTATGTCCGAGACCAAGACAAGACCGAGACCATAAAAATCTCGAGAACTACAGCACTACTGTGCAGCTTTTTGTGTACTTATTTATGTAGCTCAGTATATAAATGTTTCATGTTTCAAGTTTTATCATCACATGTTCAAAGGAACACATTGAGATTCTTCTGCCAGGATTGGGGACAGTAGAGGACAGCTGCGCACAGGGATAATGATGGTTAAGAATTTTATTCAGTAGATCTGCAATATGGCTCCTTCTGGCATAAACAAACCACCAAACATTAGATTAGGAGCGAATGTCCTTAAGTTTTATGCCACCAGCTAACCTAAGTGACAAACAGACACATATCAAATAGATACAGTCCATAAATTGTATGAAAATCAGAATGTCTAGCTTTGTCGCAATCTCACATGCTGCAGCTTTTTAAATTGTGCCTTTGTGTCATGTGGCCCGTCTCAGTGGGGACACTGTACGCTCCAACTACTCATTTGCTTAAAATGCGTCTGAGTCACCCCCAGCAGGCCACATGGACTCTCGCGTCACAGCCACAGATTTTTGGGTTCCAGTGAATGCCAGGCTGGTCATGTGATACGAGGTAAGCAGCCAGCTGGCCAGTGGATCAAAGTATCCCCCCCCGGGCTGGATAAGATGGACCCCCCCAGGGTGGAGCGAGTGCTGCCCTTACCTGCGGCGGTACCCCAGCATGAGGAAGAGCACGCAGAAGATGATGCAGGCCATGCCGATGTGGATGCCCACCACGATGCCCGCCACTGAGCCCCCGCCCTCCTGCCGGCAGTTACAGGCTCCTTCTCCTCCTGCGCGACCCCGGGGAGGGAAAAAGACCTGTTATGGCCCCAGGATGCTGACCCAGAGCAGCGCTATAGCCGCAAACCGGCCTCTGAGGCGTTACATTACATTTAATAAGCTGACAAGGTTATCCAAAGCACTGTAAAACTGAGAAATCAGGGTCTGCTAGCCCTCAAAGAAGCTGTAATTAGGGGCTGTTCTGAAGGGCCCAATAATAAAATCCAAGGGGTGTGAACCGGTCAGAACCGGCAGAACATAATAGGTCATAATAATAGGTCATAATAATGCTCTTTAGACATAATAGGTCAGTTGAAAACAAAAATCACAGGTGTTGCAACCAATTAAACTGTAATCACAACTTCACACAGCATGTTAAAAGAAAAAAAGGAGGATATCAGTATCTACACAGAAACACATGTCCAAAAATGATCAGGCTTGAACTTGTAATTTCTGAGATTGATGTTGCCCGGAGACTCCCTCTGGTGGTCATGCAGAGACATGACAAAGGCTGTATGAAGTCAATGTCCTAAACCATTTTGTACAGGATGGCTGCCATGGACGTTTCTGAATTGTGAGTGGGGTTCTGAAAAGCAGAACCTTCTCGCAAACCAGGAGGCGCAATGTCTTTGTGAAAGATAAGCTTTATTTCCTGCGTTTGACACATTGAAATGCTGGGTGTCTCTGAGGAGCTGCCTGTCCCTCCCCTGACACGCCAAGATCGATAATGACCTGCATAAAGGAACCAGTGACAAGCGTAAAAAACGACTGGACCCCCTGACATCGAAAAAGCACACGGCTGCCTCGCGCAGATACTGTGAATTCTGGGACATAAACACACATCAGTGCGGAAGGAGACACGACATCGCGACAGCACTGCACACACAAAGATACCTCCGCCAAACTCGCACACCGATCGTGAAGGGTGAGCAAATTCGCACCATTCTCCCAGCATGCATCCTGCCATCTGCCCTCCAGTGACATCAGCAATGCTCTGTGACATTTACCGCAGCACGGCGCCCCGTTGCGTGGGCCCGAGAGATCGGTCCACTGTGTCATACTCCTGTCGCACTGTGCCCTGCTGGGTCTATATAGCCTTTTTTACCCAGCAGACTCTGCATTAGGCGTAACACTCTAATAAATACAGAACTTTTGTTCTTGGACTACATGCTCCACCTCCTACAGCTGACAAAAGCTTCTTGATAGCAGTCTGGGAGTGACAGGATCAGGGTGCTTCATTTAAATGCCATGCCTGTGTTCGCTTGGAGGTTACTCCAGAATGTACTCCAGAAGTTACTCTCACCATTGGCCTTGGCGCTGGTCCCATCCTCCGTCAGGGAGACCAGGCGCTTGGAGCAGTTCCCTTCGCCATTGCCATTGAACGCCACCAGCTTGACCTCATAGATGGCTCCAGAGTCTACAGAAGAAAGCCCCCCCCCCCAATCAGAGATCTGCATGTGACCATTCTCACCTATCTCAACCTGGCACTGTGTGCCTGAACAACTTTAAAGTTGGATGGATCAAAGCCAGCAATACTGCTGACTGAGGTGGGACCGGGTGTAGTTATTGTAGTACTGATCAAGGTGGGACAAGGTGCAGCATTTGCAGTACTGACTGAGGTGGGACAGGGTGTAGTTATTGTAGTACTGATCAAGGTGGGACAAGGTGCAGCATTTGCAGTACTGACTGAGGTGGGACAGGGTGTAGTTATTGTAGTACTGATCAAGGTGGGACAAGGTGCAGCATTTGCAGTACTGACTGAGGTGGGACAGGGTGTACTTATTGTAGTACTGATCAAGGTGGGACAAGGTGCAGCATTTGCAGTACTGACTGAGGTGGGACAGGGTGTAGTTATT
>JABFEB020000045.1:18055511-18076492 GCA_019775895.2 Stomatorhinus ivindoensis | reverse complement strand
AAAACCCCCCCCCCCCCCCCCAATGAGATCTCAATCAGAAGAGCCCTATGGAAGACAACTGCAGTCATATGGAAATGAAGGTGTGAGTTTATGCCTGGATGGGGGGAGGGGGCCAGACTGCCATCATTGTCCAACCCCCCCCCCCCCACCCCACATCTCTGCTGACCATGAAGCAGGAGAACAGGGTCTGTGTCTGTAAGCCTCTGCCCCCTCGCCCCCGTTCACACATCTCCACTCGTCCTCCACAGTGGGAAACTTGCACCCCCTCCCATTCCATATGCAATGCTAAGCTGGGTCTTGGGGAGGGGGGGGGGTTGCCATAATAATCGAATTACTCTTTATTCAACATATAGGCAAAAATCTTAAGGTAGAAGAATCTGGTTAAGGGACAAAGGCTCTGATCAAGAGGTCAAAGCTTGATTTCCTGGAGACGACTTTCTGTTATACCTTTGAGTCCGGTTCTGAATCTCGACTGCTCTAGTGTACGCAATGAAAGGGATAAGCATAATGCGAAGTAAAATGTCCTCAATTTACATTATATTACATTACAAATATGTCGCTCTCAGCCAGACCTGACTACCTGATTTCGGAGAGGCGAAGCTGGGCGAGTTGGCATTTTTATAAAGTCAATATACATAATCAGGTAACTCAGCGCCCTCTTTTCTGCATTTGCCTTTTTTTTTTTTAGAAATTCAATAGCATATAGAGGTTAAAATGCTGAACTGGGAGCTCAGCCTGGCTAATATTCAGAAAGAACAGCATATGACTGACAGCTATTCAGTCATGGAAGATCTGATGGCCTTGTTATTGCCATCCTGACATGGAGCAACCAGGTTTTCAGTAACGCATGCTGGGGAAACCAAAGATGCAATGGAGGGATCCAGATCCAGTGTAACACAGAACCTGATCCTCATTCTACTTCAAGAAAGCTGACAGTTTCATTCTGAAAACCTAAATTCCACACTTCGTTCCCATCATATAGTTTCAATGAGTCTTATATTCTTAAAAACAATGCAGTTACGTCAATAGCACTTTAATCAATTGCTGAGAAACACAAAAGAATTACTGCCTAAATGGACATAAGTAAGTGTTCGAAAAATATTTCTTAAACGATTTTTAAATTTAATTTTTCTGAAAATGACCAGTCAAGCACCTATCAAGATGTTGTCGATATTTCAATTTGCTTTCATATCCATAATTTTATTGCATGTCTAATGTTATAAAAAAATTAGGCCTGCTTAAATTGCTACAGAAAAGACTTTATAATATAGAACGTGAGGTCCGCAATGAAAATGCCCTGTTCCTCATTAGTCTAGGTTTAATGGACGCGTTAATTAGGTGTAATTAGCCTCATTCAACAAGAAGTACAGCAATTACATTTATACTGTTTTCAACAGTAATTGGCCTGATTATACGGAGTATCGCCCTCATTAACCAATGCTCGAATTGTTTAAAAGGGAAATGAATAGCGGAGACACCCACCAACAAAGTATCAACGGATAAATAACAATGAATATGCTAATTTGATTCATTAATATAAAACACCAGATATTTATCCATTCTCCAAAGACAACACTAACATATACAACATATACAAGCGTTTACAACTGTGTATAATGTGAAAAATACATCCCAACGTTACAGAATATAATGTGGCCCTTAACCTACGGACAATGATGAGGTAAAGGATTTACTCCTTTCAACTTGTCGGGCAACTTCTGGTTCCGGACGGTACATCTTGATATGTTTGTGAACAAATCCGAATGATTTTATTTACCTAGATAAGATTGTGTTAAAAAAAAAACTAAAAAGGTACCAAAACGAATATATAGGCTATTCCTAATCGGTCTGGAGAAAACCATCGGGTAAAATATTTGTCAGCAAGGTAAGTGCGGGAGAAAAATGTATAGAAAACTAAATTTAACCAACAAAGTCCAACTCTATCTAACACCATCCTCTATGAGAATAAAAAAATGCCAATACAAAATCATACCTAGACACTCAGTATATTGTGGTTAATAGACAATTTAATATGAACAATATAACTAGGAATGCAGAAAAACACCGATTCACCTTATTTTAAGCAGACTATAAGTCATCCACCGTGACTCTCCAAAAACGTCCACCAAAATATGAAATTTACACTCAAAACAAAGGATCATGCACGTAGGCCTATATAATTCATTTTATATGCGCTGCATTATTATGTGCAGAACAGGTGAAACAGTCGTGTAAAATTAAATCTAAATATGCTATAACATGCGGCAATATAGCCACTCAATTTACATATTTTATATTACTATGTCACTGTACTGTATTAATAGTGCTTAAATCATAGATCATTAATTGCATTGCATAGCAAGTGAATTGTTTTATTTGCTTAGCAATTTGTAGTCCAAGCGAAGTTCCAAAATAAGCCCCGAAGTCTTTTAAACCGCACTTACCTGAACAAATAATTATTGTCAAAAATGATAGCAGCATCCGTGGTTGGTTCATGTTTTAAGAAAATCCGTAATAAATTCTCTCTTCTTAATCTTGAAAAACGTTGGATTTTATGTTGAATAACGTTTGTTTCCTTTATCCTCCCGAATATGAGTAGGCGAAATTCTGAATCAAATTTAAACTAATGAAAAAGCGAAAAAAAACTTTATTCTGCAGAATGCAATATTTTACTTAAGAAATCATTTCTGCAGTAATTTAAAAACCCTTTTCCAGCATGTGCCGGAGTAGGCTACCGTTCGTATGCACAGCTAGCCTACTTTAAGAATAGTCCCTGTTCTTCCCACTATTCCGGACCCCTTCAAATTAGTTATACAGCGTTATTGTCGTCACCGTTGTCACCCGCGGTCAATGAATGGACGCTGACACAGGGTTCTATCGCAGGCAGGAGCAGGTTGGCCATGATGAACCAATGACCGACGACCCGGCGCAAGATGGGAGGTGTTTTAAGGAAGATGGTTCAAGCTGATTCCTTAAAGCTTGTGCACGACTTTTTGACATATCAGTATAGCTGTATTATGGGGTACCAAGTCTTACACTTGGTAACACTTTACTTATAGATAACCTTTATAACGCATTCTTAATGCATAATCAACATGCGTACAATGTGCTGTTTTAAAATAATATTTATAGCAATGTATACAGGTATAATGCTTTATCAATGCATTATAATGTGTTATTACTGTGTTCATAGATTGTTATAGACATGGCATTCATAGTGTTACACTTGCCTGTCACATCCACCTGACCCTCTTGTCTCTTCCCTAATGTAGCCCTGATGAGTCTGGACTGTTGCTTTGTTGCCTCGTTAGTCTTTGTATTTAAGTGCCTGTTTGTCTTGTCAGCCCCCGTCTGGTCAGTGACGTCACGCTTCCAGTCCATCCGTGTCCTTCCCCATACAAGCCTTCTTGTTTTCACCCCTTACGGTCTTATTTGTTTCGCTGCTCCGGTTCAGTTCAATAAACACCTTTTTGTTGGCCAAACACCTGCCTTCCAGTCTGCAACAGCAATCAGCAACCTTCTGACGTATAGAAAGTTTTACCAAACACGTACATTATATCCTAAATTTGACATCTAAATATGCAGTCAGCTCAAGAGATATAAAATGAGCAAAAACCAATGGCAGTTCTGGCATTAAAACAACTGAATCAATTCCATTAAAATTGCAAAAAAATACAGTGAGGTTTTCAGTGTTGGGTCACTATACTGCACAGTTGCACATCATATTGGGCGCTAAATATTAAACTTCACCTTTTCCTGTCTTCCCAGACTCAAACTCCTCAGTGATATCATCATAGAAAATTTGCCCAGCAGCCACATGGTTCATGCTGATGACAGCAGGATTACGGAGATGATTCTGTGACATGGTGAACCTCAGCTCATCTCCACTCCTACTACTGTCACTGCAAGAGTGTGAGCGATTCTGCAGACAGTCCATAAATTTGGATATATTTCTAAGACTTACTTTTCATGAATGTATGTCAAAAACTCAAGCATTGTCACATTCTTGGATGCCAAATCAGGCATGTTACTACACAAGTTTTCTTCCATCCAAATTTGACTGCCCTTTATGCATTACAGTTTTTATGGATTGCTTTGGCACATTTTATGAAACATTTATGAAATGATATTGTTGCCATTTTGCTCTTTTTGTGTTATTCAGTGCTGTATGTGTGATTCCTTTGTTTACTATTGTACTGTGTCTTGATATCTGCACAAGTAACATGAGCATGCGAGTGCTTCCTCTTGCCAGTGAACTTCACATACTGTAATGTAGAGCCTTGCAATGTTGAAATTCGTGTCTTTGACATGAATAAGTATCAGTTTGTTAAACAAAAATGATCAGTCAGTGACATTGAGAAAGTGGGATCCAACTACCATTCAGCATTGTGGAGCTGAGCAGCAGACTTACACTGACATACTTACACCAACATACTTACACTGACATACTTACACTGACATGCTTACACTGACATACTTACACTGACATACTGACGATAACTCTAAGCATTTTGACTATCATAGTTAAAACGATGCTTATTTTACTTTTAATTTTGGTGCCACTTGCTAATTCGTTGGTGGAATTATTTGCTTTTGAGGCATGAGTTAATTGTTTCCAGTAAATTACCAGCTTTTGCAGCTAAACCATAGTGTTGTGCTGTTTGCATGGACCATTTTGAGAAATGATTTAATACTTGTGAGAATATTAAGCATGTTTCATGAAATATGCCAAAGCAATCGAGAAAAACTGTAATAATATATTTAAGCATTTTGACTGTCTTGGTTAAAACAATGCTGATTGTACGTTTCATTATGGTGGCAGTGACTAATTCATAGGTGGAATTATTTGCTTTTGAGACATAATAATAAACACAAGAGTTAATTGTTTTGGGAGAGTAGTTTTGAGTGCTTTTTGCAGCTAAGCCTTATTGTTGCGCTAAATCCATAAATTGTTTTGAGAAATGCTCTTAGGCCAAACCCGAAACTGAGAATGTTGTTCCATGTTTCATGAAGTGTACCAAGGCATTTGAGAAAAACTCTAATAAAAAACTATGTTATTGGTTTATGTATTTAGTATACTGTACTTTTAGGGCATACTCTTTCTACTTATAAAAAAAATCACTTAATGACACATCCCTCAGAACATACGACTGTAGCACATTACAAGCATCCACCTGTCAGGGAGTGAAGGAGGGTTAGTGCAGTTAGGCTGAACTTCCATTGAATGCCTAGTTACAAGTATTACAAGCAATATTGGAGCTATACACAATCTTTCAAACATAACCAAAACTTAGCAAGATAACTATTCAAATAAAAAAACTGCACCCTGAAGACTATTCCAAAAATATGAAATGGTGAAGTAAAGGCATTACTGGAAGGCTGGGGAAGCTGTATGTCTGGTCACAGTCTATCTACAGCAGTGTTTCTCAATCCGTTCCCCAGGAACCCACAGACAGTCTACGTTTGTGGACCGGACAGAAATGTGGACTGTCCGACAGGGAGATCGGAGGGAACAAAAACATGGACCAAGTCTGGGTGCTTGAGGATCGGATCTGGAAACACTGATCTACAAAGTTTTATAATGAAATGACTGTGATGCTCAATCACAAGAAACTTACAGCCTGTTCAGCATTTTAACCCTGGTCCACTCCCAGCAGAGCAAGAACAGCTACACCAATAAGCTACACTATTTACAAGCAAGCCAAGGTAAAGACCAATGAGTTGTGTGTCTTAAGGCTCCAGAGGCTGTTCTTAAGATCAATGGCATAATAAACTGCACTAATTACCAGGATATTTTAGCCTGAAACCTGATTGTTTCTACTTGAAGGTTGACCATAATCATAATGAAAATCATTTATTTTATACTAGGGTTCCAAAAAATTCTTGAAATGAATGTGCATATACATTCACTGGCCACATTAATAGGTAAGTCTTGCTAGTTGGGTTGGCCTTCAGAATTGCCTTAATTCTTTGTGGGAAGGATTCAACAAGGAGTTTCAAACATTCCTCAGAGATTTACATTGTTCTTTGCTGATAGGAGTGGTACCCACTGTGCTCATCTGCTTCAAGGTTTGACATGTTCTGCATTCAGAGATATTTGCATTCTGCATACCTTTGTTGTAACCGATGATTATTTGAGTTACTATTGCCTTTCTATCAACTTGACCCAGACTGGCCATTTTCCTCCATCCCCTGCCATCAACAAGGCCAGAGAACTACCACTCACTGGATCTTTTTCAGGCCATTTTCTGTAGATCAGCAGTTTCTGAAATACCCGTACCAGCACGTCTGGCACTAACAACCATGCCACGTTCAAAGTCGCTTCAATCACCATTTAGGTGTTTGATGTGAACATTAACTGAAGCTCCTGACCTGCATCTGCACAATTTTATGCATTGTGCTTCTGACACATGATTAACTGATGAGAAATTTGCTGCAGCAAACAGTTAAATAGGTGTACCTGATAAAATGAGCATTAAGTCTTTATTTTAATCCTAAAGCTGCAAAGCAGCCCACAAGAAGAAATTTCACAGAATATGTTGCTCACTTTCATAGAAAATACCAGTCATTGTCTAAGTAGTGTTCTGCATCATCCAGTCTCTGGAAACATAAAGACAGAAGACAATGCCGTTTTCAGCGTGCCTCATCCCTTACTGTCGTGCTCTACCGCATGCATGTCTTTCTGCTTGACTGTTTTCCTTGCGACGCTTTTGAGAACACTGGCATCGCTCGACGCAAGAGAGCACTGAATATCCAAAGCTGTAACCTAAGGGATCTCTGTGATCTCCTGTAGAACTGTTCACTTAAAGTTATTGTTATGTGAATAAAATGGTTGGATTGACTTATCACTATTTCTGATCAAAACCAAAATCTGTTTCAAAATGGGGGTCAGTACACTTTGATGGTGACAATCAGTGGTTTTGTTTTTCGTAAATATGGGAAAAAACCAATTAGACCCAGACTTAGCCCTCATTGCATTGATGGGATCATCTGACTCAAACTGCCCCTTAAGAGAGCTGGTAGGTTCACATAATCCTCTCATTAAGTCAGTACATCTTGAATAAAATCAGTCAATAATAACATAAATTACAATTTTCAGTTGAATTTTGTTTCATTAGATTCTCTTAAAGTATTGTAGGTCAAAATAAAGCAGGTGTACAGACCACTCACAGACTCTCAGCACCATAACGTTAAACATCCCCAAATGGAGACCATCCTGCTAAAATGCAGGAGGCAGGGCAGTACGGCCAACATCTTCCGCTTCTCTCTCTGAAAGGCTTTAAGTACACGATGAACACCCTTGAAATACAGGCTGCTCATTCTGACAGACTGCCCAAAATTGTTTAGCGTCAGTTGTGAAGCATTGATCTTAACATAGTAATGTCTCTGTAACTTCTTACTTTGATGTCCTTGAGCTGAGTGTTCATTGGATTTCTTACAAACATCTTTATGACTGTATATCTATATTATAGAGTAACTGCAATAGACTGTTCAGTTTGTCTCCTGCCTTATATCCCATGTTCCACACAGAGTGCTGGATAGAGATGTTTATACACACACTGAGATTTTCTACATTTGCATGTTAGTCACTTAACATTTACTAAATATTCTTTCAATATTCTTTACTAACAAATGCATTTGCAATATTTTCACCATTTAAGTGCCTTTATTAGCCAGAAAATGTCATATCTTTGATTATCAAAGTAACCTCCTCTAGCTGTTTTCAAAATTGTAGAAAAAATGTAAATATAGTATAGTATTGCAACATTTTAATGCCTAATATCTGTAATACCCAATATTTAATAACTAAAAATAATACAAATCAATCTAAAAATGTTTTATTTACTCTGTTTTTGGTTGTCAGAAGCAATATATCCATATGAGCTGAAAAGGAAAATAAATTGTGTGACAGGATAGAGTATTCAGTCCTTTTATGGTATTTAACCAAAACTTACATTTAAATGATTATTGTGTGAATGTCATGCCTGAAAATTCAGAGGAGACCCAAGGGCTGAGTACGCCTGCTTTTATTATATCTGAGGCAGTTAAAAACAGTAACAGCAGAGACTGGATTGGGGTCACAGAGCAGGTAAATCATGAATCTAGGGAGATCAGCCCTGCGGAGATGACGCTGGACAGGGCTTGATGCTTGGTACGTAGCCACATGGATTAACAATACCTCACACTGAATGTGGGGCTGCTCAGGGTTACATAGAGACACGCCAGGTGTGGCTCCCTGCCCGAAGAGGCCTGCATTCTCATGAGGAGGCTATGACAGTGAATACAATACTGTATTTCTGAGTAGTGATGAGCTGATATAAAAGCATAATAAAGCGTGGAAAAGTCGATCAAATCTCTGAGTTTTCCGAAGCTCGAATCACTTGCAGATTAATCGCATGAAGCTGCACACAGGAAGTTGGTGCAGGCGCCTATTGTGAGAGCGTCAGACATTGGGAAGGTGCTCTACACCCGCCTCACAGAATCTTGTGGAAGGGAAACCGCCGGTGACTTCAGAGGTGCCGGAAACATCGGGGAGGGGTCCGACAGAACGCAGCCCTCCATCAAATGTGTGCTAGCCAAGCACCTGGAATAATGGATCTGTTTATTAAGTCTTCATTGCTAAATGTTCAGGACCACGCATGGCCATATTAAGTGCCCTTGTGAGAGTAACGCCGGGACGAGATGCTGCCCTTATCCGATTAGCTCCATAATGGCCCCGCGGTTACCCACGGCGGCTATCACAGGCTGCTAATCTGGGCCCGTATTCAGTTTCCCGTGTGCTTTTCATGCTGTCACTTTCACAAGCTGTTGACTCCATTATCTGCAGGGAAGAAGAAAGTGAGGATTTAAATGGGGGGGTGGGGCAGGGAGAGAGGCAGCAGAGAGGAACAGAGGAAAGGGAAGGGACCTGGGGGGGGAGAGAATGAGAAATCTGAAGAATTACAAATGAGGCGTTGTTTACATAAGCGTTGAAATTCCTTTACTCTTGACTCTGAATATTAAAAGTTCACTTTCACTTTTCCCATGGCTCCAATAGGCCATTGATAGGTAACAGTTTTTACCAAAAGTCGTGTGAATTTTAATGACTACTATGAATACCTTTGCATATAGACACAATGAACCAAACACTGAACCATTACGATCAGTGATCTCTTATCTAAGATAAGCTGTATTTTCCAGCTCACTGTGCCTACCAAGGGCTCGACTGAAGCCTGCATAACACAAGCCGGGAAAGTACAGTTCTGTTTACTGGACACCTTTAACATCCACCAATGAGAACAATAAATTAGTGGCATGTCAATTAGTTAACAGTAATATATTAATAATGACAAGGCACTCCGTATCTGCAGTTACAAATCTGCAGATTCAAACAATCGTGGATCAAAATTATTCAAGAAAATTTCAGAAAGTTCCAAAAGCTAAACCTGAATTTGCCGTGTTCTGAGCACTACACTGAAGGTGGAATTTTGGTAGACTCATAATATTCAGTCAGATCCTGGGGCAACTAAAAAGTAACGTGGCTTCATTCATTTTTTTTCCGCTGCTAACGTTCTGGTTTGCGGTTCTGCTGAGACTGAATGCCAGAGATCTGCTCCTTTGTTGTTTACCCAAACTGCTTTATTGTGCTAATAATGAAAGAGGCTGGTTCTCATTCAGTATATGATCCTGAGTCTTTAGAGTGAAGTGAAGATGGAAAAAACATAATTTTACCTTATCAAGTCATTTATCTGGCTTTTCCTTGTTTATTTGCATTGTATAGGTATTGAAAGTAATATAGAGATGATTTAACATTTATGTGAGGATATGCATGGGTTATATGCAAATACTGCACCGTTTTGTATAAGAGATTTGAGCATCCATGGATTTTGGTATCAGCAGGGGTCCTGAAAAAAATCCCCTGCAAACACAGACGACCACCTGCATAAGCAATGCATTACAACATCTTAATATTCCAGAGGAATTACTGGACAGCAGCACGAGTCAGCACTGCAGGCTCATATGTTCATAGCTGGGAGACTGATTCCTGTCCCAGGCTGTCATTCCCATCCACAGTCCAAATATGTGTGATTACAACAACTGGTAAAAATCACGGAGTCAGCATACTTAAAGGAAGTTCGCCCAGCTTTTTACTTCATAGCAAATAAACAAATCACAGATATAACATGAAACTATTTTTGTTTGATAACTGAACATTCTGACTATGTGAAATGTATCTCAAACAAATTAAACAGAATTATTTTAATTAATGGTAGAGGAAACAAGCAGAGGAAGTAGAGAAAAAAAATAAATCACTCAATATCGAGGAAAAAATGCTGTCAGGTATTCATGGTAGCCAGCCTGAATTCTCCAAGACATGGACTTCACTAACGTAAAATGATATTCTGCATGAGGCTAGTTCCAACTTTCTCAAATAGCAGTTGATAGATTAGCTTTGCAAGATGGAGTCTTGTCATGGACCAAACTTTTACATTTCAACCATAAAGGATCTCGAGTGTTAGCTGGCCATGTGATTTGAGTTCTTATGCCTTTTCTGAAGAAAAGCTTTTACACTCTTTGCTCTGTGGCATGATTATCATAGGTCAGATGATCATTCTGAAAAAAATAACTTCATCACCAAACCTTTTTTCTATTGATGAAATGACAAAAGTATCCAAAATGTCAACGTGCATTGACTAGACGTGATGACTGCCATCTGCTCTGGTCCTTTACCTGACATGTACTGTAGCCCCAAATCATAAATGATTGGGGAAATCTGCTTGTTTTCATCAGACAGTCATATTTATATGTTTCATTAGAACGGCACCAGGCAAAAGTTCTAGCAACATCTTCTTTGTGCAAATGGAGAGTCATGGTTCATTACTGAATATCACTTTCATCCAATCATCCGTACTCCATGATTATTTCTCCTTAACCCACTATAACTTTTTGTTCTGTTCTGTTCAGGTATTAGTGCTAGTTTTTGTCTTTTCTACATGAAATTTCATTTAATTCAGTCAGTTTCTTAAAGTTCTATTTCCACCTATTTCTTTTTTGTAGTGTATTTTCTATTTTCAAGAAATATTGCTTTGACTTTTGCGTCCTGATGCTCCGACCTCTTCCTTGGTCTGCCTGCATGTTTTCCTCTTATAACCTTCCCAGTTTGCTTATAGCGGCACCAAAGTTTAGAGACAGCTGACTGGGAACAGCCAGCATCTTTTGCCACACGTCATGCTGGATTTCCCTTCCCATTATTTCTGCTGTGGGGTCATGTTCCCATTTAATTAGCCAAGTCCACAAGGCTTGCACAAGGTTTGTAAGATAGCTGAACATGCAGGCTATGTGAAACCTACCAAACAAAAACTGTTTCATGTTATATCTGAGATTTGTTTATTTGCCACAAGGTATAAAATCCGCGTGTACATCCTGTAAGCGGCGTGGCTTTTTTGCGAGGGGTTGTGGGTAAACTGGCATTTCTCAATCAGACATACTACGTGGCGGAGAGTATGCCCTGTGATGGGCCGGCATCGCATTCAGAGCAATGCCACATCGTACCTTTCGCGGGACAGGATCCAGGTCCACTGTGAACTGGAAAACCAAGGTGGAAATAGGTGAAATGTTACTTCGACAGAAATTTCATAGTGTTGAAGGCAAAAGAAAACTGCCCAGCCAGACTAGTTATTCTTAAACCAGCAATGAGCTGGAATGGAAAAAAACTGAGAATAATGAGCCATACTTCTGTAAACTTACTACAAAAAACAATAAACTAGAAAAAGCAAGGAACTCAGGTGGCTTCCTGTTATTCACACCCCCAGCAGCTGAAAACACAGATATTTCTGTACAACAGTTTACATGCAGTATTTAAGAGACATTTGGGATATAATCAGTCTTTGCTGTACTTTGCACTATATACCCTGTGCAACCCATGATGGACTGAGAAAAAAAAACATGCATGTCAAATTAAATTCCATTACAACAAACTTATACTACAAAATCATCTCAAATCCACTGATTCATCTTAAAGCCCATATTCCAGAATGTCAAAGTGTCAGGCTTTTATTGGAGGAGGATTCAGAACAAGAACACTACACTGTGGACTTGCACATACATAAAAATACACACAATACGTACATCACATTTGTACAATATGAGCAGTTTGTTTAAAAGCAAAACAAGCATTTGAGTTTGTAAAACTTCACAAACCAACATTATACAAGGCTAGATCCCCGGCAGGCAGTAAAACTATGCAAGCAATAAATACAGCGGATGAATATTTTTGGCATGTTTAAATGTATGGCGTAGATTAAATCCAGAGTTTTGCTGACATGATCCAAGGCAGCAAGATCACAAGTTATCGAAGTTCTGAGAGGGAGACAGGGAACCAATTGCTTCCACTATGCTGGACGACGCCTTAAGGGAGAGAGGGGAAATGAATGAATGCTTACCTACTGATACTAGTGCGAGGGTGACACTGTAGTATACTCAGCCAATCACAGCATAGTCAGCATAGCGAATTTGCATGCTGATGTGCACGAGCACGACACGGGACCCACCCTCCACTCGGCCACGTCAGCGGCAAAGCGCTGCTCCGACTGGGAGATGCGATCCCGTCCAGCCAGCACTCTGTGCGCCAAGGCGGCGTTCTCCTTCCGCAGCTTCTTCAGCTCCCTGCGCAGGTACTGCCGTTGCTGCTGGTAATAAGGCATCACGAAGCTGCGCAGGTCCCTCTCTGGTACCCCACTGGGCCGCCTGGTGACCACACGCCGGATGGAGCCAACACAGGCAGGCACATATCCACCAATGACAGCAATAAATTAGAGGCATGTCAATGAGTTAACAGTAATATGTCAGTAATATATTACTGTAAGACGCAAGTGGACATAAAGTAAAATTACTTTAAACACTCCTGGCAAAGACAGGCCAAATACAAAACAACAAGATATTAGGCTTTTCAGGGTCTCAATAGCAAATAGCAAGAGGATAATTCGGAAAATTCTGAAAGCCCAGACGTGTGTTAGCTTTAATTTTATATCACAAATTTAAATCTTTTCATGACTTTACCTTTACATGTGCAAATCTCTCTGTTTCCAGCCTTTTCCCTTAACGGTTCACTGTAGCCGCGAGCAGGACAAGCAAAGAGTGGCAAATGGTGGCACAAGTCTTGGGAATTATTATTATTATTTTTTTTTAGTTCTTGCTAACTATCTGACCAATGATTAGTTGTTAAAAAAAGCTTAATATTCTGCAATATTGGGTTTGGCCCATTTTCTTGCCCAAGAGTTTATGCTATATAGATATACAGCCGTAATTTCAGAGTCAGGCGACGACTTAAACTGCAGTCAGCAGTACTATGGGGCCAGAGCCTCGTCTGAACGCTTTATCAGAGAAGATGATGGAGTCCCCACCAAGCCGGGCCAGTGCTCTCCTTGGCTGCTGCCTCCAGACGGTCCAGCTCCTCCAGCTTACACTGAAGGTTCCCTTCGTCCATGATCTGAGTGATGTCATCCTGCACATGAGCAGTGAAGCACCAACATAACTAGCAGTAAAGTGTAGACAAAGGGGTGGATTTAACTACAGCCCTTTGGAATAAACATTAAGGATACATACTAATACACACACTTCAACAAAACTGGAATATGAAGATGAATGGCTAATTAATAACTAAAATGGACTATAATTACACCTTTAGGCAGTACCTATGGTCTATTCTCAGAACCGCTGGTATTTTTCCTAAGATATACGCATAAAACACACCAGAGTTGTGCACAGAGACCATCTGACACCCAAACAACTGACAGTGCTTATGCTGTCAAGCTTCAGCCATGACTGACACTTAGATTGTTCAGTTTAATACAATTCAGCAGTGAACTAATCAAATGTCTGTATGCTAGTTGTTTGACAGAGTTTGCATAAAATATTTTTTAGTTTACAAATCAAAATACCTCCACACTTGGCTTCTGTGTTTTTTCACCACATTTTCTAATAAATCCCTATGATTCTCTGCATTAGCAGATTAACCAGATATCAGCATTCAGGATATCAGAATTCAAATAGTAATCAGCCTCAAATGGATATTCGAACAGAATAATTTGCTCACACCCTTAGAACGGACACAAATATGTACAAAGATAAAAAGAAAATAAAACTACATAAAAGAAAGCAATGATACCTGCATTAAATGGGCAAAAAAAAATTCACATATACTGTCTTAGGCGATTTCAAAATAGAAATGTGGAGGAGGTGTGGCCATGATGTCACAGGAAGGAGAGTCAGGTGACCACAGCTTGCGTGACAATGTGTGGCTCTGCGGGCTTAAGCCTGTGATCAGAAGATCGTTGTTTTGAGCCTCAGTAAAAGTCGCATGTCCGCTGGCCACTGAGGAAAGCCCCTCACCCCAAGCCCTAGAGGAGCTGCATGTTGCTGGCCACTGAGGAAAGCCCGTCACCCCAAGCCCTGGAGGAGCGGCATGTTGCTGGCCACTGAGGAAAGCCCCTCACCCCAAGCCCTGGAGGAGCTGCATGTTGCTGGCCACTGAGGAAAGCCCCTCACCCCAAGCCCTAGAGGAGCTGCATGTTGCTGGCCACTGAGGAAAGCCCCTCACCCCAAGCCCTGGAGGAGCTGCATGTTGCTGGCTGACCCGGTACCGTGACCCACAAGCTCACTCTCACCTGTCTGTGCAAGATGGAGTAGAAAGCTAGTCTAATTTTCAAACCAACCTGATGTGCTTCATTCCAGTAAATAGGAGGCACCATTTCAGATGTTGCTACCTGAATGTCCAGTCAAGGTCACTCATTTCACAGTTTTACTTTCTTCACATAAGGAAATGCTTTTGGATGGGAATCAATGCATGCCATTCCTTAATGCAGCAAACTGAAAGTCCCGGACAGATTCTAGTGTAACATGGTCCTGTTAACATTTCTGATTCCCACACCTTGGGGAATCAGAAAAGTCGGGGGGGAAGGGGGCTATCGATGACAGAACACAGAGAGAGAGAGTGAAGAACGAAACTGGCCCCGGCACGCACTTCCCCACCTGGATGGCAGTCTGCAGCTGTGAGATGAACTGCTTGTGTATGCTCTCTGTCAGCTGGGGGTTCTGCTTGTAAAATGGGTGGAAGGTCTTGGCAAATCTGTGAAAACTACAAAGAGCAAATTCAGGCTGCAAAGCCACTATTCCCCAAGTGTCAAACAAGACATGAAGACTAGCACAGGGAAAGGTGACACTCAGGAACAATGGACTGTCTAAAAGTGGTCGGTCTCTCAGTGGCCTAAAGGGGGAGTTTAACTGACAAGGAAAATAATTTAATTGCACATTCCAAGTGGAGAACATTTAAATAATTTCTGAAAACATCATGCCTAAAATATCCTTTTGATGTCACCAATGTGTCTTCCTCATTACTTTTTTCTTCTCTGATATCCACCCATCCACCCACCCATCAATCAATTAGTTATCTAGTACAAAGTTAATAAGGTCGACAAAGGTTCTGCTGGGTTTCTGTCCTTCAGAACAGGAGCCGCACTGGGCCTGATTTTAGGCAAGAGTTCTGCAGCCCGTTAGATCACTGCGAAATATATTAAATATAGTTATACTCAACTAAAGTGCGAAAGCAAAACTATGTGATATTTAACTATCCGAGATGTGCTCCTGGCTACATCAAACACAGGGTTGTCAACAGTTAAACACATTTAACTGTAAGAAATGTATCACATTGTAAATAGTCTGCAGGGATTGCAAACTATCCCTACGCTTTTTAACTTTAGGTTTATAATGGAATAATATACATTTCCGTAAGATTTCTTACGTGAGAGTCCGAAACCGTGAGTGTCAAGACAAATGAGTGAGAGCTGGCAACCCTACACGCAACTAGTCTTATTTCTAAATCGCAAAACGCTTGACGTCAGAACTGTTGTTTTGTTTTCATCCTCCGCGCCTCGTTTATCGACGTAACATGTCTAATAGATTAGCTGAAACTGCACTGATAATAAAATTTTAAAACAGAAGTTTCAATTAATGGATTACACCGGACAAATAATATGAAAAGTTTACACCATTAGTGTTTGAGGGTCAGCGTCTCTAGAAAAGGGGCGGTCCCGTAGGTGGCTAGCTACCTGGCATCAGCTATCAGTCTTTGCAAGCTCTTCTCCATAACTTTGTTGAAAAGCTTCAGTCGATTCCTTCGTGGATCCGCGGCATTGTTTTCACTGGCGCTGCTACGCTCCGCAGACTGATCCGAGGCATCTCCAGCACTTGCCTGATCTTCAGATGTGCCCCGCTTTTCCTCCATGATGTTTCTTTTTGCTGGAGGCTGCAAAAAAACCCGCCAACAATTCAACTTGGCATCCCTGCTGTCAGTAACTCAGAAAGGGGTTTCGTTGTTCAATACAATTGGACAGCGTCCTTTCCATTTTAACCAATCACGTCGTCGTAGGAATCGCAATCACGCTTAGCATTTGTCCATTCAGTGGGAAGAAGCTGTCACACTAAGCGAGCGCCCACCTTTTAAAAGCACAGTGCACACCAAGCAGGATAGTTCTGTAAAAATAAATGCTGCCATATCCTCCTGAGACCCAATGAAAAAAGTGTCCTTCAGTTTTAGGTTAATTGTGATTTTCTATGTCTTTGGAGGAAATGAGACATCTTTTTTTTAAATGTATATTTATGTTTAATTTCACAGCATGTCCTCTTTAGTGTACGACAGGAATTAATACGTTTCCTTACATCAGTGAAAAGATGTATGCAAAAACAAAATGTCCACTGCAATGGACATAGATGAATAGGTGGGTCTCAGGAGGATATTACAGGTCTTCCCCACGATGGACTTTGCACTGCTCTCGTCTGTCGAATTTTTATTACTACCAATAAATTACAATCCACGACAGTTTTAAAACACCTCTAGTAAACTTAATAGTGAGATAGTTAATAGTGAGTTTCAGTCGAATATTGCAAGGATAAAATCAACTTCTTCATTAACATCACAAAAAAGGAGATCTTGTAGGGGGTAGAACCCATGTCTCCAACACAAAACGCGTTTCAAACATGTGCCAGACTCATTAACGTGGCTGATCTCTTCCAGCACCGAAGTAATTTTAACAAAATAGCGACCTCTATTGGTCAACAGAATGTGTAATACAATCCACTACTTCAGCAAATTCCCGTAAATTTTAACGAGTTAATAGATAAACTACTGCTACTACTAACTACAACTACAAAAAAACACCATCATGTAAAACAAATATAACAAAACTTGGATCGGAAAAATCTAGATTAGAACAATCAGGTATAAAATCCAAAAAGAACCAAAGAAAGATAAAAAAAAATTCTCTAGTACTTTATCGTCAGGGGGTGGGCGGGGTGCAAATTTGTCCCAGGCTGCTTAAAGGAACAAACATTTAACATATAATACTGGACTGCATCTCGCGATTGTCCATGTTCTGGACAATGGCTCCACCAGCCAGTCTTTGGATCTGTTGCCCCCCCAAAGTGGTGGACTAGATGATAAAGCCTTTCCAGGACCCACCCCTTAGCTTCCTCCCTCGACCTCCGGAAATCCATCATCACACAATCTTGGAGAAGAGCCTGGACTTTCCTCCAAAGAAAGATTAGCTGTGGTCAGTCAGAGCTGAGTCATACAGCTGCATGCAGGCATAATAAAAATGGCTGATCTAAACACTCGCTGCAGTTTTATATCTGACAAACGAATGTATGACAAGCTAAGGCAGGCTTTGCTGTGCCTGTATGCAATCTGAATTTCTCACACAGGTTTAGTTCTGTAGAATCCAGGTCATGTGGCTAAGTAGTTAGCACTGTAGCCTCCAGACTCCAGGCACATGCCATTAGGGGCAGTGGTGACCCTAAATTGCCCCTTGTGCGTGCAGGTGTGCTGCGTGATGATCTGATATTCCATCCAGGGTGACCACGATCTTGTGCCATTTGGAACAGACTTCATGCTCATTGTAACCATGAACTGGATAAGGGATTACAGAAGAAGAACGCTTATGTTACCAGTAGAACTCCTATTCAGGTAAGAAGTAATATATTAAAGGAGATATCCAGCACTTTTAACATCTTCACTAAATACTATTGTTTATTAAAAGTTGGTAGGCACCATTTTGGAACAAGCTTCCCCATAGCATAATAATGACCTTCTTTATATTCATTCTAGTCAGCATTAGACACATTTCTAGCAGGTCTTAGCAAATGAGTACTGCTTACATTTAGTGATTATTGAAAGTCCACTTCGGTGGAGGAAAAAAACATGTGTTTCATGAGAGGGGAAAGGAGTAGCCTTCAGTTCCTTAAACTGCTAAGCCATTTAGAGAAACTGAGCACAAATCAGCTTGGTTTGTAAATGGTTTATAGAAAATAAAGATGCTGTCTTTCCTCCCAAAAGAGCAATTTGGGAAGGTTGCACTTGGAAATTTGGGTTGTTTCTGTATTATTTCAGTGTCAAGGGCAGGGATTTTAATTTCATAGGCAGGCAAAATTGCTGTAAAAGTTCCTCTAAAAGTCATTGTTCAAAACTAATGTTGAACTTTTGTCGGTTCCCAAAGAAGCATGACACAAAATCACTGTAAAATGTGTCACTGTAAATGTTGTTTCATAAGCAGCAAACTACAGATGATGTAAAAGAACTAGCAGGTGAACCAAGACTAATACTACTTACCTGCATTTTTGAGTGAAGTACTTTTTCATGCTTAGCCTTGTTATAGATTTTCTCCTTAATAGTTACATAGTAATATGTTAATGCCACAAACATACCTGGCAGATCGCTCTATTTATTATTCTTTTTAAAAATTATATTGATACTGACGCTGCACCCAAAAATATGTCCCTCCTGTCACATATTTCATCGATAGCCTCTTTCCCTCATTTCTATCTCTACAGATACTGATTCCCTTGAAAATGACCTGACACTAACAATAAAAATGCCCCCTTACCAATAACACATTAACAATATCTTGTTCACTATAGAATGGCAGAAATATCTATTTTGAACAATGACTATCTAAAATGGGTCTTTTGATTTTTTCTTGAAGAGATGGTTGGGTTCTGCAGTGGTGAAAAGTAGGGGAAATTTGTTCCTCCGTAGAAGGACGAAAGCTGTAAGCATGATTCAAGGAGGAGGCAGGCAATCCTGAAATTAAGGAATGATGGCAATCTGTATATAATTTAAAATCTTTCATCTCTTCCTGCAGGTAAACAAATGCCAGTCTGATTGGATGCATCCAACCCCCAGCTAGGCTATCTTTAAAAGTATGGCTGCCCCACAGTACTATTGCCTGGGGTTTTTGCAGGTAGGAGGAAACACCAGGAATGGACAGAAAGGAAAACGGAAAACACAGTGAATCAGTTTCACACTCGTGTGAAATTTTCCTACTCTGTTTTCCAGATTATATCAGCACAAAGAACAAAGAACAGAAGCCTCAAAATACATCCCAAATGGATGTGAAAACAAAGCCACCTTCTAATGAAAAATAATACCCCAGAACCTTGTGTTACAATAAACATCCTTTCTGATTATGTAAAACTCATGCACTTCCAGTAGAAAAGGGCATAAAGATGCTTTTAGGAATTTCCAAACAATCCATTTCAACTGCATTTAATCCAGTATGCTATATGCTACCAGCTAACCTTTCACAGGCAATTTAACACACCATGACTCCAGTTTTTTTTTTCCCAAGAAAGATTGCAAAAATAGCACCCAGCCAAAGAGGTAAATGAATTAAATAATAAAAAAAATACAATCGAGTAACTTAACTATAAACTTGCAATCTAAACACTGAAGGTAACTTGCTACAACTTTGTGTTGTTCACCGCTAGATCTACTGAAATGTTGCACCCGAGTTGTTCCTGAAGTCTCTGATGCCAATAGTAAATATGAATAATGACATTACTGTCCCTTAGATTGCTCAGTATTATATCAGAGATGCACACTGGTGCAGACAGCCTTTGGCCAGTTGGTGAGGTAACCGTAGCTTCCCTAATCACCTCAAGCTTCTCCCCCAGCAGGGAAGGTTGTTACACACACAGGACAAGTCAAAGACAAAAATCCTTATGATTTTGCTTGACTTGCCCAGGAGTGTGGGCTCTGTGTGACGTCTTCCATTTGTGCCTAATATAGAAAGTCTCTCATGAGTGGTTTGAGACTGTGTCAAAATGTTTTTATTATAAGGAATCCAGCTGGTCTGTAGTCATTACGGGCACTGGATCATCTATTGTATGTGCACAGAGACTGCGTGAGGCTTGGGTTCATGGTAGCCAGAGATCTTCCTCTTTCCATACCTCCACCATGCCAATATTCCCCAGCAGTTATACTCCAGTTTAAGAGTCAATGCACATTGTATTAGTTATCAATGGGAAATTCCATCCATCTGGCCACAAATCTCCCATGATGCTTATCCAGTGCAGGGTCATGGTTAGTCTGAAGCAAAAGTGAGGAAGAACAACAGCATAGAACAGGGCACCACCCTGGGCAGGATTTAACCTCCTCCATCCTTCACGAGGAAAGCACACAATCACAACCGAAGGGAAATTTACAATCACCATCCATCCATCTATTCACCCATCCGTCCATTATCCAGTAACCATTTAGCCTATGCTAAGTTGTGGAGGCACATGATACGAGGTATGAGCAACTGATACTACTAATGAAAACTAAAAGACCCTTTATTTGCCATTTGCACAAGATACATTGAAATGCTTCTCTTTGTTTCCCCCTAACTTGCTCTTCATGAGATACTCAGACACATAAACAGGTGAGGGCAAGCTTGGGGGGGGGGGGGGGGGGGTCACAGCACAGGGTCAGTCAGGGTGCAGGGGTGGGGGTTAAGGGCCTTGCTCAGGGGCACATGGACACGTGACCATTCTGCTCTCCTGCTGGGACTTGAGCTGGCCGTCTTCTGACCATGGTCTCAAAGGCTTAGCCTGCCACACCCACACCCACACCCACACCCACACCCACCACTTTGCTTTTAGGGATTGCAACATGTCAAAACCGCTGTTAG
>JABFEB020000045.1:18027851-18041466 GCA_019775895.2 Stomatorhinus ivindoensis | reverse complement strand
GGGGGGTGGGGGGTAACTTCTACACCTCCACAGGGACTGCAGGCTAAATCTGGACCTTTGTTGGATTTAATGACCATATGATCTTTTTTTTCACAACTAGCTATCAAACTGACTGCTACAACGGATTAGCATTTCAATTTAAAGACTATGTGACAACACTTCTGTGTCCTGGCTGCAGTCCTGCTCCCGGCAGCTGAGCATTGCGTGTGTGTTTTTCCCCCAGTGATGCAAGATGAGTTAGATGAGTCAGCGTCACACCTGTGGGAAGGATGAATGGCGGGCGTGTCTCTGCACTGCAGCTTACCTTGGTCAGGATGGGCACGCAGGCAGAGAGGAGCACATTCACCTGTGCTCTTGGTCTCAACATTTTCTAAACAATAGCCTTAATAATCTTTGGTGTGACATAGCAATATCTAGCCTTAAAAAATATGGAAAAAGGAGAAGTATGGGTTAGCTGAGGTTAATATGAAACCACCTCAGCCTCAGGGTTAATGTAGAAATCATATGAAATTTGTCCTTTATATTTTTTTGCTTATGAGTATTTAATTCGCATTATAGTCATAAATTGTGCTATGTACCTTGTGGCTTTGCTTTCTGCAATATTCCAAACATTGGCCCCTTGAGCTTTCAATCAGTGTTGTACTCAAGTCCACCTTAGTCAAGTCCAACTCAAGACTACACTTAACAAACTGAGTCAAGAACAAGCCCAATACTGGGGAGAATCTGAGATGAGACTGAGTCCGTTACAGAACCTAGGTAGGCAAGTGGGACTACAAGTCCAAGTCTGGAAAAACACAAGTTTAATTCTAGGTCATGAACCAGAATGCAGAAACTATAAAGAGAATTCTAAAGAAATATTGCTTTTTTCTATTAAATTATGTTTATTTTATTTGACCACCAACAAAGAGGTCATTCTTTTCAACTAAGCAATAAATGATGTCAAACACAAAGGTAACACCTCCATTGCACCTGGCAGAAATTGCCCATTTTATTGTAACATGACTGTATCCTGATAAATAAATTAAAAGAATAAGCATAAAAAACACAAAGTTTAAAACAAAGTTTTTATTCAAGATTTTGTCATTTTATGTGCACACACAATGTTCGATAGTATATCTGCTGTGTAACACACTACGGATGATTTTCATGGTATCACACTACAATCGCAACATATTGCTCTTGAGAAATGCAAATGCTGTGAGCATTTTACACTTTTATTGTGTATGATGGGTGAGTTAAGATTCCAGTATCTGAAAAATTTCTAATTTGATTCCCACTCATAGCAGATCAACCAGGCCATTGTTAGGCCCTTAAGTAAGACCTTTAAACATAATTACTCCAGAGGTGCTGAACACTGACTGACCATTTGATCTGATCACAAACGTCACTCTCACCTGTGTCTCTGCAGAGACTAAGGTAGGTGATGTGAAAAAGGGAATTTCCGACACAGGGACTGATAAAGTACCGTAAACGATCGGATTGCGAGCATAATTCATTCCGGAAACGCGTTTGTGATCCAAAGCACTCGTATATCAAAGCAAATTTTCCCATTAGAAATAATGGAAACTCAGATGATTTGTTCCACAACCCAAAAATATTCATATAAAATTATTGATACAAAATTTAAAGTAAAAATATATAAAACAAATTAACCTGCACTTTACCTTTGAAAAGAATCGTGGACAGTGTGAGGGAGACGAGAGAGCAGAAGAGGAGAGTTATTTTGTAGGACGACTTTCATTACAACAAACGGAATCACTGCTATCTGGTGGCTCACTTGAATATTTTTCTTTTTGTGCGACAAGGAACCTATCCAATCACAGCTGCTTTTCCTCCTCGATTCTGTAGAAATATAGACATTGCATTGTTGTTAAACAGATTCATCGCTTATACTGCTACGCCCTTATTCGGGTGGTGCATTTCAACTAAATTTTGACTATACGAGTGAGGCACACCGACTGAGACCGAGCATGGGAGACGATTACCCACAATCCCGCGCCGAGAGAGAGAGAGAACCATCGCCTCAGTTGTGATCACGTGACGCTCGGCAGACAAATCGTATACGTAATACTCGTATTGCAAGAACTCACTCGTTTATCAAGTTAAATTTTGTAAAAAAAAATTAATTAAAAATTGCTCGTCTTGCAAAACACTCGCAAACCAAGTTACTTGCAATACGAGGTTTTACTGTACAGCAATGATGATAAGATGCTGTCTGAATAGTTGGATAGCTATTGTTAGATAACTTCATAAAATAAATTTCGGCTGGGCAATTGACCAGTCATTGCCTCTCGATTTCATTCTCATAATAATAATAACCATGATTATCACTTTATTAATCCCAGTGGGGAAATTGTTCTGTCGAGTAAGTTGTCTGCGAAGGGCAGCCACCTGTGGCAGCGCCCAGGGAGCTGGGGGTTGGACCCGCAGATGTGCTGATAACAAAGAAAATGAAATGGAATCTGTGGCAGATTATAGAGCCACCTGAAAATGTTACTTAATATGGTGAAGATTTTTCTATTGTCTTTGTAAAAAACACTATTACTGCTTCATCGATAATGACACTGCAATTCCAGCCAACATTACAGTGTCATTAAACACATGAAATAGTCACTCATACTTTAAGACAGGAGGCCCTAACAATTTTTCCCTGAGGGTCAAATTCCATCAAAACAAAGCCATGTGAAATATGTTGATGACCAGGGATGGTCTGGGGTATTCCCAATACCCCCCCTCCCAATAATATCTGCTGACCTGGGTTGGGATGACCCCCCACGATGATAAAATATCAGATTCAGAGTCAGGACTGATAGTGTAGTCAGGCTGACATTAATATAGGAAGCTTTGGCTTGCAGTTCACTATAGAATGGATAGTTTGAACTCCCAGATTGTGTGTGTATGTGAGTGGTCCACGTATACCTTACATTGTGGGGACTAAATGTCTCCACAATGTGATGAATACCTGTATTTTTTTTTCCTACCTTATGGTGACCAGTTTCCTGCTCCCCGTAAGGGAAAACTCAATTTTTGAAAACTCCTTGAATGCGATCAAAAAAATAAAATGCAAAAACACTTGTATTTATTTGGTTACTTATGGTTATGGTTAGGGCTGGGTAGGGGTTAAGGTTAATTGTCATAGTTAGCATTATTATTTTTCACATAGAAATGAATGAGCGGTCCCCACAAAGATAAGATTACAGGTGTCTTTGTGTGTGTGTGTGTGTGTGTGAGAGAGAGAGAGAGAGAGAGAGAGAGAGAGAGAAAGAGAGAGAGAGAGAGATAATATTTTAAGAAGACTTTTTTGTATTGAATTACAGGTATCCATCGACTTACGTCCGGGTTTTGTGTCCAGAAATAAGGACATAAGTCAATCTGGACGTATCGCGATCATCATAGGGGAGATACTTCTTGTTTAACATAAGATACGATATCACACAGTAACTAAAGCTCTGTACTGACAGGGTAGCTCCTTTGTTTTGGTTCTTGCTGCACGCCGCACACGTTGCAAGATCCGTCCCCTAAGGTGCAGCACGTCTGCTTCGGAAGTCTCTAGTTAAATTTCACTAAGGCACTTGCGAGTCATGAGCACGATCGGACGTTACTCGATCAGACGTAAGTCGACGGATGACTGTAATGTAATGTTATATTATTTCTCTCTGGCTTCTGTTCTGGGATGTTTTCTATTTCTACGTGCAGTAATACAAGTTTCTCACATAGCTGTAGAATTAATTTTCAAGTAACAAACATAGAATATAACGTTTCATATTTTGAACACAATTTACAATGCTTGCACATATTCATTTTTTAATTATAATGTTATATTTGAAAGAATCTATGACGAGCATATGCATCACAGATATATACATCAATGTATCAGTGAACTGAGAAATAACATTTTTGAGAAAATATGAACACTATAAGGACTATACGCACTGACGAATTGGGTGGTCCCCAGATATATTTCCGAAATCGTTTTAATCTTCTATAATTCACAGAATGCATAACAAAAATACACCATATGCAACCATAACATTAAGATATACATCCTCAATTAATTATGGGTATTTTGTCTTCTCTCTGATTCTGAATTTGCTTTCCAGTTCCTACCTTACAAATATATTTTGCACTGAGATAAACAGAATACACACACGCTAATTGTAACACTGCGAAAGTGAGCAGAAAGGGATAAGTTACGCTATCACTTGGAAACGATGGTTTGTGTATTCTGTGTAATATTTTTTAGTTCATAAGCTTCCGCCTACCTTTTCCGCCATTTGCATTCGTTTCTTCTGCGCTTTCTGTTAAAAGTAAACGTTTCTTTCCGCGAAGTTCGGTAATCGTTACGTTTCGCTCTCTGAGCTCCATTACACGGCGCTTTTAGCCATGCAGTCCGGATCCTTTCAACTCCAATGGAACACGTCGTTTTCGAGCAACTAGCTTGCAAGTTTGGACTTGCGTGCTGTGCTTTTTAAAATTGCGGCCGTAATCCCCTTGTAGTATTTCAGATCACCTCCTCTATTTTCTCACTAGGCAACCACCGAAAAAGTTGTTACGTACAGCAAGCTCAGACTAGGCCTATAAGAATTTTTTTTTATGCTTTAATTTGACATTTTAAAACGTATTTATTTCATTTCATTTTCATTCCATTTTTCATTATGCTTGTATAGTCTCATGGTAATGTGAGTACCAGCCGTTTTAGAATCTCACTATACAGTCTCTACAAGAGGACACACTGGATTGGATGATCTCATCATATTAATATATGAAATTATCAACAATGTAGAATACAACACGTATTAATAAGGGAAACAGTAGGAATTAAGTAAAGCCAAATTTCTATTAACATAACACATTTCAGAGCATACTTTCTACAAATATATGACGTAATCAAAGGTAAACAGAGCTCAGATTCTTGTGTCCTTCCCTGCCGGATACATCTGCAGGAAAGTTTTCTGTCACTGGGATCGTTACCAAATTAAATTTTCTGATATCTGTATGAGCAGCTGCCCGCTGCTATAGCTCATAGTGACCAGCAGAGGGGGTCAGAAAAATGTGTGAACTGCGCCTTTTCCCTAAGCTCTGCTGCCCTTAAATGAACCCACTACAAGACAGAATAAACCCCTGCTCATGTTTTAATCAGTTATGAATGTTTCCAGCTACGTTAAGGCCTATTACTACATTCCCCAAACATGAATAGCTTGGATCCATGGGCCACAAAGAACTGTAACACTGAAACAGATCATTGTCTAAAGGAAATATCATATAAAGGTCAATTGTTCATAAGTAGCATTGTGTAACTCTCCATATAAATTGCTATGCAGGCCTGCTAAAATATTCAGACTGGAAATAGGCAACTGTCAGGATCTGACCCTACTGTGTCCACCAGGTTCTCATTTGGCCAACAGATGTTGCTGGTCATCCTGTTTTCTTAACTTTTCTGTCCTAATGTGGTAATTAACCACAATGGATATGGTGCAATGACAATTGCACCTGTCCATTGTTTCAGTCTTGTTATCTGTATATATAAGCACATACCCTTGCCCTGCTCCTCAGCTGGTCATTGTGAGTGTGGCATTAGTCTTTCTGTTTGGTGTACCTGATTTCCTCATTGTCAGTGTTCATTTATTCCTGTTTGCCTGCCCCACCCTGTGTTCAGATTAGCCCTGCTCCATTGTGTTTCTCCAGCCTACCTCCCTTTGTTTTGACCCCACACGGTCCTTTTGTTTCTTGTAATATTTGTCCGTAATAAAGTTTCTCTATTATTGCAAAGCCACTCTCTGGATTGTCTCTCCTTTTCCCAGTCCCAGTAACTTATTAAAATAAAATTCTCCTTTGAAGGTTATAAAACTTTACCACCCTGGGCACCATCCAGACATGTGGGAGGAAAGGCAGAGAGCATGGAGGATCAGAACATGCATTGAGACATTAATGGACAAGCACAGTAGATGAAAACAGCAGTTTCAGCAGCACCAGAAGCTATAGTTAAGGTGTGTTATGTGTTAGGTTGTGGGTAAGCTGAACGGAAGTAATAGATCAGTCGATATTTAAAGACTGAGACAGAATTGGCGTCTCAAACATAGGCTGGTAAACCATTCCACAATATAGGGGCCCTCTAACAGAATGTTTTACCGCCAACTGTCAGTTTATTTGTATGCAGAACAACAAAAAAACCTGCATTCTGTGATTTGAGTTCTGCTAGGTTGGTAAGTGCTAGACATTCAAGTGTCATATGTAAGCAGGAGAACTTTGAAGTCAGTCCTGAGTCTAACAGGATGCCAATGCAGGGCACAATTAACAGAGGTAGTGTGTTCAAACGTCCTGTTCCGGGTGACAATTCCAGTTGCTGCAATTCGAATACGCTGCAAGGCGATTATGCAGTGTGTGCTCCCACATAATAGAGCATTACAGTTATGTAGCCCTACTGTATATATAGGCATGCATCAGTTTTTCTGTGTCTTGGATAGTAAGGAATAATCGTAGTTTGGCAATGTTACATAGCTGTAGGAAGCACACCTTTGATACTGCACACACATGCAATTTGAGTACCTAGGTACAAGCCCACATAACCTATGGCTCTGCACATCATACAAGCACACAAGCCCCTTTACTGCACCAGTGCTCACTCTTTGTGAAAGGCTGAGAAGTACAGACATGTAAACGGTCCTTAAAATAGAGCCCCAGTGCTGTCATTTAAGAGGAACACTGAGGTAGTACAGACATCTCATCAAGCTGGACTGTTTTGGACAGATCATTCTAGATGGAAGCCCAGAGACAGACTGAGGACGTGCTGGAGAGATTACATCTTCCAGTTGGTTTTGAGACGCCTGGAAATCCCCTAGAAGGAGCTGGAGTCTGTGGCCTTGGAGACAACTGACCTGTAGGTATCCTGCTACTGCTAGTCTCACTATCACTGTTTCCTAAAGCCGTGCACATACGCTGAGCAATTTTCAAGTTTCTGCATCTTTTTGCATTTAGCACATAAAAAGGTTTAGTTTTTCAACAACATGCAACAGGTCACCTGTTTTCATCACATTTCTAGGCTTAAAAAATCCATTTGTGCTCTATATTATCAAAATTTAGCTGTTTATGTGAAGTCATATCATTTCCAATAGTTTAAGGCCAAGTGGAAGTCCAGATGTTTTCATGCATAAAGATTTAAGGATATTCTAATATACTGTCACCAGTTGAAGACAACATTATCTTAATTAATTAGTATTCTTGGCAAATTTATATAAATTATAATAATTAAAATAGCATCCTTGCCGAGGGGCATTGGAGGGGCATGAAAACCTTGACACACTCCGCCCTTTATAGTTCAGGGGCCCCCAGTCAGCCAAATTTACTATGTCAAGGGGCTCAGTCAAGCAGATTTACTATGAGATTTTGTTAAGGGGCCCTGAATATCTAGTTGTGTCCCTGTTATTGTGTTGGGGCAACAGAGCATGAAAAATGCCTACTAGCACAGAAGTGCATGATTCTGTGTATTTTCATGAATATTGCCAAAACCAAAACAACATTACAGAGTTACCCACGTGAGAATCAAACAGTTACTACCTTCTTATCAGAGAAATCAGTATGTCAGGTTTTGCCTTAAGTATCATAAGGCATGTAGAAGGAATCAGATCAAAGAATGCAAGAAATTGCAGAACCTAAACAGGATCGAACAGAGTTACAGTCCATGCCAAATCAACACAGGTGCAGGCAGTACCGCAAAGCACATAGCCTGTGTCGCCCTCTAGTGATCATTCGAGGAAGCAGCAGCTGAATCCCTCAAACGAGCAGTTGATTTTCCATTTAAAAATAAACTTACAAATACGTAACAATAAGATATTGAGCAGCTTTCTCATCAAAACAGTGGACTAAGTAAATATTTTATAGAAAGACCAGTGACACAAAAACTAAAATTAAAACATAGTACAGTAATTTTATATGAATAATAGGAGGTCTAATAAGCAAATGTCCATCGGTCCATCAAGATAAATAGATCAGTTTCCTTGATTAAAGTGAATCACACAGATAAGATAGAGCAGAAGAAAGGCAATGATCCATCAAATACATTACTTTTGGTCATCTAAAGGCTGTGAATCCTAATGCAGTCAGAATAATTTTAGAACAATAATAAAAAAAAAATTCAAAAACCATTTGAAATTAAATATGTTTTTCAATCATATAGATACTCATTCATTTTACTGAGGAACTGTGAGGCCCTGGTCAGTGGGTGTAATTCTCATAAATGTTTTAACTAGTGGAAGACAATCTAACCAAGTCCGTTTTGTCCCTTCCATGCGGAATAATGGCTTTACATACTGTAAAGCTTTTGCCACTGTGAGAGCACCTGACCACTTGGAAAAGGGGCATATAAGAACCAAACAATACTGATACCGTTGGCAGGGCGAAAGCTTTATGAAACCCACGTGTAAAATCTGAAAGGGGTAGGATGGCTGGGGAAACTGTCCCCGCTGGGGTCTAACGTTCCCCTGAGCACTATGTTTACAACAGATAAGGCACGCTCTGCAAAATTTTTTGGAGAAAGTGGTAAGTCCTGGAGCATAAAAGTAATTCTCTATTGTCTTAGTCATCCCTCCTGTTGAGACATGGCACAGCCCATGACTCAATACGGCTGCGACTTTATACAGATTCTTTGGCAGGACCGGTGGATCTAGGATAACATAAATACCGTCTTGTAACAGGGCGCCTTGTTTAAGCCAGGCTTGTTTTTCTGTGTCCGGGGCATTTGCCTGCATGTCAGAAAGGACACCCATAGTTATGGGGTCTTGTGTGCTTATTGCGTAAAGGGTATGTGTGTGTGTGTGTGTGTGTGTTATGTACGCCCTGGGCAGCCTCCTTTGCAACTTGGTCTGCAAAGACGTTTCCCTTAGACACTGAGTCTTTTTGCAAAGTGTGAGCTGCACATTTGCATACAGCAATCTCTCGGGGGAGTTGCACTGCTCTCAGGAGTTCTTTAAGGAGGGTGACATGTCCTACAGGTTTTCCCGTGGACGTGATCATGCCACGCCGCTTAGGGGCTTAGGGGTGTGTCTTTCAGGTCCTCTCTAGGTTTACATGTTTTTTCTACTCTGTCAGCACAGTAGTGGGACGTGCCATCGATTTCAGTAGGTATGAGTGTAGCTGGGTTTAGAGTGGTGCAGCGTTTTAGCTCAATATGAGGTTGTGATAAAAGCACTGACAGGAGGGACAAATGTCTGGCTGGTGACAGGAATGACATTTTGGTGCAAAAGGATGTCAACAGCGTGAGGCACCAATAATGTCACTGGGTGGAATAGCACGATTTCAGCGGAACTTTCTACTGCGAGGGCAGCTGCACAGACGGCTTTAACGCAGTCAGGCAGCGCACATGCTACAGGGTCTAAGCGTTTAGAGTAGGGCTGTCAAATGATTAAAATTTTAAATCAGATTAATCAGAATTTTCAGTGGATTAATCAGGATTAATCACTATTTGCAACTACACCTGAATCCTAAACATTTTTTTTCTGAAATGCATACCAAAAGATAAATAACAGGACACAGATACATAATTTTCATATTATGTCTGTTTATTAACACAGCCAAATAATGGTGGTTTAAATCAAGCTGAAACATACTACACACCATAATATTTGTCTTTGCAATGTCCCACCGCTTCCTCTTTGGCATTCCTCTTAACCAGGATGTACAATTTACAGTATTCAATTGAACAGAAAGCAATAAATGTAGTCAAATCATAACAGTGGCCTACCACATTTTTATCATGCACAATTTGAGTCATCTGTTGCATTTTTGTGTGGAAAAAAATATTTTCAATAAAACTTTTAAATCAAACCAAAAGAACATTCTTTTACCTCCATTCTTTAATCCAGTTGCTCAAGCAAGCCTAACTACTATAACATGTTGCACTGAAACTGGTCTTTTTGTTTGCACATCACCTTTCAAATCTACTGAGCTTAATCATCTTTCAGCCAGTTGCTGAGGCAAACTAACTTGTTCACATTTTCCGAAAGTAAAGCTGACCTTTTTTTGTTCACAATGTGACCTGCAACTGAGAAAAGTCGTTCAGAGGGAACAGTGGTTGCAGGGGTGGCTAGATATTTGTGAGCTAGTGAGGGCAACTTCTCATGGGCTCCTGAATGAGATGCCCACCACCTCAAGGGGCACTCCTCTAATTTAATGGTGTGCTCTGCTCTGTGTATGGCAGGTTGGACCTCTTCATCTTATGATTCTGAATCTGAGCACATCTGCAGAAGGCTGATATTCTTCCTGGGTGGACCATCATCATGTGTCTGTGAAGAATTTCTGGGTGATTCTTGTTGCAGCATTCCTTCAAGTGTGGTCCACACCTCTTCCCTGTCTGTCTTGGGCAGGTATTTCAAGTCTTTGAAACGAGGATCTAATACTGTAGCAATCTGGAGCCGTGCATTGTTGAGCTGTTCTTGACGGGATGCTAGATCCTCCTTAAACTTTGTCTTGAATCTCACCACATATGCAGGGTCCTCATCACAGGCTTCCATCTTGAGATGCAAGTGGCAGAGAGAAGGTGGTACCACAGAACAGGAGACATCGGCCTCCCCACCCAGGAGCTCAGTTACACACACACACACACACACACACACACACACAGTGTAATATTAGAACAGAGGTTAGCAACATTATTATTATCATTTTTTACATACATACATTTTATGGATATTTAACTTGGTTTAATTTATTCCAGAAAATAATCAAGGCAAATGTTATTTGATAGGCTACAGATTGATTTATTTGCATGGCTCTAGAAGCGTCTCCAGCCTCTGCAGTTTATCACACTCTGCTGCGGTCGGCAAAACGAGTTTGTGCTCCTGATTGTCCAGGGCTGCGATGACAGCCTCTTTATTGCTGCTCGAGCACTTGACCATTTCCAGCGTCGAATTCCAACGTGTTGGAACATCCTGGATCAATGGCTCTTGCTCCTTTCCCAGGCTGACTTGTTGTGCTTGAAGCTCCGCAGCATTTGCTGGGCCGTGCTTAAAATGGCCGACAACTTTGCGAGCCTTGACCGAAGCATTCGCAAAGCCGCTGTCAGCAAGACTCACCGCGACGCTTCTCTGCAGCATGCGAGCGACACACTTCGTGTGTTCATAGCGTGTAAGTCGAATTGCGGCAACCACGTTGCGTGCACTGTCAGTCCCAATGGTTGTCGTTTTGCCCTCGATGTCCCACTTACGTGCAACAGACAGGAACTGTTCTTTACAAGCTTAATATAGTCAGCGCAAGACTTCAGTTCCCACGTGTCACTGATGTAATGTGCAGTTACTCCGAGGTAATGCGTGAAATGCGTAAAAAAAAAAGCGACGTAATTAACAACAAAAAATAATTAACGTTGTTAACGCGTTATTTTTGACAGCCCTAGTTTAGAGTAAGTAGTAAGCTACTGGTTTCCTTTTTCCACCACATAATTGAGCCAACATAGATGTCATAAACTGGCCTTTACAGTCTACTGTCTGTACAAACGGCTTGCTGTAATCAGGTAGTCCCATTACTGTGGCTCCTGCTAGTAAGGTCTTCAGGACAGACAGAGCTTCCTCGCTGTCTGGGGTCCAGCTGACCTCTTCCGTCATTGCCATTGGCGTGGAATAAATAGCATCTAACAACGGTTGAGTAACCTCTGCATAGTTAGGAACCCTTGAGGAACAGTAATCACACAATCCTAAAAACTGTATCATTTCTTTTTTTGTTCTCGGTTACATTCTGCCTCTGGGGCCTCTACGAGGATTCCTGCTTCGAGCATATCCTGTATAACGGGCATAATACCTTGTTCTGCATCTGGTTTTAGAGGACACTGTTTTACTCTAGGTCGGTAATTCGTTTTTGGCCGTATTCTAACTGGGTCTGCTGTGGTCATTAATCCTACATCCGTCTTACCTCCTGACCAAATTTGGGGAGGCACGTTTTCTAACTCGGGGGTGCTCTTTTAGATCCACTACGTATCATTCAACTTCTTCATCTATTCCACCTTGTAGGTATACTCGGGGGATTGTGTGTACAATCCACCCTAGTTTTTGACGAAAGATGGTACCCTGCTGATTCACCTCCCAGCCTCCCGCACTTGGGATCCATTGCTGTGTATCCCTTTCTCCTTCCTGAACTAGGTAGACTACATCTTTCCAGTCCTGAGTCTCTGATTTGGCTATAGAAATATGGGGCCTGAAAACATATTTCTAACCCTCTGTCTTCGTTGACATGAAAGGCGGCGGCTTGGGCTTGAGCTATCTTTTTCTTTTATTGTTGTATAACGTTCTCAGCATGCCTAGCCCAGTTCATAATCTGTTCTATGCCATCAGTTGAACAGTTAACATTCTGTTTCTTTACAAAGTCAGAAATGGGTTGATGTACTCTGTTTAGAAAGGCATTTTTTAATTGATGTTGATATGGGCTATTGCCGTCTGCGCTTTCCTCTAAGCCGCTATGTTTTTTAAACACTTCCTCCAGCCTTCCCCTGTACTCATACAAATCCTCCCCGTCCTTCTGTTTGCACTGTCCTATTTTAGTATAATCAGGGGTGGGCCTAAACGTCCATCTGATTCCATCATAAACTGCATGTATTTGTCCCATTAGGATTGGACTATCATAACACAGGGGTCGATTGGCCATGTCTCTCCCTGTATATGGTCCCCTCACCCAATTCCAATTGTAGGTGAGGCATTTCCTAAACGTGCCTTCTACTTCGTTACCATTTAGCTTATAAGAGTCGCACAGCTGTCTGTGCCTCGTGACGAAGCCTTCTGGGTCGGTCGTAGGATCTCCCAGGTTTTTATAGGCTTCAGTACATTCAGTTTCAGTCCACGGTCTATACACTAGGGGAGTTCTCGTGTCATCATCATCCATACCATAGTGTGGGTTTGCAATGTCTATGAGGGGAAAGGCTTGGCTTTCCCCTCCGGTTCACACCTGCCCTTCCGGACCAGCAACTGTGTGCTGTATATATGCAGTGGCAACCACATGGTTAGCTGTTTGGTTTAGCAGGCAGCACCCAATAAACTGAACACCATGTGTGTCTTACAGTCCAGTTTAAGATTCTGGAAGCTTTGAAACTGACACAAACTATGATTTTTTTAAATAAACATAAAATAACACCGTCTATGTCTTGAGGGTATCGATTCAACAAATGACTGATCCTAATTTCACTTTTTACACTGTTCTGGCTGATTTAATGAAAGTTTCATATTTAATGCAACTTTATTTCATATTTATTTTTAGCATATTTAATCGGTGTTGAACTTAGTTGGTGAAACTCAGCTCTCTGATTTGTCTCAAAACTTGAACAGTTCCAGATCATCCCCCATTATGTTAGAGTGATCACACATCTATTTAAGGAAATAGAATTCAAAGCCAATGAGTGACGTGTAAAAGAACTGTATATAATAGAACAATCTAATCAGGCCCTCCAATAGGCAGACTGTTCACGTTTAGATTCAGTGGTGTCTGACTGCTCTGTGAATAAGGTAAGATGATACCATGAGTTGCCATTATATTAAATCATTATCAACAGAAATATATGTATGATAAAATGTGTGATTTAATCATTTTACATATTTGATGTATATTTTGCTAAAACAATGTAAATTTAAAAAATCTATAACCT
>JABFEB020000045.1:18016120-18027751 GCA_019775895.2 Stomatorhinus ivindoensis | reverse complement strand
GTTTGCCATGAAGAAATCAAAGGAAGACAAATACAGCTTCACCAAACATCAGGTCCACTGCAGCTTGTATAGGTGAGACTTGTTTTTGACACAACATACAAAACTATATAAAAAAAAGCAGAAGATAACATACATAAATAGTAGGGATGTAACAATACACTCAACTTGATACGATACCATTCACGATTCTGAGTTTACGATATGATTTTCTCACGATTTTTTAACAGAATGAGCTGCAGACAAATTTATTTAAAAACATTCCTTTATTTATCTTTATAAACTGTGCAAAACATGTCCTCTTCTTAACAGTGCCAACAGTCCTCAGTTCCAAATTTGCTCGACATCTCGCGTTCGGTCAAAACCAAAAACTAACGTATGACGTCGACGTGAGTACGCAGTGACATCTGACGTCAAACTGACGTTGTGAAATCAAATGTAACATTACACCAGTTTTTCTCTTAAGTAAAATACCATGAAGTACTCTTAAAGTGGCAATTCATTTTCCGCATCAGCTGCTTTAAATCATCATACATTTACATCGATTTTTTTAAATAGAATTTAATATGTTTAATGGTTTTCCTATTTTTTTTTTTTTTTACAAGTACAAGCAAATACAGCAGGAAAAAAAAGACCCCGACCTACCCCAGGAATCACCCTAAAAGAAAGAAAAGAAAGTTTATTAATTAATTTAAAAATAATAATAATAAAAAAGGGGATAAATTTAAGCAACTGGTTTCTGCAAATATGAATAAACAGGAGATCAAATCCCAGCAAAACTGTCCGACTTGTGATGAGGGTCATAAGATAGCTTTTCTAATGGATGGAGAACTGAAAGCTGATTTCGCCACATATCCTTGGTTGGCACATTCAGAGAGGACCGTAACAGTGAAATACATTTTTTTGCAAGAAAAAAAAAATGTAAAGTAAAGATTTTGTATCAGCATCAAAAATAGACTCATCCAGACCATTCAGTAAGTAAAACTTTGGAGACAAAATAAATTGTTTTCCAACCATAGATTGAATAACAATATTAGAATTAGGTGATCAGTGGTCAGTGTTAACACACCACAGCAAAGTGCGCAACAACAAAATGTGTCCTCTGCATTTAACCCATTTGTGACTTTTGTGACATAGCAGGGGGCAGCTAATTCAGCAGTGCTTGGGGGCGGTACCTTGATCAGGGTACCTCAGTGGTGCCTTGCTGGTTGGGGATTTGAACTAGCAACCTTTCAACTACAAGTGCGCTTCAAATATCCATTGCACCACTGGCCCATAAAAAAAAGCCAGTGCATTTTACAGCTCTTGGGGGCGGTACCTTGATCAAGGTACCTCAGTGGTGCCTTGCTGGTTGGGGATTTGAACTAGCAACCTTTCAACTACAAGTGCACTTCCTTAACCATCAAGCCACCACTGACTCAATAAAGAAAGCCAAGCCTGAGCCAGCCAGGAGTCGAAGCTAGACTCTTCTGATCCGTAATCAGACGCGTTATCCATTGCACCACTGGCCCATAAAAAAAGGCCAGTGCATTTTACAGCTCTTGCCGGTGGGTCTGGCACACCTTTGCAGCTGTCACGGGACTGTACCAGCCATGTGCAGATCTTTCCAATATTTCTGTAAATTAACACATGACCAGAATATATGAAAAAAGGTACCCTTGTGTATCTTACATTTGGGACAGAGATATTAGGAGACATTTTCTGCAATCGGATTGGAGTAAAATAGGCCCTGTGAAAATTTTTTAAGTTTTGTTCGTGTACATTGAGAGAAATACAATCAAGGAAAATGTCAGTGCAGATAGACGACAATACATCCTGTTCAAACGGTTCTTCCAAGTCATGTTCCCAGATCAATTTCAAGGCATCCCAAGAAGAATGAACCTTGTCGGACAATAAAGTATATAACTCAGAAATCTTCCCTTTTAGAGCAAAGGTTTTATAGTCCATGTCCTAAATCAACAGAAGTGAACTAATGAACTGACAAAACCACAGTAAGATCACCAACCAGGAGCAAGACTAAAAAAATCTGCATTTAGGTCCAGATGAAAAGAAAATAAAAAACAGTACCATTACTGGGCCCTCCGTACAATAGAAATAGTCACTTAGTAGGCCTGAATAATGAAGAATGAGTTGTTTATAGGGTTTTTTTTTATGGTAAAGGCCTACCTAGAGATCATTCTGCCTCCACTTCCACAAAGACAAAATGTAAAAAATAAATCTTCTCTGGTAACAATTAAATCCAGCGCCCCAAGAGTCATGTACCAGAGTACAGAAACTTCCTCGGGACTATTGAACAGCTGAATTTTTCCCTCGTGCAGACAGCAAACTTGGTCAGGGTGGGTAGGCAAATCCCCTGTACATGTTGCGATGAGAAAGGGCCTTGACGGCAGGCTCAAATTCTCATCTCCTCCGGAGCAGCTCAGCAGAGAGTTCCAGAAAGAAACGTAGTCGCGAACCATTGTGAGAGATATCCAGTTTATTCGCCACCATTTTCAAAACTACCTCCCTTTGTGTATATTTTAAGAACCGCATCAAAACACACCTCGGAGGGGCATTAGGTGCCGGTTAGGGGGCAAGAGATCTGTGTGCCTGTTCGATGTCTAATGGCGGGAATTTGGAGTTTTCCGCTCCTTCTGCCAACCCTAATATTTTCAAATTTTTACGTCGACCTTGATTCTCCAAATCATCTACCTTTACGAGAAGCTGGTTCACTGTTTTCTGTATAGTAGATAGCTGGGTGCTATGGTAGTTCATCTCATCTTCAGCTGATGATATCCTGCCCTCAACCTCATCCAAACATTTCTCTACTTCTGTCACCTTGTTTGATAAGCTAGCAAGGGATGTCTCAATAGACGAGGTCGATGTTCTTATATTGTCCAGGGCACCTAGGGATTTTTCGATACCTTCTAGGCGAGTTAGAATTCGGTCCAGTACAGAGTCAGCACCGTCTGGGCTAGCCTGTGAATCGTCATCATCCTGACTAGCAGCTAGTTGTTGGGCCGATTTTTTCTTGTCAGTATAAGAACAGGTTGAGGAAAAAATTGGAAAATCCTTATCCCGTTGGGGCTTCGATATAGTTCAAATATATTCCGAGCTGTTATAATAACAATTTAAAGATTAAATGGAGATATAGAATAGTTAGAAGCTGAGCAAGACCCCAAGCAGCCATCTACGAGGTCACATGACCCTCCTTACATCGATTTTTAACCAATTCGTGTTTCATCGCTACATGCCTAATAAACAGGTAAAGCAGTATTACTCAATAAATTGAAAAAGATGTGATATTTGTAGCACTGGTAGTAACAAACATGATGCAATCAAATATGTCAAATGACAAACTTGTTTTAAGTCTGTCTGCGGTTATCTTAGGCAACAATGAAAACAGATACTAATCTAGATATTAAAGCCCGTTTTTTTCTCTGTTATTCATTCATTGTTGTTTTATTTTACCCCTGTCTTTCCCAGCTACAAAATACTAAATAAGCCCCCACTTCACAAAGAATTTTTGGAATCCATTAACCAGCTGCCTAGATACTACAGGCAAAAAACAAAAGCAGATTTTAAAAATCTCATTGATACTTATGGAACCCATTTTATTCGACAAGTGAGAATTGGTGGAAAATTAAAGAGTATCACTGCTATTAAGACCTGCCAGTCTGCAATGAGTGGCCTCACAGACACAGCTGTTAAAGACTGCCTGGATGTTGAAGCTTCAGCAACACTTGCAATGACTGCAAGTATAAAGACAGAAGCCCATCACTGCAAGGAACTTAAGAAGAAACTGGGCCACAACCAGATGTTTAGCAGTATGTTCAATGAGCGCAACTCTGAGATGGTGGGAGGGAATGTTAATACAGTAGATCTGCTTTTTTCAGGTGGATCAAATCCCAGTGCATATAAGAGCTGGCTGGATTCCTTGAAGTCCAGCCCAGATGTAATCTCATATTTTCTTAAACCCCTACATTTTTTGCTGCCTCTTGGCCATTTTGCAATAAGGCCAGTTAAGAAAGCAGTAGAAGAGTACATCATACAGAATGCACTGCTGAAGAGCTGCTCTAAATCTTGTCAGCTAGGAACTAGATCTTCTGTGAGAGACCGTTGTGCCTGTGTCTGCAATAGCAATCAGAATATAAACTCCAACTGCTGCCCAGTTTCTAAAGGACTGGCTACACTGAAAGTGTATAATATGAGAGCAAAGAAGCTGTATGGAGACTGGTTTACCCAAACTGATGGTTATGTTGAAGTGTCATATGGTACACAGAAACGGCGTACTGAGATGATTCCAAATAATGACAATCCAGTTTGGCGGGAAAATTTTGAGTTTGGTGCTATCAAGGTTAGCATGTCCACTAAGCTAAAATTCCAGGTATATGATGAAGATACATCCTGGCGCAGAGACTTTCTAGGAGAATGCTCTTTTGACCTTCGCAGAGGAACCATTTCAGACACCTGCATGTTTACACATGGCACCTTCTTCTTCTCCTACACATTAACATGTGCTCCCAGCTTGGGTGGTAGTACTTGTTCAGAGTACATACCAACACCTATGAGCGCCTCCCAAGCACAGATCTTCGACTCCCGTAATGGCGTACTCGCAAAGAACCTCTGGAAGGTGGAAAGGGCTGGGAACCAACCAGGGAACCATTCCATCATATTATAGCTTCAAACAGAGAGCACCACCTGCAGCTGTTTGCTTTGCAATGTGAAAACTCATCCAAAGACCTGCATGAAATACAAAGAGTTTTTGTGAGTTATCTGTTAAAGTAGATCTTAGTAGTTGCCCTGGCAAATTAATTAAACCAAAAAAAGACTTTTGATTCAAATTAAAAAGCCTTTGAGATGTAATGGATTTAATCCACCGCTGTTAACATAAATATTCATTTGCTTTGTGCCTTGAATTATTTTTTGATATCTCAATAAAGCATTTGCAAGCATAAAATGTGATTCTACACAAGATTTGCTTTTCTAAAGTGTTTCAGATCCAATGAATTCAAGAGTTTTTTGGATTTTGGTATTCCAGATACCATACAATGAATACATATGTTACAATACAATGTTACAGTCTTCATCTTTAAATGCAGACTAGAGAAGCTTCAGCAAATTTTTTTTTTAATTTGTAATGCCAGTTCAACAAGACAGTGTGGAGGGTCGTGACTTTCACTTTGCGAACCAATAGGCTAGATGACGTCACATAAAAGTTAACATCTTTTCAGTAAACACTGAGCAAACATCTAAAGATCAGCATGTGGCGCATGTTTTCATATCTGTTGAAGCAGATGAAAGCCCCACAACAACTAAGGGAGAACATGCAAGTTCCACACACGGAGCCACAGTGCAGACTTGAATCCTGGTCCCAGGAATGGCAGTAATATTGCTAACCACTGTGCCCCCAACTGGAGGCCAAAACTGGGCAATTTTATTTTGATCTGGTCTAATAGAATAGAAAAATAAAGAATATAGATACTTTATTCATCCTCTATGGGAAAATTGGCTTGTCTCCATCTTGCTCTGCATAACAGACTCACACACACACAAAATAAGTTTGAAACAATTAACAGTTCACAGACATCAGAGGTAGCTGTACAGTAGAACCTGGGATCTCAAACATCTCTTAACTCAATGAACTTGCACTTCAAACGGGTCTGTTGAATTTGTTTTGACTTGTACCTCAACCGAAATCTTGGAACGCGACCATTCCTGCTGAAATTTGTAGGGGTTGAGAGACGTTTAACTCAACCAATTCGGATCCCAAACGGGTCGGTCGAGAAAAATATAGCCACAACTCGGCCAAAAACTCGCAACACGACAAAACAAAACAGACCTGCTAAAATTTGTACAGATCAAGATGCATCTCTGATGGGCTGACACAAAGGCAGACCAACCAACTGGGATGCTGATGCCTGTGAATGGTTGATGCCTCTCGACCGAGCTCGACGCACAAAAGCTGTTTTCCTGTGTTGTGTGAAGTTTTTGTGCTTTATCTACAGCATATTAAGTGATACAGTAATCATGGCCCCAAAGAAAGTGAGCAGTGATTAGCAGCAAAGAGGAAAGTGAGAGTAACTAGAACTTAAAAGGAAGTCCACTGCAGCTTGAACGTGTGGGGCTCAGTTCTGAGTCCATTCCAACAGTAACAATGAAAAAAGAGATAAATATGTAAAGGGATAACAGAAATAAGTGAGAAAACCTGAAATATAATTTCCCAATAGCTTCAAAAAGACAATATGATCTATTAAGTTTACAGCAGTACTTGAAGCAAGTGAAATAAAAATACAGCGAAAACTTGTGGTTATTTTAGCAGTCATCCTACACTCCAAAATCATTTGCTTCTTCTACTACCTCCTTCATTGTTTTATTTTATCATTGGCTTTCCCAGTAGCTACTAAGCCCCACCTTCACAAAAACCTTCTGGCATCCATAAAGGTGAGCTAAAGAATGACATCCTATAACCAAAGCTCATAATAAAATCTGACTGGCATATAGTGAACCCATTTAAACAATTGAAAACTTGTGGAAAACTGATTGAAGACTGATATTAAGTATTTCCAGGCTACAAGTGGAATAACATATGACTGGAGGCCTGCAAGGAACTTAAGAATAAAACAGATTTTAAGCAGCATGTTCAGTGTTCAGTGACTGCTACTCGGAGGTGAGTGGGCAGGTCGATTACTTTCTTTTCTCCGCTTGATCAGACAAGAGTTAGTTGAAATCATTCAAGAATGGACCAGATGTGTTCAAGTCACTCACAGCCTTATATTGCTAATTATCTAACAGATTTTTTCGATGGTGTGGAGGGATGAATTAAGACAGCTTAAAATCCACGTATCCCTTTCTGCACTTATGCAGTGCATAGTAACTTCAAGCAACTTTAGTCACACAAAAATTCCAAAAGCCCATGACAGTTTTCATTTTCCTTAATTTTAGTATTATTGGGTCTCTATCTATCTGAAAATACAAAATGAATATTTTAATTTTGCGATTCTATTTTTAGCTATTATTTTAATAACATAACTACACTAGCGTTTTACAAATTTATATTCAATTATAATAATTACTATGATTACCATATTTTTTTTAATCTTATTGTGATTTTAAAAATAATAACGATAATAATTCCCAAAACTTTCGTTGAATTAAATACTTGCAGTATCAACCATCTATTCCATGCCGGAAATGTAGCAACAAGAAATGACGTTGAGCCTTTAGAACAAAAACTTCCATTGGATAAATCTTAACCAGGTCTTTTAACACCGTTCACAACGATTGGATAGTCTTGTAAAAATGTGCGTTAGGAGGACCCATACAGAAAAGGGAATATGAGGGGAAGAAGAAGGCGGCCATCTTCGTGAGGTCGTAAGATTTTGCGGTGAGATCCTTTAATAAGTTTTAAAGAATACAAACTCAAATCTTATACCAGAATAAAAAATGCGCATAAAATGCATAAAGACTAGCTGTCGACGTATTTTTGTATCGAGCAGACACTAAAATGTGACTTGCGACGTGAGAATGCCAGATCGCGGACTGAGCAGGCTAACAAGGTGGCGATGTATAATTAATTTGAGCCATTTAGCCTATTTAGATCAGGATGAAACCTATAACATTTCTTATATTTAGGATCGGGTGTATAGGATTTTAATAGCAACGAATGTGCAATTTTCGAAGACGGGCAAACGATAATAAAGACAGACGGGGAAAATTTGGCAGTAAAACGTCATAGGAAGTGCGTACTGATCCCACAAAACTAGTCACTGCCCCCTCTCTGCATCACTCAGGACTGCAGTCGTAAATAAGTAATGTATGTTCAATTCACTTAATATTTAATGTTACTAAGACAGTTAAGATTAATTAATTATTGACTTGTTTTTTGGATATTATGCAATTAATATTTCCTGTAATTTTTAAATGTTTATACAATACTTCAGTGTAGCTGTCAAAGGCTTGTATTCAAATAGTTTGGTTTCAGATAACACAGTTATACCCCATTAAATTACACGTTTGTAACGTTTTTACCTTCAATAAAATCTTTTGTAATGTTTTTAACTTATTCTGCGCCTTACTTTTCTCTTCAAGATGCCCAGGCACTGCTCTGCTGCTGGTTGTAAGTCCCGTGACACTAGAGAAACACGGAAAGCTGGGATTACCTTCCATAGGTGAGCTGATTTTTTCATTTTGTTTTAATAAAGTGTACCGGTGTAATCCTGCTACACTATGTTAATGCCTGCACTGCTGTTTAAGCCTCCGCACTTTGTCCTACTTGCATGTTATTGTATGCATGTTGTATATTATTATTCACTATTCTGTGAAGCATATATGTGAAAATGACAGTAAAGCTTTTAAACCCTTGGATCCATTACAGACTTCCAAAGCGCGGTAGCTCACGGCGCACGCAATGGATCTTAAATTCCCAGCGCAAGGACCCCCAAGGGAAAGGACAGTGGGACCCCCAGAGTCACTTCATCTACTTCTGCTCCAAACACTTCACACCAGAGAGTTTTGAGCTGTCTGGAGTCAGGTAAGCTAGAGGGAGACAGACCACAAGTGCATAGCAGTTAATCACACCTGCTAATGGTATGCATATGTATTTGAATGTTCAGCATTTTGTCATGCTCTATGTTTGGGTATTTTTATTATAGCCAGGACTAAATTATTTCTTCAAATAGTCCTCCATAAACAGTTCACAACAGAATTTGTCTTGTTTGCAGAATTTGTCTTAGTTGCAGTCCATCAATTTTCCAACCGTTTGTCTTCTTTGCTTCTTCCTCTTCCACACAGTGGTTACCGAAGACTGAAAGAAGATGCATTACCTACTGTCTTTGAAACATTCTCAAGGCAAAAGCGATGCACTGGTGATAGGGGGCAACGGACAAGCAAGCAAACACAGACGACCAGACAGGCACGGTAATACAGAGAAACACTCATCTTACCTGTCATTTTCACAAAGGAAATGAATGTCTCTTAGGGATGTGCATGTGATGCGGTGCAACTCGACGCAATACAGTGTGAAGAAAAAATAGAATACAATGCTATGCAGTTCAATATGGTACAGATACAGAAACAAGTAAATTTTTGATTATTGGTCACATTTCTAAATAATAAAGGCATATGGCCTCTACTAATAATTATATATTCATAAATGGGATTTTACAGATGCGAAGATGTTAGAAGCGGTGCATCTCGAGTTTATCCCGAATTGTATCTGGTGTATGCTTTTTTTAATCAGGGCAACCACATCAAAAACTTTTATCCCGATGCACCAATGGAAATCAACGAATATTATCATGCCTAACATCTTTGTTTTGTATTTTCCAAGGAGACAGACACGTTCCCTGAAGCAATCAAGGACTGTGTTAGAGCCTGACAATCAGCAGGGGACAGAGAGCTCTGCTGGTGCGAGAAAAGCTTCTGGAGGGGTGGACTCTCTCCTGGAAGACGCATCTGAGCAAAACAGTGCTGTGAACGAGGCCAAGGGGGCTGGGATGGGAACAAAGCCTCTTCCAAGTGCTAACTCTCCTTTGCCCTCCTCTTTTTCCCAATCCTCACTTCACATATCCCAAGTTCTGCTCTCTCCCTCTGAAAGTGCTCCCTCTTCCTCCCAGATAGCAGCACCTTTTCCTACAGACCCCCAGTCAGCATCCTCCCCTCAGCCTCCTTCCCCGTCTCGGTACATGAAACGACTGCCACCCCCACCGGGGTTTCATTTGCCCAGAGAGCATAGCTATGCCCAGCTCTGTCCCTCGGTGTGGAGGAAGCGCTACGACAGGGCTATCGATAGCTTGGAGAAGACCCTGCGACTACTCAATGCAGCCAGACGGAGGGAGACACGTCTTAGACACACGCTGCTGCGTCTGCGGGAGGACCGGCTTCGACAAACACTTCTGCACCTCAGAGGGGGAGCAAAGTGGAAAGAGAGCAGAGATAGGGTAAAACAGAGCCTACAAGGTGGTATCAGAGAGAGAGCAGACAGAGCCGTGAGACAGGGGACGGATGAGCAAGAAATGGAGATAGAGAGGATGGCGGAGGAGTTGAATCTCTTTGATGATGAGGCAGAAGACTCAAGTGAATGGGGAGGATATCCCCAATCATCATCGACAAGGGCAAAAGAGAAGATGGGCTACTGCTTCTACTGTGGAAGAGGGCAAAAGCAGCTTGATGACTTGGAGGAAGGAAGTTCAGGAACATCTGAGAAAGTTAAGGAGGGACTTGAGGATAAAGATGGTTCCCGGTGCCCTGAAACAGTTGAGAAAAACCAACACGACCAAGACGGTAAAGTTACAACCCAGAATGCTGGAGGGACTCAGGAAAAGATTGCAGACACGGGAACTGAGGCCTGTTGTTACTACTACTACTACAGTGGCTGCACAGGGGAGCAAGAGGGAAATGCAGTCGAAGATGTGCAGATAGTCACCATGGAGCTGCCGCAGGGCTGGCAGCTGTCACCGCAGCAGCAGCAAGCGCAGCCAGTGCAACCTCAAGCAGCTACGTTAAAAAGTGTGAGCCAGACAGGTGCACTCCAAGAACTCTGCAGGTTACAGGTACCATTGCAGCCAGAGAAGCCAAATCAGAAGTATCTCACAAGCTCTCTGTCAACAGGTTCACTGCAGGCCGTCTCGCCGTCCCAGGACTTGCATCTGCTGCAGTCGATGCAGCTCGAGCTGCATAAACCGCAGGTGCAGATGCAGCAGGTCGAGATGGTCCAGCGGGGCCTCACCACACAGCCACGGGTTTTTGTGATGGACTCTGTTGGTGAGGGAGTCGGGACTGAGGACCAACAGGTGTTTTGGGTACAAGAAGACAGGGACGGGCATCTGCTGCTGGTCCCGGTACCCGGGGAAGATGCGAGAAAAAGCACAACCCACAAAGATCTCAGGGACTCTGCAGTTCAGCCTCTGCTAGTATCAGAGGTGGCATTTCATAATGATGTGTCTGATGGCAGCCTGGACCCTTATCTGGAGGCCAGTGATGGAGGGCAAAGGGTCACAGGACAGGCTGGAAAAGAGGGGGGGCACACAGCAGAGGTTAGGACTGCTGCAGGAGGCGGGGATTTGAAGGAAAAGCTGAAGGAGCATTTAGAAGGCTTCCAGCTCCAACTCAGCAATGAATTTATAAATTAGCACCTCAGTCACCAAACAAGTATTGCAGTGTTCACAGTGTTGGAGGAGAATGTTTAGGGCAGCCTATTGAAAATAGCTGGCTTATTTTTCCATTTATATTATATTTATGATAATTGTTTACTTGTCCTACTTTGTTTTAAAATAACTCAGCAAAGATAAAGTTTTCTTTATAACCATTGATATTAACATTTCAGTTGCAGAGGTGATTTAATGTGCCGAAGTTGTGAAGGAATTAGACTCCGCTTGGTATTAATACGCTTCATTAGCCATAGCTATATAACAGTTCCACATTTAGTACTTGTGCTTCAGTGTCAATGATAAATTGTTATGAATGTAGGAGTGACCTGTAATTTTTGGTTAAAAAAAAATGTATGTTGTATCAATGTTCTGTTTACTTGTGTGTGTGGAGGGGGGGGGCTGGAATTATGCTTATATCAGATTATACATTTACATTTACAGCATTTGGCAGACGCTCTTAGCCAGAGTGACTTACATAAGTGCTTTAAGACTTCACAATGAATTT
>JABFEB020000045.1:17997777-18016020 GCA_019775895.2 Stomatorhinus ivindoensis | reverse complement strand
CAACGACCTGCGCCTTGCAAATCAACTAAATATACTGCTGCTTTGAAAGACAATTGGACAGTTCACACATCATCATCCCCCGCAGCTCCCCGCGCCGACCACAGACCACCGCCCCCACACCGACTGCTGGTGTGGCATCTTTGAAAGCTCACACCCCATCTCTTCATATTAAGGAGAGGGACGTTAACAAGGTCTTCAAGAATCTGAACCCCCACAAAGCTGCAGGTTCAGACTCCATCTCTCTGTTCACCTTGAAACGCTGTGCTGACCAGCTGACTCTTGTGTTCACAGAAATTTTAGATAAGACCTCCACCATCATCCCTGTGCCAAGAAAACCTAAGATCACTGGACCAAATGACTACAGACCCATTGCTTTGACACCTGTAGTTATAAAGTCCTTTGATGATCAGCTGCAAGCTGCAACCTTCCTTACAGGACTTGTACGTGTCGAGGTCTTTGAAAAGAGCAGGAAGATTTATGGCTGATTCCTCTCACCCTGGTCACAAACTCCTTCAGACTCTCCCCTCTGGCAGAAGGTTGCAGTCCAGTGGAACCAAAACATCACGACATAGGGACAGTTCCTTCCCCACCGCAGCCTGTCTCATCAATGAGGCCAGGAACACTTGCTCAAATACTATTTCCCCATTCTAGTACAAGCATGCTCTCTCACAAATATGTATATATTTCACATTCTCTGACTATTTATATTAGTACCTGTACATACTTTCCCCCGACAGTCCAAAGATATGCTGAGGCTACCTGGAGTAACTAAATTGCCCATAGGTGTGCATGTGTGAGTGAATGGTGTGTGAGTGTGCCCTGCGATTATTGTTGTCATCATTATTATTATTAGTATTAGTAGCAGTAGTATAATAAATTCCACATGCATTCTTGACATTTGCAGACTAGTGATGTCCAGTGCACAGCCATACAACACTGATATTGTTTGTGATTCAAGCCCTTTCACTCTGTGTTTAATCTCGTTAATGCTCGCCAAAATAACCCATTTCCGCTGTAACGAGATATTGGTTCAGCATTTACAGTTAATGGCAACTCATGCACATCTCTTGTGTTTCCAGATTTTGTTTACAGGCTGATCGATCGCTTATTGTTCTTCACATTACTAACTTAAAATTCCCACCTTGGCGCTACAGTTCGTATCAGCGCGGACAGTCGTCACCTTCGTGCTGTTAGCCAATGAAATGGATCCTAGTCGAGGATTCGGTGATGGTGGTGGGCGTGGTTTGCGTTGAACTGGCTCGGGGGTGAATGGGAGCGCCAAGGTGGCTAGCGTAATATTCACTGCTACTCACGCACGTATCTTTTTAAAGCACAGGAATCGTGGGCCAGTGTAGGTATTGAGTAAGTAACTACTTCATATGACATTTAGCGAAAATTAGACGCTTCTCCAGTCTATTTAATTCCATTTTGGGTGTTTCAAGCTGGATCGCTACGACTTAAAGTGGATTGGTTGGGCTGCTTCAAACTGTGTGGCGGTCATCGAACCCTACTTCCTCCGGACCACATGGAAATGCACAACACAGATGCGCTGTAAAACGGCGAGGATGTTTCACCTTAGCGAAATTCGAGTTAATTGAGTCTGGGAATAGCATAAAATTGCTGGTGAGTTTGAGCCATTCCCACGCGGTGAGAGTATATGTTATGAGCTCAGACTGCTGTGACCGCTGCAGAAATGTCCGACGGCTCGGTCGAAAGAATAACTGAGGTCGCGGAGGAAAGACAAGGTGCAGGGAACGGCGCAGCGCCCGAGGCGGCTTGTGGCATCGGGACATGCGGTGCCTGCGGAGCGGCCCACAGTCCCCACACGTGTCCCCAGCTCCTGCCGTGTCTGCACTCCTTGTGCAAAGTGTGTTTGCAGCTGGGCGCTCAGGAGCATGTTCGAGGTGAGGTTGGCTTGCTCTTGGTTTCATTGCTTGTTTTGTTTTTCCTTATGTAGGAGGCACAAATAATAGTCCTAGTCATTAATATTTAAGGTGGTAAATCCAAAATTTTTTTTCTGCACGTCTATTGGCAGATTTCCGTTCAGTCCGGATTTTTAAGAGTTTATTTCTTTATTGTCATAGCTGGAGCGCCATGATATTGTTCTTGGATATATCCCCTTGGAAATGTGTGTTGTTGCAAATCTATATGCAGTCGTTCAAAACACTTTATCAGTTTTAATTAATTATAGTACTTTAAAAAAAAACTGTTTTCAGAGAATTTACTTTATTAAGCATGTACTGGGTCTCTGCCACATTCAGTCTCATTTGCTCTATGCATAAACCCACCTGGGAGGTTCTGCTGAACTCCAGGCACTGTTTGGCAAAAGGCACACAATCCAGAAAACCACCATACCCACTGTGAAGCATGGTTGTGGCGGCGGCTAGGCCTGTTATCATTATTGCAATATCACCTGATTGCAGTTATTTCAACTGACTTGTGATTTTTTTTTTTGCATGATCATTAGAGTAGTCTCCATTCATCTGTATAAAAATAACTGGATGAGAGATAACCGTCATATTTCTATCACTATTTCCACATTGTTTCCTACTGTATAATGTTTGACGCTACTTTAACGACATCATCTCCTTGCACTTCTGAACTGATGCATACCACCTGCTCTATTTGTACCCATACATCTACACATGCGCAGCATTGCGCTTCACTGCAAATTTTACAATGGTGTCCCATTTGTACCACTTCATTTCACAACACTTTCATGACCCAGCCTGTTCGTATTGGTATTTCTTTCTAGTGCTTCAGTTTCATTTTAGTGGCTGCTTGTGAGTGATCTCCACCTGTTCAGCCCAATCTGTATGTTATGTGTGCAATGTATGTTATTTTGTCTATTTCCCATCCCACTGTTTTGGAGTATGATAAACAGGTGCATATAATTGGTATGCAAGTATGCTCTTGTCGTAAAGCGATATATGTGGCAATTTCTAGTAGCACGACAAATACACATGTATTTTATATGCATTCACGCTTTTATGACAAGGAATTACCTTGTGTTTTAGCCGTTATGTGGCTAATTGGTACTATCACAGTATACAGGCTAAAATGCACAGTGATTCCTTTTTAAAGCAGCACAAATGCACATGAAATAAATACACATTTCTATTTACAGTGAATGTGTACCAGTTATACGCATCACTGTATATGAATATGCTATGCTGGGTGTTAGAGTGGAAAAGATGGTAATCCTGTGTTATTCTATAGATGAACTTTGTGCTAAATGTATTGAGCTATGTATGTATTCACACTTATTGTGAAGAGCCTTGCCTGCAAACAAGAGGAAGGCCTTCTTGTTTGCAGGAGGTCTCACAAGAGGATCTGCATCTTATCAAGTTTACGAGCAGATCCACTCCTCACATTCCTGGTTCCCTAGCAACTGTATATACGTATTCCCTTGAGCCCCACACCCCTTCACCTTACTATAAAAATAAAGACACAGGGCAGGCCAGTGTGCCTCTCCCGTGCTTGCGTAGGAGGAGACACCCTTGCGCAAGTAAAAAAAGTTTTAGTCTCATCCTTTCCATTAAAGAGTCGAAGCTGCTGGTAGTTGGAGGTTTCCTCTGACACTGGGGAATTATGTTCTTCATACTATGAAGTTTGGCATCTTAAGCACGTGTTGGGGAAATAGCTTGCAGCCTACAGGCTACTCTGCAGTCGCCAATGTTTAAGCAAACTGCCGAAACTATAATTTTTATTTTTAGGAATAATAATTAAATCGTAACTAAACAAAAGAAATACAGCCTTTCCAGCCCCCCCCCCCATTTTTTCCATCGGATCTACAAAAATTTCATTATTAACCTTTAGTGCACTCAGTTGACGGAGATCCGTCTTGGCGACGGAAAATTTTACTCCATGTATCCCAGAGCGTTTAATATGGGATGTTGCCTGACATGTGGGCCACCGTTCTTCTACATGTCGCTGAATGCTGTTCCGCAAGAGCGAATCTCACCAGTGTGGTATGTTTGTTGCACCCCTAAGCTGAAACAAAAACACAATATGCCAAACTTTTTGGGCTGGAATGAACCAAAGTTTGTATGACACCAAAATGTCATGTTGGATAGTAGTACTTTCAACTGATGAAAATATAAATGTCAGATACGGGATATTTAAGTAATAGTGTTGAACCAAAAACTGGAAACAGACGACTGGAGTAAACACATGTAGAGCTGGGCGATATGGCGATATCACTATTTTTTACTGTATTGACGATATCAATAATTATCAATATTAGTTTCACAATGCTGTTCCATGTAATAAAAATATTATTAAAATAACCCTATTCGGACAAATAGAATGAATACATTGAAATAAGTATTTGTTTACTAATTGTTTTTCCAACATTTTACTGTTTACATACAAAATTCCCTTAAAATTATAGAAGGTTATTGATTTTCAAGGATTCAAAGAAACATCTCAAATGAACAAGACGTATAATAATGTAACAATGTGTAAAACTGTACTATTCCAAATATGTTGCAAAATAAACATGCAAATATTTCAGGCTGTGGCAAATAAAGTAACTTGCAAAAGGGTGTGATGACTTTCTGTGGGTGCTGTAGCTTTCATTAGGTTGGCTCAGACAGTGATTTCTTTTAACAGCTGATGCCATAGTTTGGTAGAATTGCCAACTGTAATTATTCAAGCAGATGTCTAACAAACTGAACTTTATTAAGCACTTTAAAATTCCATCATAACTATGTCCCTCTGAAAAACTATTGTATAGTGGTCTGTACAACTGAATGTGTGTCCCTCTAGTGGTGCGCATTAGGTAGGGCACCTCGGTCGTCGCTATATTATTGTTGCGGTCACCATATTGTAAATATCTAAGCCTGTTTTAAGAAAACGTGCCGTGACAGGTTTCACTTCAGTAAGTTAAAACCTGTTGCAGTCCTTTCCTTTTTTTAGTTTCTATACAGAACAAATGCCAAAAAACCTGTTTGTTATATGCAGATTTTTTGAAAAACAGGGTCTAAAATGAAATGTCTGTTTTATAACACATAGAGTAACAGTAAGTCGATTAAATGTTGATCCATAAATGTGTCCTGGAAAATGCAGATTATCAGCAAGATAGAAAAAAAAATTTATTTGTATGTGTCTCTCTGGACTGTGTTGTTCTAACGTGCTTGTGTGTTATGGATGTGTGGTTAGCATCACCATTTTATGTAGGGTTGGTTTTGGTCTGTTTGCCTGTGTATTTTATGAGTCTCTGTTGGGGATAGAAGGAAAAGCTCCACCCCGTGAACCCACAGAGATGAGACACCTGCAGTTTTTACTTGCAAGGGTAACCTCACCGTTCGTAGTGAGCTACAAAGGTTCAGTCCTCCTGGTCCTTTATTTTATACATGAAGATGAACAAGCGTGCATACCACACTCTATACGTCGTTATACATTCTACCAGGGGAGTGAGTGAGAAAGTAAAAACAATTTCCTAATAAGGAAGCGCATTCCCTCCTGCGGGAGAGAATGGACACTTAATGCTTATAGAACAGTTTTTATGGTTACATGTCAAAGAAACAGAGAACAGTATATTGCTGATTATACAAAGTGATTATAAATGTATGCAATTTCTCTCCATAGTCTCCATGCATTGTGCTCATTTGTATTGTGTACACAATCTTTAATATTTTGCATGGAGGAAGGCAATGGCTTGTAATACAAATGAAAAAGAGGAATTATGCTAGATTACTGTGTTTGGTGTGAGTGTGAAGTGTGTGGGATTTCAGAGCTGACCTGACCTGCTCCTGTCTGTCATGACTATAGTGCTCTTCTCTCTCCTCCTCCTCCTCTTAGTGTGTCCAGTGTGTAATGGCAAGTACACGCTCATGGAGGTCAAGAATGATCCATTCTTCAGGGGGCACACCTACAATTCTGGAGACCAAGTGGAAAGCAAGGTGATGGTGCATGTTGAAATAAAGTGTATTTTGGAGTTTGGAGAATAAAGAGAACTACAAGTTGCTACAGTAGCTCTTCATTGGTTGGGACAGTTTCTGTTACATGTGCGCCGATTGTATTGGCTTACTACCAGTATTAGCCAATGCAGCAACAATTGGCCATCAGCCGATGCTACAAAAAATGAGCCGACATTTACAACAAATAATTCCCTTTAAAATGGTGACCGATATGACACCCATGTGTTTGGCAAACATTGCTCTGCTAAACTTTCACAAGGAGGATCTACTAATACATAAACAAATTTGTTTGCTGACCTTAAGGTGAGATGGGGAAGTGATGACTACAGTACTGCTGAATAGCGCTAGTCCAACAGTAAGGCGAGCATCTGATAGCGAAAGAGAACTCAACGAAGATGGTGCAAAATCAAAAGATAAACCCAGTAATTTTCAGGGTAATATCACACCTGAAGATCAACCCTTCTTATCCCACTCAATGTATGAGGCTGTTTTTTCATTGATTTGATTAATTTAATAAATTCAACATTTGTCAATTTTGTGAAATTTAAACTCTTGGCATAAGAACACACAACCACAGTTAATCTCAAACATCTCAGGTTTGAGGTCCTTAAAATGAGTTCAACTCCATCAATTCCTCCTCCTCTTGTATTCTAAGCTCTCAGGCCTAAAACATAACGTACCCAATATACCTCCCTTCTGGGGCCTACTAATGTCCAATTTTACTTCCACACTGGCCTTACATCCATTTATGGTGATAAAGCGCAGCCTAGTCTGAGTTGCTTGCTTAATGCATCTCCTCTGGCTTCATACACTCTCACACAGAAATGAGTAGCCAGCGGTCTTGTGCTGAATCTGAATTTTCTCTGAACATGACTCTTCTCTTGCTCAGTGTGGGGGCTGCGAGGAGACACCAGTTTCTGGTTGGTGTGTGGAGTGCGGCGAGGCCCTGTGCGCAGCCTGTGTGCTCGCCCACAGGAGAGTGAGGGTGACCCGAGACCACAAGGTCCTGCCGCAGCAACGGTCCAAAGGTTCGTACTAAGCATATTGCAAGGGTTCTCAAACTTGGTGATCGATGGTCTACATAAGTCTTGGGTCCAGAACAAGCTTCAATAACAAAACAGCTTTTCATGAACATTTGAATTACTTATAACTTTCTATATTGGACATCAGTTTGTAACAATAATAGTATATTATGGGAGCTTAAAGACTGGTTTAACATTCGCTGATCATTTAAATTTTTTATTTTATATTAATTCATAAGATGCATTATTGGCTGGGTCCGGATTATCTTGCGGTTCAGTCTACATCTGGTATATTGATTATTATCGATTGAATTTTCCGAAGCAGAAATATAGATGCAAGCAAAAAAGGTATTAGTTGATGCACTGAATGTAATTTAAGTACCAAAATAATTGTATCTGCTCTATTTTTGCTCCACTAATTGTATCTCTTCTTCCCCATGTAACCTCCAAGTTAGTAGTGGTGCTTATGGTCCACCAGTCAGCAAGCTATTTCTGTTAGCGCCTCCCCAGTAGTTCGCGTTTGAGTGAAAAGTACCTAGTCTGGAGTAGGAACTGAAAAAGGGTCCCGGAAGTGCCTCCGTTGCACTATACTCAGCCCGAGGTTGTTCGGTGTGAACATGACAAAACTTCCTGGTCCTGGAAAAAGGTTTCTGCAATGGGAAAGCACCTATGGTTATTCTGGTGATCTAGAAAACAAATGTATTTGAAGCATTAACATTATTTCCATAGTGGTATATTGCATTAAGTGTTCCTGGGAATAGAAAATGGAACAAGAACCAAACTGCTGTAGTGGTTATAGGTAGGAAATTTGCCACCTAACCATCATAGTCATGTTCATTTTACATATTTGTCCTCCTTTAAGTTAAGCTCCTCTCTTTCAGATTTCTCACTGGCTCTACTTCATTTCAGGCGGTGTTCCGATAACCTTCTGCCCTATACACAAGCAAGAACCAATGAAGCTCTTCTGCCTGTCATGTGATCAGCTGACTTGTCGTGACTGCCAGCTGACCTACCACAGGAATCACCGGTAAGGTGCTTCATGCCCAGTCAAAAATAATAACATCCTCTGAATCTGAGGTGGAGCAATTGCACACAAGGCCTCGGGGCAAAACATCAGTCAGAGTTTTACCAAGGGCAAAAATTCCACCTCCAGCTGCCTGCCAGTCTCATCTATTTCTGTCGCAAAAATGATAGTGTATTGTCTAAGTGAACTGCGATGGGCTGGCCCCCCGTCTAGGGTTGTTCCCTGCCTCGTGCCCATTGCTTCCGGGTAGGCTCCAGACCCCCCCGACCCAGTAGGATAAGCGGGTATAGATAATGGATGGATGTCTAAGTGAATAGGGTATAGGTTAATTAGTTAACCTCATTCTCGTAATGCGTCCATGCATCCGGGTATAGCCCATTCAAATGTCATGTAACCTACTTTAATGCATTTATTTATACAGCCACATATTTCCCACATTTTGACATCAGTGATACAGTGATGCCAACCCTCCCCATTAATCCGGGCTTGGGACCAGCACCAAGTTGAGCTAACTTGCTCCCTTAAGTGGCTAGATTAGGCTAAATTATATACACATTTACAAAGACTACAATAAAACATTCCAAAATATTTAGTCAAACAAAATGCAGCTTAAAGAACGCCGCCTACCTGGCGAAAATGCAAACAAATTAAAAGGCCCATGACATATAATTGGGCTACATACAGTCGTTAGACAGACGAGGACATTAGGCAGCTTTTCGATCCTACCCATCATGCACTGCAGTTCTTTGCAAGTTCCTCAAATGGAAACCTTAAATATAAAAGGAACAGCTTAGTTTGACTTCAGAAACATTACTATGTATTATATTTTAAGTTTGTTGTAGGGATTTTACAGATTTTTCCCCAAAAATTGCACCATACACCCACCATAATGTTATAATGTTTACCCAAGGATGTATACAAAAAAATGACAGATACATAAAATCACAAGTCAAGTGTAAGCAATGTGTTCTAGCTGTCAAGAGCTTTGGAGAAATTATATCAGTGTAACTGTGTGTATTTAGTATATGGGAGGGTCCTCTACGATTTGGGGGGGTGGCCCCGCCTGCCCTGCCTATAGCTCCACCTGCCCTGCCTATAGCTCCACCTGCCCTGCCTATAGCTCCACCTGCCCTGCCTATAGCTCCACCCCTACTCTGAATGATAGTGCCGTTTCATTTTTGATTTGTATTTTCTGTCTACTGAGAGTTCCAAGTACACTACCGCAGAGGGTAGGTATGTTTTTTTCTTTACTAATAACATTTTATTTTGGTAAGTTAAATAATGGCAAAATGTCACGTGTTTACTTTTATTTCCAAAGAGTTTCAGAGCTTCTTATAACCCTGATGTCACTTGTGTATTCTTGTGTCCTAGATATTTATGGATATTGTCTATAATTAAACTTGCACACTAGGTACCTCTGTGTGCCTTACCTGAGTGGTGGACCGGATTGACTGAATTGACTGTTTTGTGCTCTGTCTCAGGTTCCAGTTTGTCAGTGAGGTCATGGCTGATTTCAAGCAAGATGTCCGCAATCTGATGGAGAAAGTTCAGTGTCAGAAGAGTCATGTTCAGAAAAGCCTGCTAGACCTGGATGGAAGGTCAGGTCTCACAAGCCGTTTTTGCTCTGCCCATCACCGCCATGAGTGCTGTTCCAAGTCCCTTGTTAAACTTAATGTCTGCTGCTGGATCCCTCAGACGGTCAGACCTCACAGTGCTACAGTACGAGGTGAAGATGGATCTTCGGAACACCATCCTCTCTCTTCGCAATGTGCTGGTGGCACGGGCGATACAGCTGGTTGAGGAGATGAAGGTATGTGCAACAGCTTCACAGTATTCTCTGGAATCAGCCACCATACCACCTTCAGGTCAGACCAGGTAATCTATCTGAAGCTAAGTAGGTTTGGACCTGGCCAGTACTCGGATGGGAAACCAGCTAGGAAAGCTTGGTTGCTGCTGGAAGAGGTGTTGGTGCAGCCAACAGGCGGAGCCCATCCTGTGGTCAGTGTGGATCCCAGTGCCCCAGTTTAGTGATGGGCACACTGTGCTGTAAACATAGTACCATCCTTCGAGTGAGATGTAAAACCCAGAGGTCCTGACTTTTTGACGTTGTAAAAGATCCCTGGGCGCCTTGTGAAAGAGTAGGGGTGGTACTCCAATGTCCTAGCTAAGATTGCCCACTGTGGCCCTTTCAAATCCGGCCTCCTTATCATCCTCTATATCTGATTGGTGAATTCTCTCCTGCCCCATCACCACCTTAGCTACTGTGTGGTGAGCATGCTGGCACAGAATGACTGCCGTTGCGTCATCCAGGTGGGTGAGCACGGTGGTGGGGGTTGAAGTGGCTTCCAGTTGGTTCTGTAAAGCACGTTGGGTGACTTGGAAAGCTCTATATAAATGTAACATTGATTCGAAATTTTCCATGAGGATGTGCAGAATGTCCAGAGCTGTAATCAGACCATTCTCAAAGCAAACATTGCAGTATCACCGAATAGCACTCAGCAGCTGCCAGCTTGTCGCAGACTGGTGGGATCTTTTCTCATTTGACTGCTCCAAGGAGCACCAGGAGAATTGTTTATTTAGAGATTACTTTAAAAAAATTTTTTTTTACCTGTTTTGATTATTCTTGGCTCTTCTGTGCTTAGGGGTACTGTGGACGTGAGATGGACATCATTTTTAAGAGGCAGGAGGTATTGCGAAAGCTGAAGGAACATCAGGAGCACGTCCTGGCCTTTGCAGAGCGGGCCCTGTATATGGATGACCATTATGCCTTGCTTACCTGCAAGAAAGAGGTGGGCAGCCTGAGACGGAGGTCCTGGGTGGATTATTGGCTGTGGTAAATGGTCTTTGTGGTCTGTTATTGGCTGTGGTAAATGGTCTTTGTGGTCTGTTATTGGCTGTGGTAAATGGTCTTTGTGATCTGTTATTGGCTGTGGTAAATGGTCTTTGTGGTCTGTTATTGGCTGTGGTAAATGGTCTTTGTGGTCTGTTATTGGCTGTGGTAAATGGTCTTTGTGGTCTGCTCACCGGTTCCTGTTCCTGTTCCTCACCTACATGCCCATCCAAGATCCAGCGGCAGCTGCAGACCCTTTTGTCCTGCTCCACCCAGCCAGCCACTTCCATGATAGAGATGGAACTTCAGTTTGAACAGGAACTCCACAAAATCATCACTAATTATGGTGTGTGGCACATTGCATTTATTTTATTTCTACCTCTTCTTTAGCTGTGCTATTGTGTTATGGGGCTAAAATCACGAGTGAGAATCGGATTCAGGTATGAGTTTTTTTTTTTCTGGAATAAGGCTGGCTTCTCTCCCCATCACTTAATTCAAGGCCCAAACCAGGTGTTAAGTTATTAATTAGATTCCTTTTAACTGGCGGGGAAACATTAGTGGTAATGTTCACCTAGGTAGGTATCTGTATTTTTCAGTCATGGTCTGTTGGGGCTTTGATACCGCACTTAAGATTTCACCAGCTCCCTCAGGGTTATCAGTCTCTGGTAGCTGCTTCAGGCTGCCTCATTGTCCAGAGTCATCAATCCCTCACCCTGGGAAAACTCTGTAAATGCATCTGTGTTTGCTGGCAGGTGCTCCAGCAATCTGAAGTGCACTTTGGCTCCCCAATCATCAGTGTGTCCAACTCCTGTCCTTTTTTCTGCCCGGCCTATAGATGATAGACACATTTTGTTTTTTCAATGTGCTGTAATATTAACTTTAAAAAATCTTTTTAATTATTGATTTAATTTATTGATGACAAATTTAAATGTTTGTCCCACTTTCATTCCTTTAGGTCGAATTTTGGTGAAGAATGTACCATTTAAACCTTCAGATCATCCCTTTCCTGGCAAGCATCCTGAACTTGTGCCGGAACCTCGCCCAGCGCCGGAATCTCGCCCCGCCCCCGAACCTCGCCCCGCCCCCGAACCTCGCCCCGCGCCCGAACCTGCGCCACCCAGGCAGAGCCCTGATACCCCCAAACCATGTTCTGTTCAACCAGATCTACACCTCTCTCCTTTAGCCCACCAAAGTTTTGAATGCTCCCCCGTCCCTGTCACTACTACCCAGACACCCCCTTCTGTTGTGGGACCATATTCCCATCCTTCTTTAGTCTCTCCCTTTCACCTCGTCTCCTGTCCATCTTCCGTTATTCCGCATCACTCTTGGACAAAAATGCCTGTAGTGTCTCTCTGTTCACCCAAGGTGACTGGAAAATCTGCGGCTGCCTGTGATGTGCCTCCTGCCTGTGCCTTAATGGTGACATCTAGGACATTACCCATGCCACTTTTTCTTACCTCCTTTGTCAATGTCATGGTACCCATGGCTCCCCAGACAGTTAGACTGGTGCAAAATGTAAAAGCCAACCTTGAGAAGGAAAAAACATTTCATGCAGCTGGAATGCAACCTAAGTATGAAGCCGCACATGCTTTTAGCCAGACCACCACACCTCAGAGTCTGGGATCTGCCGTCACACCAGCCATGTGTGTAGGCTCAGCTCAGACCGTCATCAAGCCGTCTCCGGAGACCCCCAGCAGTGTGCTATCTGTGAAAGCGCTCGCAGATTCTCCCTGCGAGAGGCTGCCCCCAGCTGCCGGCCCACCAGAAGCCAAGCAAGTTCTCCCAGCCTCTGAGAACGAACCAACCTCCACAGTAATGGAAGCAGACACGCCTTTGTTCACTGAGGATTCAGTCACTGAGGGTACAGCCAGCAGCCAACCTTTTAGCGCAGATGAGAGACTGGCTGCTCGGGTCACTGCACCCATGAGCACAGACATTGCGACAGTAACTATGGTCACTGCAGACAATAACACGGGCATTGGAAATGCAGTTATAGCAGCCACGGTCACTGGGGCAAAGAGTGAGACAGCTGTGCTCATTGAACACCCTACCACCATGACTGCAGGCAGCAGAAACGAAATTGTGCCTCAGGAAACGACTACAGATAGTGGTGACAGGGTAACTGTTACACTCATTGACATGCCTGTAGCTAATACCACAGCTGGGGCAAGAACCACTGAACTGGTAGGTGTGAACCTGCCTGTCGACGGAGAAGCACCCGAAGCGAACCGCTCCGCTGCACTCGCAGAGCCTGACATCGCCGCGGGGCAGCACCTGTCCCAGGCAAATGGACAGATTCGGATCACAGCTTCCGCTTGTGGCCAAAGTTCTAGCCCAACTGCGAGTGGAAAACGCAAGCCGAGCCAGAACCGTACAGTTTCCTCCGAGCCCTCCACATCGCCTTCACGTTTCCGAGAGGCTCCGGAAGGACGCGCGGTGACCTCCCCTCAGGCGGACCCCTTAAGCCCTGAGCTGGGTCAACAGAAGATGTCTGGAGGATTCACCAGTTTAAAGAACGCCAAGGTAGGATCCCCCCCAAACTCCACCCAGGTTATATCAGAAGACGAAAGCGTCAGGTGTCCCCTTCAGGTAGGTGCGTCATTGAGGTAGACGGTTTGATGTTAAGTGTCCTAGTATCTTTTGCACCTGGCTGACTTCTCTGTCCCGTAGGGGGATGATGACAGTGGGGAGACCAACCTGGATAGTGGGAGTAAGTATGAAATGCACTGTTATACCAGTGTTCCCAGTGAGAGGAATGCTTTGCTTTGGGGCTATAAAAATTAATAAAATAACCTTGTTGGTACCAGGGGGAAATTCTCACGCATACGCCAGTGCATAATGTACAGCCAGGCATATAGTGCAAAAATACTTTTGTATTACATATTTGACTAATGTATGTGTCAGCTGACTGTGCTAACCAAACCTGTTTTACCTTCAATCAAAAAAAATCGTGATTAATGTATTGATTGTTTTTTGTATCACTTTTTTACAGGGATCCGAGCTTTCAGTGAGCCGGTGGACAGGTATAAATCAGGCTGTTTTCTGTCCAGTGAACGGAACGTCAGTCTTTTATTTTCATACATTGCAGTGTTCGGTTTTTGAATGTATTCTTTAATGCAGTCTAACGGCCACCAATGCCGCTATCAGCTGAATTAGCGCCAATCAGTTGCATCTACACTGTCCATGAGTGTAAAAGTGGTCTCCTTCAATCCTCGTAGGTGCTTGCTACCTTGTGTCTCCTTGATTCGAATTCCCATCACCATGCCGCCTCCGGGTCGTCCTCTGCCCAGCTTCTATGTCGTCCCAGGCACCAAGAAGAATGAGATCCTGCTGCGGATGATGGAGGAAAAGGGCCAGGTACCTGACCACGGGGAACAGCAACATGCACCATTCACCTTGTACCTGCTTTCCCACTGTCCTTCAGCCTTCGCTAAACTGCACCGCTGCTGTCTCCCCCTGCAGTTTTCTGTCTCTCTGGATTCTGCCACTGTGTCCACTTGTCTGAGAGTCCCTCTTCCCCCGCCCGTGAATGATCGGGCGCGGTTTTGTGCGGTTTGCCGCGTCCCAGGGGCAGCAGTCGTTTGTTCAGTGTGCAACTGCAGTTTCCACAGGAGGTGTCACATCCCGTCGGTCAACTCCGAAGCAAGGTAAGGTGCAGACCTGCACGGGTCACTCATTCGAGAATATAGGTCTACTGGTATTGGTGTCAGTATGGCATCTGGGGAAGAGAACGCCATTATATTAAGTAGTTTTGAGAACGAGGGGAAGGCATGCATCTGGCATGCTGTTGGGTGACTGTGTGGAATCACGAGCTGTGACTGTTCAACTCGGCTCAGCGGCGTAGTGTACCTCTGCAATTCAGCTGAGTTAACACCTTACAGTGTGTCGAATTGATGCCGTAGGTACGGCACAGCTGCATATCTTATGCCTAGCCTGATGCGCAGCTCCCTAGAAATGTAACTATGCATTGCAGCAATGCAGACCGCAGTAACTATGAATTGTCCGCTTGGAATCCCATCATGCACCAGCATAACAGTTTTATGTGATTTACTGTATGTTGATTGTTGACTGTAATTTTGTAGTTTCAATTGTTCATTTAATTGTATAAATTTTGATCATCGTTTTGCATGCTCGACCTATTTGGAGATGTCTAAGCTTCAACATACTGAAGTTTTAGCTCTAGGTATATTTTAATGGTTTCATAGCCAAAAACCTAACTGAAACTGCATTAACAAATTAAACTCTAGTTTGTGGATTAGCAGATATCAAAGCTAACTTTTGGTTAGCTGTGGCAACCACTGAAATCCAAGTATAGTTTAAGTATTGTGTAGTATTAGAGTTGTTGCTGTACTGAGTGTAAGCAACTATACATTGGACGGTCCTTTCATTCATGGAATCTTAAGCTTATTCGCTAGTTCCTCTGTCATTCTCCAGCAGCGGCCACTGGCAGTGCATGCTGTGCAGGGACTTCTCGGATGTGGGGGATCAGTACTGCAGTAGTGTGGATGGGTACCCATCCCTAAGCCTCCTGGAGCAGAGGGTAAGCCTAGCTTTAAGACTGGCCTCCATTTCACACCCAGCACATTGTTTTTCCTCCTGATTTTGTGAATCAGTGGTTCTCAATCCTGTTCCTGGCGCCTCCCCCTGCCAGAATGTTTTCATCCCAACCCTTCCTTCATCAGGCTCATATGGTCCTTAATAGGCTAATAATGAATGTGGCAGGTTGAATGCAGTGTGGGTTGGAATGAAAAAATTCGGCGTATAATTTTGACACTGTGATGACACTGTGAAATTTTTGATCTTTTTGCATTGAAGATGCATGGTATGTACTCATTTAGTCACAGAGAATAGTTGTATACATCATTGAAAGTGCAATATTGCCATGGCATGCAGTGCTGACAGTTTTAGGATGCGTGCTTAATTCTGCAAAAATGTATTGCTTTCATAAGTTAAGTCCATTAACGAGCAATGTGCACATATCTTCCACACAGACATTTTTCAATAAATGTCATTCTTGCCATTAATTGCAGTAACACAAATGTTTGTCGCCCAAGGTGTTACTAATTAAAAAGTACCCAATGAGACCGGTTGTCAATGAACTTTTTAACTCGGAACAGCTCTTTTAGAACTATGATTTGGGTTTCAATTTATTACTACTTGAATGCTGAACTTAAACCCTTCTGGTTGCTTCTCATGTGATTTTATTTGTTTTGTAAACAAATCAAACGAATGGAGTAACATCCCAGGGCTTTCTGTGAGCACTGTACATGTCGATGCTGAGAGTATGTAAATGCTTAACTATAGCTGAACACAATAAATGCTATGTGGTTTAAATCCTACGTCAGATTTTTATTTTTCTGTGGAGGCGTGAGCAGTGTTCCTTTCATGGCTACCCTCTCACACCAAGCTTTCTAACAGTATGTGTCCAGTCATTTTGCTCTGTAGTGGAGATTAGAGACTAGACGACACTATGTGTGGTGTGTGTGTGTGTGTGTGTGTGCGCACGCGTGCGGGGGGGTGGGGGCTACAACTCTTATTTTAAATATGACATAGCTGGTAGATAACTATACACTATTTATGTATATCTAAGCAAGGAAGTTCTGTATTAGCAGTTGGTTAACTAGGAAGCTTCTTACGACTGCCTCACCATTCTCCTCTCTTGTCTCCCCCTACTGGCAGAAATGTGAACACGTGCTACTTGTGCTGTTGTGTGACACAAACAGCTCGGCCCTGTACCAGCCAGGAGAGGTGCGAATCTTTGATGTGTGGTTTGCCTCAGCAGAGCATCCATTGTCGAAGGGGTTGTCTGCACACCGGTCTGGGTGATTAACTGGATTTTGTCTTATTTTCAGTTTCATTCATCTTCTCACTCCTCACGTAGCGTCAGCATCATGAGTATACAGGGCCGTCTGTCATGGGAACTGAAACCTCTTTACCGCACACCCTCTCGGTTTGTGGCTGACGTCCGGCTCCTGTTTGACATCCTAAAAGGTTCAAAGGTATGATCCTTCGGAAGCTTTACGGCCCGCTTCTCCTCCTGTTCTCTTGTTCTGTTTGTTGGTGCATGAAGGTGGTCACCTCACCTATGCCTTACTGCAACTCTGCCTGTCAGGAATCCAGCAAAATCGCCATGCTGCAGAGCCGTTTTGAGAAGACGCTTCTCAAAGTTTTTGGGAAGAGCATTGGCGACTTTCCGGAGTATGCAAAAGAATCCAAAGCACTCCAAAAGAAGCCAGAGGCTAAGAGATGGGTAGAAACGGCAAACCCGAGATGCAGCGAGACGTTGAAGAGGATGAGAGAGTTCCTAAGGAAGACCCCGTGTGAGCCAGCCACGAAACGCCATAAGGATTGCTGCAACAGTTGACTGGCGGGAAAAGTATTTACCACATTTCCTGTGAAATGACATTTCCATGTTTATTGTTTTTCTTTAGTACATTTTTACAATAAAAGTGGTATGTATTTTAATGTGTGATTTCATATTTTAAAGCAGGATTTGGATATTACGTAGTTTATGTATCACACTCACTATCCACATTTTATAGTAGATTAATCACCTTTAGAACACTTGGGAGAAAAGAATACAAAAAACACTAAGTGCCTGGTCAGTTTTACACAGTCACTCTTCTTCATTATGATCACAACAGTCATACTTTTTGCTATGCACTGGCATCCTGTCCAAAGGGTTTCCTTTTTTCATTTACATCTTGGAATGGGATTCTGGACTAATGTCGTGTAGGATCTGCATTTGGCAGGTAACGTAACATCCATGGACATTAATCCTGCCCGGGAATGAGAGTATCTGTCACCACTACCTATGACTACTAGACATTATTTCACGGAAAAAAAAGATCAATGCCATTAATTTCTTTGGCAGAAATATCACACATCAGTTATTTTTCGAAGCAAAGAATCTAGTTCTCTGAAATGGCTATGCTGAGTGAATAACACAATTTGCCCAAGAATTCAAACAATACAGAGTCAGTTATACGTACCCATGTGAAGATTCATGCAGTGTAACAAATCTGACTACAAATGCTAAACGTTAACGCGAAAATGTGTTTAAAATAAATGCATGGTTGAGACCATAGTGATTCAACAGTACTTTTTAAATCCATGGTTATTTGGCGCCAGATGTATAATGTTAAATGTACAATTTAACATTATACAGATGGAACAAAATAGATTCGTAAAATAACTAGTAGGGCTAGTACACGAATATATATATATATATATATATATATATATAAACTTCTCATATATATATACAAATATATATACACATATATATATACAAAAAACTTCTCAGTATCATGAACAATACATCACATCCCTTACACGAGTCACTTGTCATACAGGAGTATGTTCCGCCATAGGCTGAGACTACCAAAGTCAAAAACTGAACGCCACAGGACATCATTCATACCAGTGGCAATTAAACTCTAT
>JABFEB020000045.1:17973924-17989583 GCA_019775895.2 Stomatorhinus ivindoensis | reverse complement strand
TTTTTATGGTGTGGATCGGGGACGGGAGGACTTTTCGAGCGTCAAGCAGAGCTCCAAGTGAACAGAAGAACCTACACCACCCCTTCGGCACTGGTGTCATCTCATGCTTCAGGTTAGATGGGAAATGATGCTTTATTTGCACAAGAACAAGTACATTGGAATGTTTTTTCCCGCATAACCCATTTGTTCTTCGAGATATGCATATATATGGGTGAGAGTTATGCTTGGGGTCTAAGTACAGGGTCAGGCCATTTTCGCGGCATCCGTGGAGCTGGATGACCTGCCTGTAATGGTGTGGGTCATAGACTCTCCACCTCTAGGCTGAATAAAGGGTAAGAATTTACATTAACTGTACCCTTGTAATACCTTAATAATGCATTCATAGAACATTCATAAGCACCATGTCAGCTTACCTTAACATCCTAACATGTCTTAATAGCTGCAATATGCATTAATAACAAACATTTTACAATTATAAGATTATAATGTTTTGTCATTATCATATAATGTTTTTTATTAATGTATATTAGAGCTGAATGTTAGGTGCACTATATGTTCTATGAATGCCTTATGAAGATGCAATTAATGCAAAGCATTACTAAATATAGTGTCTCTTCAGGATTAGGAAAAACAGAACAAAGAGGCAAATTGGCAATGCGTGATAAACCATTGATGGATTACCTCCATACTGCACGATGCTGCATCTCCATCTTATGCATCTCCAAGCCAAACACTTCATGGGCGTCTCCTCCGGGGGCATTGGGGGGGCGTATGGACACCCTGACAGATTCAGAGGGACAGCACTTGACAGGGGTCCTTCAATGGGTAAAATTATGTATAAAATTCGGTCAGGGGCTCCAGAATTTCTTGGTACTTCTATTTCTAGGTATTTCTAGGTACTCCCCAGCTCTCAGGAAAAGCGGCACTTACACCTCAGAGCCACACCAGGCTTCCCATACAGGGGACATACAGGGAAATACTTCACTGAACTCTGCACAAAAAATAGGAATACAAGTAAGAGTACAAGATTTTACAGAAGACATGGTGCAAGACATCTAAGACAATTAGCGATGTGCCTATCTGGTCAATTTTGATCCTATGTGTAAAACCTACCTATACTTCGTTATCTAACTGCATTCCATGGATGAATATGTTCCAGGAATCTCTGTCATTGTTCCACTGTGCAGCTGAAAGTGTTCAAGCTCCTACTGCTCTGAAAGAGCCCAGGGAGATAATGTGACAACGTGAACATAACATAGTTAATTCGGGTATTAGTTAAAGCCCACTAATGAGCTCTGGATATCTGACGCGCTAACAGAGTAATTACATTAACAGGAGAGCGGGAGACTGAGGACTGAGACACAAGAAGCACAAAATGAGAATAAATTGCCGTCCAGGGGCAACCGTGCTAGCACAGCGATCTGGTCTGTGATATGAATCTTATAGCGCTCTACATAATCCATGCATGTACTATCTATTCATTTTCCTTAACCTTTTACCCACTACAGGCATATTAAACCTGGGGGCGTATCCCAGCCTGCACAGGGCACAAAGCAGGCAACCCCCAGGATGGCAGGTATGCCCTAACAATCACAGCACATAAAAATCTCAAATTGAATCAAAATCACACTATTCAGCCGGGGGAACATTAACAGATAATCCAAATGGCCATAATTATTTGAAAATAAAATGTAACATAAAACATAAATGTCCCTCCTAGTGAATTTTCTTACTAATGGAATACGTACCCAGGCCCAAATGATAGAAGGCTTGGACTGTTGAATTGATTTTAGATATATCAGTACATTATGCTCTGGGCTGCTTGGTGCTTTGACCAATCGGGGGTAAGCAGGTGATGTCATCCCTTTCATTTGACCCTGGTGAGATGGGGAGATACTGCTGAGGACTTACCAGTGCGGTTATGTTATTTAATAGCTGATTTTCTACTGCGAAGTGCTGACACCAGCAGCGAGATACTTGTGCTCAGGGGAACAAAGCAGAGGTTTAATCCTCCTCTTGTGCTGCCTCTGCACAGCACGAAAAGACAGCAACACATGGATGGTCACAGTGAAACAGCGGGCCTTTCCGCTGCAAGCCCCAAGCTGCAATCGCACTGTCGTGTACGTACCCGTGCCAGAGAGAGCAACGGGGACGGGCGTGGTTGGGACAGACTTTCCGGGTACTTTTCGCAATCAAACGAAGTTCTCTGTCTGAGAGCATTCAGCTGGCTGGCTACATGGCTTAACACCAGCATGGTTAGCTCCTCTTGTCTAGAGTTAGTCACAGCCTCTATCTCTCCATCTCAGCTCTCAGTCTCCCAAGCCCCTTATCTCTGAGTCTCACATATGCCTTGGGGTTCCTGTTGTGTCCCATCTTAGTTGATGGCATGCGAAGCTCAGAGGCCACTGAATTGTGGCTGATTTAGGGCCACCGATATGTCAAGTAGTGCCGGAGACTGGCTGAGTTATTTCTCCCATCACTCCTGTTAGTACACGAGTCCATTGAAACCAGATCCCACCAAATGCCAGTGTGTCAAGGACGTGATCGATGGGGCTCGTCAAGCTTCTTTGTTTGTGAGTAGCATAGCCAGGGGTGCATATGGGCAGCATGATATACCCGTAGTGCATTCGTGTGCCTGTCTCCCGGCTCCATGCATTTATACATTGGTATTGTTTTTTGTGGGGAAGATGATGGCGCAGGAGGTAGCACTATTGTTCGGCAACTCTAGGGTTGCAGGTTCAAGCCCTGGTTCCTCCTGACCCCATCAAAGTGTCCTTGAGCAAGACACTGAACCCCCAGTTGCTCCCGGTATGCAGGTTGGCACCTTACATGGCAGCCTCTGCTATGGGTGAATGAGAGGCATAATGTAAAGCGCTTTGGAATAAAGTGCTATATAAATGCAGTCCGTTTACCATTTACTGTGAGTACAGTTGGCCATAGTATTCCCTGTTCTTCGGCCCCACCTAGGGCCCTGGCCCCTGGGCTGCATCCTGCACGCTCTTTCTGAAAACAGAAAGTTCCAGGTGGTCCAGGAACCTTCCTGAGAGGCGCCGACTGCGGCATGAACCTACGCTATTTTTACCTGGTGCTGCCACAACTCCTGGCACATTGCAAAATGTTTTGGTGCAGAGAAAAGGTTTCTTAAGGGACAGGATGTTCCTTCAGCCCCCCTTATCATGACTCCTCGCCGTTTTCTTCAATTTATTTTTTCTTTTTTTTTTGGGGGGGGTGGTATTTAAGTTATCCTTGCTTTGCTTGTTTAGTCTATCCTTTAATCTGCAGTTTTTCTCAGAGCTGGGGTGTGGGATGCATAGCTTCTGGAGCAAAATAAAAGCAAAGAAAACAAAACTAGGTAAGGAGATGACATGGGACTCCTAGTTAGTGCAGCCTGTATTCTTGAATGTATTTACATGTATTAAATCTACTAAGGTCCTGCTTCTCCAGGACTGTCACTGTCATTACAAACTGACAGCTGGCAATGTCATTGTGTGACTCCAGTGACATCTCCGACTTCTGCTGGCATGTGGCGGGTAGCCAAAAGTTTGGAGACACCAATTGAGGGATCACGCTCTTGACCCAGGGATTTGAACCAACAACCTTCCGAGTCTCAACCCACAGCACTACCCCCCCCAACAAATTATTCTTACATTTTTTATTTGTTTTTATATTTATTATTCAATTATTATTATTTTTGGCCAGTGCCTAATTCCATATATGTTATTTTATAGCTTCGATGTCTATAATTATTACAAAATGTAGAGAATAGTATAAATAAACTGTTCCTTGGGTATGTCTATCCAAACATTTTACTGGTACTGTAGATAAAAGTGTCGGCCCGCATATGAGGGAAGGGGGGGTAAATGTCCTCTAACATTAATGATTTTATTGAACCTCCCTGCTGAGACGTGTAGGTGCACACCTGAAGCCCAGAACCTGTCGCGAGTGGGGGGGGGGGGGGGGGTGGTACGTGACCCCAGACACCTAGGCTAAGACAGACGTGTGAGCGGAGCCACACGCGGGCACCCTGCAGACAGTGGAGAGACAGAACATTCTGGATGAAGGCGTAGAACATTTCTTATTCCTTGCCCATGGCTACGCTTCATAAAGTTACTAATATTAAAAACCACGGCCCCCATATGCCAAAACAGATCAGTTAAAGTAGATTTAGGATGAGCTGCATGTAGCTGGTTAGCTGTCCTGTTTACGGCGATAAGCCACACCCACGACAAAAACAGCCAGACCCACGAACGCATAAGCATCCACGGGGCAACAAAGTCCTGCTTACGTTAGCACTGAATCCACCCACACATCGCCGGCAAGCACCCTCACACCAGCAGCGGTAATGCCCCTCCCCTCCACCCCCCATCCCTCCCCAACATGCCTCAGTGTCCAGGTGCAAAGCACAGACAATGTGGGCGAGATTCCCAAAATCAGGGGACAATGGAATCAGTCTCACCTTAGCAAGTGATACAGATTAGATATGGATGTTTTTCCTTTTGGGGGGAGATACGTGCAACAGGAGCTCAGTATTGAAACATTTCACAAATCCTGTTTAAAGGCCAGATAGGCCTGTCCTCTCCTGCTCACCCAGTCCCTCTCCACGTGCCGCGATCCTGCTTTGCACCGTACATAGGAATCCCAGAATTCCCAAGTAATCACAGTGAAACTCTGAGTTTTACCGGTAAAGGAAACAAAGAAGGTACAGCCAGACTTAAGAACCATGAAAGACAATGGGGCACCTAGATTCTCAGTGGTGGCAGATGTTCTTGAAAGATGACCTGCAATTTTCATGAAGGAACAGGTAATTACTCGGAGAATTTCAGCTTCCACATACACGGCAGCTTTTAATTTTATTCAAGCAACCACTCTAGGAGTGGTTAGTTAACCGGTGCATTGTCCTAGTATAGCGTAAACGGCTGCAACATTCAGATTAAAGTTAAACTTCAGCACAGATAATTTTGTCACTTCCTCTAAAAGGCCCAGAACATCTTGTGAGGTGTTGGGTCTTCGTTTGATGAAGTGGTGCTTTGGCCTTCAGACGTCAAAGATGTGCAAAGTGTGAGTAAATAGTGAGCAATGATCAGCAAATTTGAACGACAAGCAGCACAAACAACTTCTGAGAAAGTGTGTGACGTAACAATCTCAGCGATTTCATTCAAATCCATTAAAATTTCCCATGATGCTTCGTGTTCAAAGCAACGCGCAGCCAGGACCGATTTTCATGGCCATTTCCATCCAATGAATTTTTGGTAAGATCTGGTTTGATAATTGTTTTTGGCTTGTTGACCTTGTCAGAGTCCTTGTACAGAAATGCACCCTTCACACCTGTAACACTCTGCTTCAGCTTCTGTATACACTTATTGTACCAAGAAACTGTCCTGAAATGAAAATTCTCAAGTTTAGCTGATGCTATGTGATTATGACTAATCAAACAGAATCTACAAAAAAAATTGTGCACATACAACCCCTGGCGAAAAATATGTGATCAGTTGTTCAATCTGTTCAATCAGTTGTTTTGCTTTGTAGTTCAGAAAACAAATCTCAGATATGACACAAAACTATTTTACCTAACAGCAGAACATTCTGGCTTTGTAAAACCTCCAAAAAAATGACATTAATCACGCATCTTTTGTCAGATTAAGTAGAGGAAAAAATAATAGAATCACTCAATGTTGAGGGGAAAAAAATGGAATCACCCTGTAATTTGCATTTCTGAAACAAATACCTGCACTAGACTAATTATGGAAATTAGTCTGCAGTTAAAAGAGTGTGCTTGCTGACCTTAACGAGCTGTTGCACCTGACTGATTGACAAGAAGCAGGGCCCCAACAAGAGAGCTGTCAGTTGAAACAATAGAATGGATTATAAAACTCCTCCCACATGGGCTCTTCATATGTATCACAGTTGGACGTACCTGAAGTACCTCTAGGAAGCATCATAGATAGATGCCTGAACCACCTCAGCTGAGTGTGTTGCTGAAGTGTATTGTCTGTTATTTACATGAACTCACCCTCTTCACCCATGTCGCTGTGAGACAGGCTTAGGAGTCCTCTGCCAATGACAGCACGTCTTTCTAATGTGTTTTCTCTTTGGGAGATGGAGAGCATCCAGAAAACACGTCAAGAGGGTCACTTGCAGAAACCCAAACAACCAGGCTTTAGGTGGGGGAAAAAGCAAGATACAACTTGTGCATGTGCACAACGGCCAAGAAAATGCGATACTACCTATGGTCTACTCTTAAGTCAACCACAGCCCAACCCCCATTCCGGCTGATCTCCAGGAAGGGCTGGTGCATACTGCCAGCTAGCTTAATGCTATCCTATGGTCTACTCTTAAGTCAACCACAGCCCAACCCCCATTCTGGCTGATCTCCAGGAAGGGCTGGTGCATACTGCCAGCTAGCTTAATGCTATCCTATGGTCTACTCTTAAGTCAACCACAGCCCAACCCCCATTCTGGCTGATCTCCAGGAAGGGCTGGTGCATACTGCCAGCTAGCTTAATTTTGATTCAAAGAGGTTGCGGGCGTAGCTGATATTTCAAATATATTTGCTGTGAATAAATGGGTGGGTACCCTTGTGAGGCTATGGAGTTTGCATCTACATATGCTTCATATGTATCACAGAAACTCATTGCTCAAGCAGGGCAGTTGCACAATGTCCTGATGCCATGGATTTAAATCATAAGGATTCAACCAAAGACAAACAATGTTCCTATCTGCTTCCGAACAAACCACTTACACCTTTATCACACGTTCGGGGCTTGTTCTCTGTTCCTGAAACCTACCTGAACTACCTGCGATTTTATCATTGTTTAAAAGGTACGCTATTTATGTTTTGCACCATCATCTTTCAGGAAAACGGGGATTCATAACAAACAATAGTATATGACAATAAGCGCATTTGCATAGAGGAAATCCTTTATCTTTTAGGGGAATATCAGGTCTCCTATCAGGGAAACAGCAATATTCTGCAGATGCTTTTATAACCAGAAATTCTTCACCCTGTGATCTGATCTGCTTCAGAATTCCTGTGTGCTAGTGGGTCCAGTCTGCTTCCTCCATCGCCATAATCCAGCCAGTCTGATAGTGGATGGCCACGGAGACCTCTCTGGAAGAATATATTAACTATATTATCTAATATTATATCAGGGACACTACTGTCACCACGTAACACCTGCTTTTTGTTTTCAGGGACAAATGGTGGCAAATGACACAATATCACTAATTATAAAAAAGAAAAATGCCACTAAGTATTAGCAAAATTTGAGAATATTTGAAATTTGGGGAAAAATCTGTTATTTGGTCTGCTGGAAAAATTGAAAACATTATGATCTGCAGATATAGGATTTAAAAAAAATATATACATACAAGGCGAAATTTATTTTTTGGATTTATTTGATTTTTTGATTTATTATTCACTGGCATTATTATTGCATTATTACCAGTCCTCTTTAATATTTATTTATTTATTCCCACATCTCACTTTGTGCTTCTGTACATTCCGTCAGTTTTCTTTCATGGCAGCATTAGGGCGCTCTCTTGTGGACACATATGTGGATGCAGGATAAGTCGCACACCTCAGGCCTCAGTCAATTCTCGTCAAAGGGCCTTTCTTTCTTACCATCCATATAGAGGTAAACAAGGGCATGGAAATAATGTTTCCCCAGAACCACTGTGCAATATTCAAATTGCAGTGACAGGGGAGGGTTTTCACTGTACTTAAAGTGGAAGACACAGGGCAGTTCGAAATAAGCGCCTAGACACAAGGGTTTATATACTTAATACAACATTTACAGCACTGGTAAAAAATTAAGAGATTACTCCAAATATTAAAATCCTGGTTCAATCCTGATTCTGCTGACAGAAGGCTACATTGTGAGGCTGGCTGCTTCCAGGCTTAAAGTTTCCAAGACAGCAGTACAGAAGAACGCGGTGCAGCAACAGGCACTGCCAGACCAAGAAGCAGCCAGCTAGTGGGCAGAAACAAATTTCTAATACCAGAGAAGACCGTCGACTTATCCGGCAGTGCCTCATGAATCAGAGATTGACCACAAGTGACAATCAAAAGTGCACCATTAAGTGGTGTGAAGTGCACTGCTGGGACAATTCAGAACAGGCTCCTAGAAGCAGGACTGAAGACCCATAAAGAAATTTCTCAAATATTAAGGTAACAAACACTACATCCCACAGTAATTATTACAGTTTTTCTGAATTGCTAAAATGCATTTCTTAAAATGTGCTCTTCTTTTTCTTACAAACCCTAACAACCCTAAGATTCACTCAAAACTGACTCTTCTTGCAACATCAAAAAAATCTTCTGAAACCTATATTCTCTTTCTCAAACGCAAACACTGATTTCAGATCATGCATCAACCCATTCGATACATAAACACTATAGCAAAAATTTTAAAGCACTACCAGTCAAAACTGTTATTGGCATGTAGAGAACTGTCTACTGTGGATCTGGTCTTTTCCATGTTGATCTGCAACAAAACAGTAAACTCCATAAAGAAGAATGCTGTGATCTCCATGCACTTTATGCATTATGGATTCAGCACATGTTCAGCTGCTGTATCGCGGTGAGATGAGAAGGTTATCAAGGGTCTTCAGTGGCTTGTTTGAGTTGAGAAATGAAGTACATTGCTTTCTAACAGAGAAAAATCCCCACTGGCAAACAATTATGTAGATGTGAGGTTCTGATATTTTTTTCCACAAATGAATCATTTAAATCAATTCAAGGTAAAAAAAAAAAAAAAACAGCAGCATCTTGCTTCTGACAAGATTCAAGAGAAAATTGTCCCTGTGAGCAAAGCATGTTCTGGAGGACAGGATGGAAATGATTCCGTTTTTGAATTAAGTTTTGGATGACACTCCACATGTGAGCACAGCAATCACCAACCACGTGTCAAACTACAAACGGGCCACATAGACGATTCTTCCTGCAATGCCCAGCAAGGGAGAGCATTTCCTGTGATGTTGACGAAGGTCTCTGTCCTGCCCCAGCCCTGAGACATGGAGATGAGGCAGAATGAACGTTCTGCCTTGACTCTAGCCTGGCAGTTGCACAACATTTTACTGTAATACGTCTTTCATTTGGATTTTTCATTTTAACCCTAACCCTAACTTTTTTGGAGTACTGAATACTGCAAACATTACATATCAGTTTAATATAATTATATACATTTTTTTTCTATAGTCTTTTGGTTTCTAATTTTGCAGATCAACATGCAAAAGACCACATCCACAGTAAACATTTCTCTACATGCCAATAACAGGTTACTACAGTTTTGACTGTAGTATTTTGTAATTATTTTGCTATAGTGTGTGGTGACTGCTTAGTAATGTTAATGTACCGAATGGGTTGATGTGTGAGCTGAAAGCAGTGTTTGCTTTTGAGAAAGATAGTACAGGTTTCATTAGATTGACTCATCTTGCAAAATCAAACAAAGGTTTTGTGAGTGTAGCTTACATGTTAGGGTTTGTGCTTAGTGTTTTGCGAAAAGAGCACATTTTAGGAAAAGCGTTTCAGCAACTCAGAAAAACTGTATCCCACTCAAGCACAGTGACATACTACACACTTTGTTGATGTATGTTGACGTAGGACGTAAAGTGCGCAAGTGTATGTAAGGAGCACAAGTGCCTGGGCATTTCTTGAAAACGATGGGACACACATTCACTGATGAGGTGAGGAAGAAACACACCATCATTTGTGTTTGGGGTTGTCCTTCATTGTAACCTAGGCTACTTAAACATTCGTTATACAGCTTTGCACACTTAAACTGAACCTTCGGAAGGCCACTTCCATGAGCTTTTTGCTTAAGTGTGGATGAAGTGCACTTGGTTTATTTGAGGGAGAGGACACCCTTAGATACTTGCATATGAAACTGTGTTTTTTTTCCCCCCAGCAGCTGGGGTGCTAATCCTGCCACCAAACCCCAAATTTTCCCTATAAGTTAGAGGACCTCTTTATAGGCCTGGGTGTAGATTAATATCATTCCCAGAACAAAGCAATTGCAGGTTAAGGGCCTTGCTCTAGGGTCCAATGGAGTTGGATCACTCCTGGAATTTATGGGTTTTGAACCAGCAACCTACTGATTGCTGGCACAGATCCCAAGCTTCAGAGCCACTATTCCACCCTAATACAGAAACAAACAGTAATTCCAATATGGTGGATATGGAGGAGCTGTTTTGAGAAGCTTATTTAAATGATGAAATCTTAATTATTTTAAAATCCTTCTTACCTCACATACTAAGTGTTGCACCTTCCCCCCTCGCAAATCTGGTCTCCTCCAAACTCCTTCCAAAGCCACTGTGTGAATGGAAATAATCATGTGGTAATAACAAAAGGATAGTTAATGTAAGAGTGAATGGTGGAATATGGGAATGAGAATAGCTGTTCGTGTGGGAGAGTTTGACTGAGATGGAGGGGAGTTTGCCTGAATCGGAAATGGTGTATTACTCTGATAGGTTATCTTTGATGATGCCTGCCTTCCCAATCATGATTAATATGACAAAAAAAGACACCATTAGACATTTCATCATTCTCATTAAGAAATTTGGAACTATACAAAGTTAGAAGGGTTTGACAGATTCCCCTGCTCCCCCCACCTCAAACTTCCAGTGGAGTGACCTGAGGTCAACCCAGCCCGACCCCCCTCCCCGTCTCATACTTTTGAGTGGTAGCCTGCCCAGCTCACAAACTAGAATCGGGGTGCCCACTCTGACAAGGTTAATTGATCCACATGGCGACATGATATTGTAGTTGCTACAGAATTGGGTAACCTGACCCCTTCCCATCATTCCGTGCGGTGAGCGTCACCATGATAAGTGCCCTGGCATGAGTTGACAGTGAGCTGGGAAAGGTGTGAGGCGCTCAGCCTGTGACTAAGCCAGCAAGAAGAACAGAGGTGTGAATGTCCAAATGTCTTTTTAAAGACATAAATAAAAGAGCATTTTTTTCCATCCACACCATGTTCCTGCTTCCGTCTGTTCCACCTGCTCCATCTCATTCCTGCCGAGCTCTGCCAAGTGCTACGTTGGTGCAAGAAGTGGGAAGCCATAAGCAATCGCTCTGGCGCTATGGAGTGAGTCCTTCACAGCACTGCGCATGGAGAAACTTTGGCATTGCGTGCCGTAAAATAGATTTTAAGTACTAATCCCTAAATTGTGCCTCAAATAGAAGTACTAAGAGTAAAATACATAAAAACAAAATGAAAATGTGCCCCTAAAATAAAAACTGAACTGAAGCTGACGAAGCCATTTCAGTGATTGAGACTGAACTGAAATATAACATAGATTTAAAATTTGAAAATGTGGGGCGAGGCGTTAGGGTAAGAAAACAGCTTGGCTCTTTGACGCTTCTGATACAATGTACGGGGCCTTTTTGTCTTTCTCACATGTGCTGGTTGGTCACCTCAGTGTTGATGGAGACCTGGATCTACAGGTGATTTTGAAGGACATTCTTAACAGAACATAGAGAATAAGAAACGTCAGGTTGGTGTTGATCTATCTCCCCCCCTTTATATTTTAAAGTATTCTATTCTTCATATCCCCAGCTCACAAAACTCATAACCACTACTGGTCCATTTTGGCGCCCATTTTGCCTCTCAAATATCTTGTCATGGGTTTGGTTTCATATTTTTTCTGTCAGGACCCTGCCAGCTGACTTATTTTTTACATTTATTTCTGTTTTCTGCTGATGCCCTGACAGGGAAAATGGTCCACGGTTTCCTATCAAGTGTGTTGATCATGTTGTTCTGTACATTATTGCATTGCTCTCACAATAATAAATCTAAGGTTTTGGTGCATCTAGTTTTTCTAATGGAGCAGAGTATACACATGCAGTGACACTGGCACGTGTCATGTGGTACGTGAAGCTGCAGATGGCAGCTGGATAGAGCTGAAGTGATGCGACAATACCCTCACATTCCGCCTGCTCTCTCGCTGATGGTGGGCATAGTGACGTCATGGGCCAATGATGCTGGGAGTCTTCTCAGTTGTCATGGTGATATTCTTCCGCTGGTTTTGACCTGTGAAAAGAGGCTAAAAACAACCAGAGGTTTGAGCCCCATTAGTACAGAATGTTCCAAGGCTCATATCAGATTTTTTTTAACAAATGGTTTAACTTATCAAACAAAGGCATTATATGTAAGATAAGGGAGGGGCTTAGCCGTCCTGAGAGTGATGAGCGTTGTGTTGAGTCAAACCACCTGTTTCTCATATAATACAGTCATTATGTGTGTGTTGCTCTCTTCCTCTGATCGCTCACAAACCGATGCTTACACCCACTTGCATCTGCATTCCCTGTTGTTACTTGGCGACTTCACCATCATCCTGCCCATATTCGTTTACCTTTTTCCCCCCCTTCCTGTTTTGTTTGTTTCTTCACACCCACCCTGGTTATTTCTGTGGCTCCATACTGCAGATTAAAATAATTCCTCACGCCTGTTCCGGTGTCCTGTGCGTAGTTTGCCATCGACAGATTTTCCAACTCATCGCATGGACAACTCTTCATGCACTAACTGTGTTGAAAAATTAATCATCAGAGGAGGCCATATATAGAGAAAATAATAAATATAATGACATGTAACTGTCCAGAGATTCAATGAGTCTGAACAACATGGATATATAGCAGATGCTCTCTGGAATATCTTATCCCGTGAACTACATAAGTCATGTTTCTATATTCACAATTACCTCATTCACAATTACCACAGACACTGTTGTGCAGAACAAACGTGAGCATCATAGCACAGCGGCAGCAGGAGTGATTAACACAACATGTCACATTTGTCACAATTAACTCTGCAGATGAGGACAAATGTCATGATAATAACGAGAACCTGTGGTCCCATGTAGATGAACAAAAAGATAATGGTGAATGACATTCCCTCTGACTGATTCGTGTGATTGGTTGTTAGTTTACTTTGATGTTGTCATGTTAAATTACTTGGATACAAGTTCCTTGGATCATCAGGGACCCATCACACCCTTCTCACGACCTCTTTGATGCACTGCTGTCTGGCAGGAGGATCTGCAGCATCAAAGCCAGAAGAGTGAGGCCTTATGGCTACATGGATGCAGACAGGTCCATCCCCTCCCAGTCTGAGACTCTTAAAATCCCACTTCCGTTTCAATTTGCATAATCTTTATTCAGGACTGGTAGTTCAGGGTAGTTCAGTTCAGTGTTGCAGTGGTGATTGCCCTTCTAGAAGTTTCTCCCATGTTCACACAATATCACTGGAGCTTAGCCAGTGTGACCATTGAGATCTTGGTCTTCTCTTTCCAATGCTCTACTCCTTGGACTGCGCAGTTTGACCAGTCAGTCAACTCTAAAAAGGGTCTTGTTTGTTCAAAACTTGTATTATTTGAAAATTATGCAGACAATCTGTGGCTCCACACAATTCTGTCTCTGAGCTGTTCAAGCAAATCCTCTAACACTCTGAATAATTATGTCAGTGTGATGTTTCAGTTTTTAAAATAAACATATAAAATAAAATTCGCCAAAATTTCCAGAATTTTGTTTTCGCTTTTTGTTGAGTATAGATCTATGAGGAAAACATAAGCATAAGGCTGAAACCTTTGGAAAAAAAACTTTCTGAATGTACTGTATGTCTCTGTATTTATATTGTATTTTTAATTTCTCATTTGCACTATGACCAACATAAACGATATTACACCTTAGTGTGACCCCATACATCATATATTTGAAACTGACAGAGATACACTGAAGTGCGCAAATCCATCTTTAACAGCACCACAGGCATGCAAAAGTAGCATTAGAGCTGATGTTTGCATAAATTAGCATTTGGCCTTTAGCATTTGATGGGCCCCTTTGTAGCCATACACTCACAACAAAGGGCTCCTGGGTGCAGGGTAACAGTGTGCAACATGCAACACAGTGACACCTTCTGAGCCGCAGCCTTTGGCCATTTGATCGAATAGCAGGCTGAGAGGGCACACATCATATGAAGTGTGATGACTCGCACACATCAGCAGCGCTGAAGCAAAGGTCACCACATGAAGTGAGATGACTAGCACGAGACCAGAAGCTTGCAGCGTGACGGGCAGGATTTATTAAACCATTATGCAATCAAGTCCCAACACCGGGTAATGGTTATGAAACCAAGGCCTGCCCAGACACAGATGTTGACATTTGGTGATGTTCTGATGCCACCCAGCCACAAGAAGCAGCCTGGCTGTGATCAGGCTCAAGAAACGTGGTCAAAATGACAAATATTCAGCAGCAAACACCCTTTGCGCTAGGTGTCTGTGCAGTGCATGGCTTTATACTAATCTAACCTAACCAATTCATCTGCTATTTAATATACCACTTAGGAAACAATTACTTTATTAATCAATGACGGCTAACAAAAACATTAGAAAAATCTCTAAATTCAATTTCAAAATGGACTGATCCTCTTAAACAGTTTATCTTGCTTTGGAATAAGAAACAGTTATTTTGATATGTTGTATAAATTAGGTTTTCTATTAGCTATGCATCACTTGAATGCAAACTCTGTTATTATGCGTTTCCTCACTGACTTCACATAAACACATCTCTAGGGCTTTACCTGCTCATTTGCATAATTACCATATTACTTTCTTGTAGCCTTTGGCTCTCAACAGCGTTCTACTAAAATTTGGCCGGTGACATTTTAATGTTCTGTGTGAGTGTTAATGTATTCACCTGCGTGTGAGTATTCAAAGCCATTTTTCAGTTTGGAATCGCATTAGATGTATGCTTACAGAAAATGCCCTGCTTATGGTTTTAACGCCATTCTTATGCTCACACTAGATATTCAAATGGCTGTGCAAAATTTCAATGCAGAAGCTACTTTGATAGATGTCACTTGTCCTGCAAGGTACATGAATGTAAAAATTTAGGTTATATTACACTGTGCAAATTGAATTTGCCATATATTTGCATGATAAGCAAATCCGGCAGTGAAGAAAGTACCTCATAAACCAGTGAGCATGTGGGGACTTAGTGGGGATGGTTTTGGTGCATGCGAGGATGGGATGGCGACAATTTTTGTTTCATTTCAGATGTTTGCGAGGATATATAGGAACGGGGATAGATATCATCCCTGTGAAGCTCTCTAATATGTTTGTCAATAAATAATGTTGCATGTTGTTGCTTTTTCTTTTCTCCCCCACTGTCCTCCCACAGGCCGAACTGTCTTCCGGGTGCCTCGGCATCCGACATATTTGTCACTCCGTCTGACTGTGGAATTATGTATCATCACAAACGTTCAAAGATGCTGGCAGCCGCAAAACCAAGGCTGGCCGGAATAGGCGCACCGTGGGTGTGCTGGAGGGGAAATGAGATCTGGCAGAGGACAGTCGGTCAACAGTCAATAAATTCCACAGAAATGGTGTATCAGTTTTTATTTGCACGTTCATTGTGTGTTAAATTCAACATACAAGTTAGCATCAGTGTGATATATTTAGCATAGACTTATGGCATTATGTAGTTTTAAACACAGTTCAATGTTACTGTTTTATTTGCATTTCCCGACATAAAAAGTCATTTACCTTAAACCATTACTGGCATTTCAATGTCATTGTGGTTATTATAATTAATCTTTTTCTATTTTTTGTATTTTACCCCAACTCAATACAAGAGACCAAACATTGAAGGGGGTGGGCAAGTTGGC
>JABFEB020000045.1:17952715-17969560 GCA_019775895.2 Stomatorhinus ivindoensis | reverse complement strand
ACACCCCCCCCCCCCCCCCCCCATATCGTTTAAGTAATAGGTCTCCATCTTGCCCTGGGTCTCCCCCCATACAGTACCATACAGTACAAACGGACCGATTTACAAGGCTGTTTCAACTTCTGTTCAGTCTGTCGTTCACTCAGCATGACTGATGAAGCTCTGAGCGTAATTACCGAGAGTCTGTTTGGAGTTTAATTTCTCCCATTATCTTAATGATCATCAATGACACGGAGAGTTCACTGTACAAAGCCCCCAGAGGGGAGAATTATGACTTGGTGGCTCTGTGCCCCCTACCCCTCTCAGCCACTGAGCCCTGGGTGTGGAGGGGGCTAGTGCTCATTCAGGCTCTGCCACTTGGTGACCTGCTTGCGGGGGCTCTCGATGACTTCCTGCCACTGGGAAGCAGCAGAGGAACCGGAGCTATGTGTACCCAGCACCAGCCGGCCCACCACCTCGTTTTTGGTGGTGCGGTCAAAGTCCAAGACCAGGAACTCCACGGAGACATCGTGCAGCAGCTCGGGGGGCACGTCGAAGACGAACGACTCGTTGAACACGGGGTTGAGCGTGCACTTCTTGACGTGTGTCTTCTTTTTGGCGATGCGCTTTCGGCCGTAAAACACATTGACCTTCACGTACGGGTCTAGGGTGGTGAAAACGGAAAAAGGACAAGGAATCGATGAGAGGAGGAGTCTTAGAGAGATAAGCATTTTATTGTTCCAACTGTCTACTGTATAACCTGAAAAAAACTCTAAATGGGAACTGAATAGTAGCTAAGGTCTGACAGCGACTTAACTATGATCACCTGGCAGCATAATGTCAGGGAGTAACCTTAATACGTTCTCTTCTGTTCGTCTCCATAAAATATCCTACAACCTTCAAGAAAACTGCCCAAAGGCACCACAGCTGAATGGTGAGATTCATTAGCACGGGGCCCCCGGCAGGTACTCACTGCCAGACAGGCCGGTGATGTCCATCTTGGGCAGGTGCCTGGCTTTCATCACTGCAACACTCAGCCGGTGAGTGACAGGTTGGTAGGACAGAGACACCAAAAGCTCCCCACGACTCACACTCTGCAAGGTAGAACGTACGCATGCCATTACATTCCCTCACATGTGCACACACACACACACATACACACACACACACACACACACACATATACACACACACAGGTTTGTAATAATATCTTTGTGGGGACTCTCCATTCATTTCTATGGAGAAAACTCCAATCCCTACATGACGGCCTTAACCACTACCCAGCCCTAACCTTACCCATAAGTAACCAAACAAAATACAAGACTTTTAGCATTTTTACTTATTTGATTGCATTCACAGATTTTGTGGGGACCTGAAAAATGGTCAAATTATCAGGTTTTTATCAGATTGTGGGGGACATTTGGTCCCCCACAATGTAATATAAACCTAATTCACACACACACACACAATGACAGAGACACGTATGTCATCACAACTCACAAAGCTCCCCAATATGGGCATGTTCTCACAGATTAACACACAGGTGCGGGACTGCTGTGATTTTCCACTAGCATCAGTCTGCACTCTATCCATATCCTTTTCAGCTCTGTAGAGACTCCCTGCCCTCCTCCCTTTCCCGCTCATGCTTTCTCTTTCTGCAGATCGCAGAGCTGCTGTTGAGAGTCTCCATAGCAACTAGAAGGCCAGGGTGAGCTTTGCAGAAGGTCCGAGAGTGGGAGGCCTCAGCCTCCAGAGACGGTCTCCCAGGGTGACTTGCTGCAGAAGCCCTGCGTTTGCCTGTGCAAACAAATGGTTTATCTCTGCAGTTTTGTCCACCAGAAATAGCTAGACATTAACACTTTTCAGCAATCAGAAGATACTCTGATTTCTAGCCATAAATAATGCCCTTGTGTGTTTCATATATTATTAATTACTGGAGAAAGAATATTATATGAGAAGATACCAAAACAACTGCTAAGTATGGACATTCCTGTCACGCGTCACAGATGTTAGGAATAATATATAAAGGTCATTTGTTTTTTAACAAAAACCTTTTTCGTTTTAAATTTTCCTCTTTTTACATTAATTTTCTGTCTGTCAATTGGTTTAGCAACAAAGTAGTGATACTTTACACACTAATTTGAAAAAAAAAAAACAAATGGAAATATACTGAATCTCATTAGATCCTGACATACTAGGAGTGTATTTGCTTTATTACATTATGTATCTATTACATAATTTACAGATAATAACATTATATGTTGCAACACACATTCCATTTAATGGAAACTAATGGATTTTTCAGACATTAAATAGATGTATAGATCACTGTCATGATTCTGATGGCCTGTTTAAAAAAAACTCTGGTCTGAATAATGAAAGCCTCTCTCTCTCTCTACTCCTATTAAAATCTTAGTGGGGGTCGGGACTGCACCCATTTCTGTAGACGGTCACCTTTTTATAGCTCTGTGTTTTACATCTCCCAAGACTCCTCTATTTTCTCTCTCCATCTCTCTCTCATTCCAGCATGCTCACCAGTCCCAGTAACTAGTAGGATTCCAGTACCAGCAAAACATAGTCCACAGTGCATATAAATATAAAAATACACAACTATGCTAGTAGGTACAGCCAGTGTGGATGTCTGTGAATGTGGTAATGCCCGCACTCCTGTGGTAAACAGGTAAACATCCTCCAAAAACACAGGATCACAGCCTTAGGGCTAAAATGGCTCTCGGGAATCTGTCCACTATCCCGTGTGCGGGTCCTCAGCTTCTGAGATCAGCTTCTATTGATCGTCTTTAGTTCTCTCTACTTTTGTCTACCTGCATGTACAGTTGAAATGGGGTAAGAATCGACACAAATCCCAAGCTTTTGAATGACAACTATAACAATAACAACAACTATTCTTCTCATTATAATTATCATTTTTATTATTGTTGTTGCCATTATTATTTCTGGGACTGCAGAGTGTCATTGGCAGCTGCCATCGAATCCTGAACATTAACAGTGATAGCTGTTCCCAATATGGCTTCCCATTTTTGTCGTGTTAAATTATGCAGAATACATCATTTGTCCTTTACAACCATCCAGGCAGACAACGCATGCACATCAAAGACAGCAATCTCGTGCTTCACCCTCAGCCGGCTTGTTTCCTTTCATCACTGATACTCTTTTATGTTTCAAAGCACATTTTAATCTGATGCTGCTTAGATACCTCTGTATGATGTCACATGCATGACATCAGAGTGACACACCATATCACATGCCCCCTCCTATGGAGAATCAATCCCCTTTTGTGTTTAAATTGAAGATTGCTCACAATGATGGTTGAGGAAACAGGCAAACGTGGTAAATGAGGTTAAACAGGGTAAATATGACATATTTATGCAACTGGAAATGTGGGCTTTTCCCCTCTGTCTCGCACTCACACACATTAAGTCAAGCATGCGTGCAGAAAGTCACACAGCATCACACACCTGTATGCTCCTCTTGCAGATCTGCTGCGTGATCAGGATGCGTCCAGTGCTGGGGTCTACGCCGGCCAGCGGCACCACTACCTCGCCGATGACGTCGTCGCGGGAGAAGCGATCGAAGCTGAGGACCAGGAAATGCAGCACCAGTTCGGGCAGGCTGCTGTAGGGCACGCCGTAGAAGGTGAACGTCTCGTCAAAGGCAGGCTCCAGGGTCTTGCGCATCACACGGGTTTTGACGCGGTGCTTCTTCTCAGGCAGGATGGTCATCTTAACGTAAGGGTCTGAGCTGCCCGACTGCTCGTCCACTGCCGGCAGACCTTGTGCCCCCACGATGGTCACCACCAGGGCCTTCTTGGGGAAGTTATAGTCCACAGCCAGGCTGAGTGTTCCCAGGGGACGGTCTTCGGCCGGGCTGAACGGGGAGGCCGCCTTGCTGGTGTTGCTGCTGCACCCGCTGGTGTCACTTGATCCTGGGCTGCCGCCCTCAGGCGGAACAGCGGATTCACGCTCTGCCCCTCTGAGCAGTCCGTTCTCCGCTGCATCTACCAACAGTGTCGGCCCGGCCCGCCCCCCGTCCCAGGGACCCCGCCCACGTGATCCGGGTCGCCGTGCCACCCGCACGATTTTCTTGCTGCTGCTGAGCGTCTCGGGGTAAATGCTGACGCCCTTCAGCATGTGTATGAAGCGGTACGGCGGGTCGCCGGGCTCACCGCCCAGCTTGTAGGCGCCCGTCAGCTGCCTGTAGCGACGCTGGCAGCACGTCCACAGGAAGACAGCCACCGTCACGGACACCACCAGGACCCCAGCTCCCAGGAAGCCGGCCAGCACTGGGGACACATCTGAAAAAGAAGGGCAGAGAGAGAAGCATCTTAAAATACAAGAGAGCTACTATAAACCTGATGTAAGACAAAAAGCAGAATCAGGCACTGTGTGCAAAATAGCTCAATATTGCACTGAATTATGTATGACAAGTTACACATACATCATCAGGAGAAATTAGGAGAAGTTATGAGGTTCCACTACAAAAGAAGAGTAGACATCAACTTGCATTCATTGCCACGGTAAAATACGATGAAATTTAATTTGATGGAATGGCCTTACTGTCAGGCTTCATTAAAACTAGGAATGGACTTCCAGAGGGATCATTTCAAATCCAGTGGTTTCCAGCTTAGTGGAACTTATGGCTCCAGTCCTTTATAGAGTTAATCTACATGTCCCACTCGTCTCTTTCTGTTACAGTGTCACCGTCTTTACCAGCTCATTCACCTCAAGCCAGGGCACTGGAACAGTTCTACACAAGGTGCATCCCGACACTTGCAATCGCAAGCAAAGAAATTGTCGCTGGATTCTGACAAGCGAATCCCAGCGAGTTCTTCTGGGACGAAAGACTTTTTCCATGGCTATAAACCACTGACGGCAGCGGTCGACTGGCGATATGTCACAGCAAGCAACCTGACGCAGTTTGACTGACTTTTTTTGGATTGTGCTGAAGGTGAGAGAAATGGAAGAAAGGAAGGGACAGAGAGAGGGGACCACTGGCGGTGTTGTTCTGGGACTGCACAGTAAAGAGCCATGTACTGGGAGCTCAGTGTGACAGGACTTCAGCTTGTGTATGTGTCAGCACAGCTAAATAGGGATGGACTGCAAAGTTCGGGGGGGAGGGGGGAGCGAGGGGAAGAAATGGGAGAGGGAAGAGAGTAGAAAGAGACAGAGGAAGAGGGGAATTAAGACAGCGACTGAGTGGCAATGGGAAAGAGATGGTGACTGGGAAGGACGGAGAGATTGAGGGGAAAGGGCCAGAGAGGAGAAGAGAAGGAGATGCGGAAAAGATGAAGCAAAGGGGAAAGGAAAGCAGAGGAATGAAGGAAGAGAGAAATGGAGTAATACAAGGGAAAAGAGTGGATTTCCTAATAACCACGGACTGGAGCGAATAAAGAACAGAGAGGAGGTGGATCAAGGCCAGAGCAGGAAGTAAGGAATGATCCTAATACTGCTCTTATGGGGGGGGGAGTTACGAATGAAGTGGACGCATGGAGGAGAGCTGAAGGCTCAGGGCTTCACATGTGTAGAAAGAGCTCACTGGGAGGGCAGCCCCTGGAACGACCTGCTAGCGTGCATCTACCGCAGGCCCAAGAGCACCTTGACCTGGACTGCCGGGGATCACAACCCGCCCCCCACCACCCCAAGGCTCTAAGCAATAATGCAGTCTGCCGTTTGGTTTACACTGGGATCCTGCCATTTTAATTACCATCCACAAGTGCAATAAAACCTGAAGGTGCCCCTCCCACTGGCTGATGAACAAAGCCAGGCATTATTCCCCTTCCGCTGTGGCCTATCGCTAGTGCAACAACATGGTTGTCTTGAGGAAGGATTCAGGAGACACAGATGAGCGCCACACCTTGCTCAGCACATTCCCATACATGCCAACCTGTCCCTCAATGCAGAGGTGCTTAATTCTGACCCCCTCCTGACCGGTGGAGGAACCCTGGAAGGGGTTTGAGAGCTGGGTGCCCTGAAAAGTCCAACGAGGCCGAAAAGGGTGTAAGATTGGTGCTGAGGGAGAGCTGTGAATAGGTGAGAGAGCATCCTGCTGATGGACATGCAAGAGAATAAAGTGCCCCTGCCCCCCCCCCCTGAGAAGGGCATGCTGGGTGGTGAGATAGTGTGGTGAAAAAGCTCTGATTACTGGCTGTCTCACAAAACCACATGACACTCAGCTACCAGGAGATCATCAGGTAATCGTTGTCTTGAACCATCTCTGTACCGCATAAAAAAGCCAGGTGACGGGCAGCAGAATTCCTGACCAAACACACTACTGTGTCTCTGATGGCTTCAACACCTCCTTCGTGACTTGCAATGGAGATGCAAACGGCATAATTAATTAATCTTTTGCAGCCAGAAATGTGTCGAGACAAAGGCATCTGGGCACCCTGGCACCATAAAAATCCTCAGTAAAAACGGCCTGTTCATTTCTGTGGTGCATCAGCCATAATCATCAATGAGTGGAATATAAAATGTAAAACATCATCCTATCAGACTGTGCTGTTGATTTCTAAGGCCCAGAGAGGGAAAGTTGGGAGGCCTGTCCCTCCTCTGGGGGAACAGAGAGCCGTAAGACTCTGTGACCCGCATACCAAGCAGGCTCTCCACAGTGCAGAGTCACAAAGGCTGCAGGGAACACTGACAATGTGAGTAAACTAGTGGACGGAAATTGACACACAGAGACCTGGACTCAGTAGTCTCTGAATGTGAGAGAACTGAAAGCTGTTGCTGGTGACAGTATGGATCAATGAAGAGCCTGGACACCAGTTAGAGGTGACAGCGAAGGGAAGTTCTTACAGCAGACCAAAAGTAATACAGCAGTAATGGGACAGTTTGCAGAGCCGTGGACTATTCCCCATTAACATTGTCAGCCTCGGTAATCAATACTGCTCTTCACTTTTTTAGTACCAAGCACTGGACCATCTGTAGGTTGAGAACAGTGGTATATAAATGTATTTTTATGAAAACAGCTTAGATTAATAAAATGAATAAGCCTAATAAAAACTAGGGATCGCTTTGCGGCATGGTGTGGGAACAACCAGCTATTGTTAAATATGACCAAGATGAAGCAGATGGTTGTGGATTTTACAGAAACCTAGGACTAAGCTGAAGACGATTTCCTTCCTGGGAGAAGAGACGGAGCTGGTGGAGGGCTACAGATCCCTGGATGTTCACCAGGACAACAGAGTGGACTGGAAATGCAACACTGAGGTTGGCTACAGGAAGGGACAGAGCAGACTCTACTTCTCCAGGAAGTGTAGGTCCTCAGTTTGTGCAGCACCTTGTATACCTTCTATCAGTCTGTCAAGGAAAGGGCTATTTTCAGAGCTGACGACTCTAAGAATCTGAAGAACCTGATGAAGAAGGCTCGCTCTGCGCTGGGGACGCTGTGGATCCCCTACAGTCGGTTGTGGAGAGATACACGTTGCTCATCATTATGGATAATACTCTGCCCCCCCATACACAAACTACTGGCCGGACAACAGAGTGCTTTCAATCAGAGACTCCTTCAGTTATGCTGCCATAAGGATCATTACTGTAGGTCACTCCTGCCCGTGGCAGTAACCATGTAGTACGACTTCTCCTAGAACTGCTGCACAGGTCCAATATGATGCTGAAAGCCAGTAATGTGAATACAATACAGATTAAGCACAGTCAATTTCCTAAATTTTATTTATTATTGGAAGTACATTTTAGTTATTAGTATTAGTAGCTTGCATATATACACACACGGCACAAAATTACAAACTTTGTAAGTACAAAAATGACAAAAGTTTGTAATTTTGCAGTATGTGTGTGTGTGTGTGTGTGTGTGTGTGTGTGTATATATATATATATAAATTGTAATTCTGTCTCCCTACTCCGTGTCTGTGTGTCATTTACGTGAACTGCTACTGACACACAAACATTTCCCCTTACGGAAAATACTTTGAATGTGAAAGAAATGTAATTGCATTTCCTCAAAAAGTACTTGCAAACTCGTAAAGCCTCCATACTTCACAAGCTGATTGGGGTTTCTCTTCCACGCAAGGTAAAATCTCAGGAATAAAACAAAACGAAGACACACAGAAGTCTAGCTTCATCGATATATAGCACCTCGTAGAACTTAACCGGCAGCAGAAGTCGCCCCCCACCCCCGTGCAGCAGATGAGATGGAGGGGAAGTAGACAAAGCTGACACCTAAAGGCTCAGGCATCCAAGGCTTTGAACACACTCTGAGCAGCCAAATTAGCTGTGGAAGAGGCAAATGAAGGCGAAAGGACACTCCATAACTCCAGTTATAGATCCAGATATTTTTGTTCCCACAGCAAAAAAGGTGACAGTGGTGACAAAGAGTCCTGTGTGTAGTAAAGATGCAGAATTGGTAGATACACACAAAGTGAGAAGAAATAAGTGGAAGAGAGGAAAGAGGGGGATTGTGAGGGCACTAGGGGATTGGGCAGTGAAGAGAGGCATGGAGGAACAAGCTAAAGCCTGGAGAAGACCTGGGGGGGCTCAGGTCATGTGACAAGCTCTAAACACTGGGACTTCATCTAAAGCAGGGTTCCTCAACATGGATGATTTTTACTAGACAAAAAAAACCAGCAGCATTGTGTTGGTGGTTCTGCTGGCCCATTTCTCCCTGCCCAGTCCCTCGGACGGGGATAACCTCACCAAAGAACCGGCCCTGCCGTCCCGCTGGGAGATTGGCTGGGAGCTGACGTCAGACTCTGGAAGCTGCCGAAGTAGCGCGGTGACATCCCTGATGGGAATGTCCCCTGGACCCCCTGGAAAAAGGAAGTACCCCCATCTGCCTGTGTGGCCACAGCTTCTGCGTCTCCATCTGCAGAAACCCAGATCATCCAGACCCCACAACCGGACCACCAGAAAAGGTCCTGCAATCCTACCTGTTCAGGGCCTAATTAAAATGTATTCCAATATTATATCATACAGTACTAGTGACCCGGAAGGCCAGGATTAAATAAATATTCTATTGTAATATTTTAAAATACTCACAGATAAAGCAATCGAAATAGCCACAACGCCAGTACAGTAACAATTTGATAACGGAATTGATATGCAAATGTCAAGCATTGCTCATGTTCAGCACAAATGATACTTTAAGTGGTATCTACTATATATAAAAATGATACAAATGATAAGTGGTATCTACTATATATCGGTCACGTGTCACATGGCCAATGGCTGTGATTTCATGTTCACCCCAGATGTGAGATCTAACTGAGAAGCATAAATCCCCCAATGAGAAGTAGCGGCTGTGCTTGACCTATGGCTGATGAGGGCTATCTTAAGAACGGTAATCCCTGGAAAACAAGATACAGTGTCTCTTTACCAGTGCATATACATCACATCTGCTGCTGCATCTGGGATGAAATTAGGAATGGTACACTGACAGCCATTGCTTGGTCCCTGAAATGATATGTGAATAAACATGTCTGTTGTTCTGTCTCATTGTCAGTTTGGGCGTGTGCCTCTCTCCATTTGTCAGTGTCTTTGCTGTGTGCGTGTGTGTGCTTTCTGTGTCAGTGTCTGTCACGACAGTCCCAGCCCCGTCAGAAACCCAGCCTATGCCAAGCCGGTGGATTAAGAGGCTCTGGCAGAGTAGCAGGTGGCCAGGTGGCACAGGAGATGCCCCACGCCAATGGCTCAGAGAAGCATGCAGCATTCCTCCAGTCCAGCACAATAGTGTCTCCCCGGTATAGAAGCCAGCTGTGAGCTTAAAAATGAGAGCTGGTCTCCTTTTCTGCCCTCTTAGGTCATGGGAACACTGCCCTACACTCCTAGTATACACTGCTATAGGCACTAAAGAAAGCTATTAACAACCCATTAAATTTATGGTCAGACTACAGTTGGCTCTGCTAAGAGGACGTTCTTCCATGACCAGTAAAACAGCCAGACTGCATATGATGGTGTTTCATTGCCCCACTGGCACACAAGTCATGGACCAGCGCCCTCTGCAGGGACAGAGCTCACAGACCTTCAAACCTGTGGGCGGAGATAGATACCTGCATCAAACACAGTAATGGGTGGTTCAGCAGTCAAGATATTTTCCCTCATTATGTGCTGATGGAAGATCCCGCCAGTGCCTTGTGTATCCATACTGCAGCCTCGTTTTTGTATTATAAGTGCATATTATATTAAACAGGCTACATAACTGTACACTAAATATTTAATTAACTTATTAAGAGGGTAGGGAAGCTGTTTTAGCTGTGCTACATAGATCCCATTAAATTTTATTAGAAAAGGTTTTTTTCAGAGCTAACTGGCAAACTTGCTAGGGCAAAAAGTTTGGCACTCAAAGGACCTCTTTGCATATTAACACTAAACAAAAGATTCATTTTGCGGAGTGGCAGCCATTGTGCTGCCAGCTATAAACTCAGTTTGATGCCAAAGTCAAGTTAACTTCACCTATTTGTGGAGTATCCTATCAATAATCCCACTTTTGCAAAAAAATTGAAAATAAATAATAATAATAAAATCAAAACCATTGTAAAGGCAGCACACACTGATAACAGTGAACATGGATATTCTACATGTACAGGAGTACAAAATGGGAAAAATGTCCTTTGTGAGAGATTATGAAACAGCCAAATGGACCCTGTCCATGTGAAAATGGGGAATCCAGCATGTGATACAGAGCTGCCCGTCATTCATCGCTGACACTGATCCGTTCAGTAAACCTTTAAACAAAAAAAAAGCTCAGACAATCTATGCACTCTCACAGTGTTCAAAAGGTGTGACTGAGCTGCTCGTAATACATACTGCTGGTGTTCTGGGGGGAATTATGGCAGAAATGAGAATTAAGCAGAACAGTCCATATGTAGGTCATCTTATACACTATCCATACCCCCACACGACGTCTTACACCCCATGGGTTTATAAACTCCACAGCTTACGTAGATTACTATTTTTTACATTTTTATTATGCAATGCACCACACAGGACTGTCAGCAGATCCAAACACACCTCAAGGTCACTTCTCCAGGTCATTTCTCTACTCTACATGTCACTTTTGGGAGCTACAGCTTGAACCATGTCAATATCTGACCTCACCACAATGTGCACAAACCACAAGATTTATACTTTCAAATGAGTATTACTGACCTAGTGGTAAATCTGCATCTCATACACTTCAGCATTGCTGTGTGCAAATGGAAAAGTAACGTCATTGGCCAAATTATTTGAAATTTATAATATAATATGTTTGGTGAAACAAGCATGATGAAACTGGACTAGGGCACTGAATTACATAAGTGATGATGTGAAATGTTACTTTTTATGTCAAGATTGTGCTTTAATCCAAAGACGCCAGCAATTTTCACCCACTGTATATTTCACTAGAACAATTCAGGTTAAGTACCTAGCTAAAGGGTAGAAAAGCAGAACCTCAATGTTATTAACCACAACGCCTCCTGCTGGCCGGAGGCTTCTATGGCCATTTACATACACAGTGAGAGAGGGGTTAGTTTACTGGAAGTAACTGTATTTGCACAAACTGCAAGGGCTTTATTGTTGAAAGGCACACCCTGATCTCTGTATGAAATCTGCATCTTTTTATATTTTATAGCATTGGACAAAAACAAGTGATCAAATCTGAGCTCTGCAGATGTTACAGCAGTAGACATACCCAGCCCTAATGCATGTCACACCATTGAGATGTAAACAAGGTCCTAAGTATATATCCCACATTAACAACAATCATTAAAAGCAAATCAATATTTCTTTTTTTATGCATTTAGAATGTGTAACTCATGCAGCATTTAATCCTCCCCGTGACCATAACTGTGATTAGCTTGGCTGATGCACACGGAGCAGTCAGTCCGCTTTAGCCCAGGTTGTTAAGCAAAAACAATGGATAAACGGGGACAGGCGATGCCTGGCCCTTGTAATAGACATAACGTCATCGCAACCGCCCCCTCCCCAACCTCCACCCAGCCCAGAAGCTCTGCCAACGCCATGAAAAAAAGAAATCAGCCAATGGCTAAAAAATACGCCCAGTCCGTCCTTCTCTCCATCTATGATACTGGCGATCTCGAAACATTCGCATATATTCCGTCAAACACTAAAACGCGGTTAAGTGCATTCTTATAATTATTTTTAATTACTTACGCATAATTTCATCATTACATTTATTCGGGCAAATGACGAAGAAGAGACATCGTGACACACAAGACCGTATGATCGGCAAAACCCATATGTCAAAAAGCTGTATGTGATCATTTTTATACACATTGTAAGGAGCCGGTGAAGCTTACAAGGGTGTCCTTCTCGCAAACAGCCACATCCCATAAACCATTGTAGGGCAGGGGCAGTACATAATGTCCCTGGGTATTCTATGCCGGGATTTTAAACCAGTATCACGCATTTGGAATACACGATTTCAACCAAGAGCTAAATTCCCAATAAATCTTCGTCGCACATTATTTCAAAACATGTGAAACTACTTCGAAATTGATCCAACACGCTGTATGGTGTCCATGTAGAACATTAAATTCGCAATGGGTATGTGTAACAATACTTCATTAACATATATCTGCCTAAAAATTACATAGACCGTAATGACCAGTAAAAGATATTGTTAAAAGATGCGCATACTTACCATACGCCGGCCTAATGTTGGTTATCTCGGCCATTTTGAGACTAAATATACTGCGCTGCTGTCACAAAAAATATAAAAAATGATTAAATCAAATATCTATATGATTTTCATAAATAACCATTTCTCCGTCTTGAGTGGAGTAACGTCTCCCTGAATTATCGAGCGCCTTACTTTCCCTATACGTTGGCAGAAATCAGCTCTTCGCTCCCTTTCGCCCGTATTTTCCTACCAAGCGCTGCTAGAGATGCTCAGACGCTGGAATCGGAAATGCGGCTGCGGCGCGGAGACTGGTACTCTCAGGCTCGCCTGGCTCCGCCCGCAAGCGCCGTCAAGCGCATTACAAATACGCCCAGCTTGTGGCAGTGATCGCTTGACAAACGCAGGGCACGTTTTCTCTCGGAAGTACCCATATAAATCATTTCGACAGGACCGTATAAGGGCACGCGGTACAGTCCCCGGCTCTGTTAAATTCCTATACGTGTGCCCATCAAATTAATACGCGCATGTACTCTGCAGTAAACGGAATGAAGCCGCACACTACCATCTGTTATAGCGAGTATTAAACTGGGGATTCTCGTCTAAATTATTCCAAATTTGGTTATTTCTCTCCCCTTCTTAATTAAACAAGTACGTATTAATTAGAATTATGCGCCATTAATACCAAAAAGTATCAATTTTCACTGGGCCAGTCAATTCGCAATATAAACAAAATTTGTAGACTTAATTGCGAAACCCAAATGATTTAAATGATCATTTGTATAATGTAGGCTAGATGCCAATGCATAATTCGTGCTGCTGCGCGATGGAAATATGTACAACATAATAACAGATATATAATTATAAATAGCCTACGTAATGCCAGATAATTGCAAATTTAATTGACTTGTCCTGTCTTATTCTCCATAACTGCGCGTAAAAGTTCCGCGGTGAATGTGACAATTGCTTCATTAGGCGGGATTAACGGACATTCAGCGTTGGTGTCCTGAAACGGCCTCTTTCGCGCCAGCTCCCTGGAGAAATGAGAAATGGAAAAAAATTAAACCCCTTTAGGACATAATGTACAATTCTTACAGCCGGGCTTCATGATTTTACGTTTTTCAGCACATTGTATCAGATGGACCTAGACTGCAATACTGTAGTGCTGGTTAAATAATCCACGTACATAATAAGTATATATGAACTGCTTCACGTGACATACACTGTAACAAATTGCTGTAAAATACAGCAAAATTGTTACAGTGGCATACTATTTATCAGTAAAACGGTACAATATTGTAGTAAAAAATGCATTCTGGGCAATATTTACAGTATGAACACTTTGCCGTTTCCCATATACTGCAATGTAGTGTAATTCAGCACATGAAAAAACCTGTAGAATTTACTTAAACAAAATGGGGTAACAATTTGCATTCATTTTTTGGGTTGAATTTAAACCTTTTTGGGTTGAATTTAAACCTTTATTTTCTAGTAAAGTATACCAAATTTTAGGAAATATTTTAATTCTATTTAAAAGTCTGCCTACATTCACATCATCCTATATTTACTCAAATTTCAGTTTTTCTGAATTGCTAAAACACAGTTCCTAAAAGTTTCTCTCTGTCATGACCTGCTCATAATGTCCCTCCATGTGCCACGCCCCCCTCTTTACCTCCTCTGAATTCCTGATTGTATTCAGCTGTTTGGTTCTGAGTAGTCCTGTGTATTTAAGTCTGCGTTTAAGTCTGTTTCCCCAGTTCCATCATTGAAGTTAGTTCATCGTTACCTGTGCTACCTTGCTGTTTCCCCTCAATAGACCCCATTTCCTAATTATCCATCTCCCCGCTCCTGCTTCCCCGGATACAATCATAACAGAATGACGGAACTCGAAGGAGACTCACCTCTGCGGGCGAGAGACAATGCCTCTGCTTGCTTCAAGAGGCGGTGTATTAGCTAAACCAGCCAGTGGTTCAGAAAGATCCCTCCTCAGTAGAATGATTCCCCCCGAGAACGTGCAGCTCATTAGCACCACCGCCCGCAGTGACTCATACCCCATCTGAGACCCCTGCAGCACCCCCTGCGGCTCCAGTGCCAGCGGTCGGCACACTGCCACCCACAGAGATTCCTGCTGTGTCCAAGGCCCTCCTTGCCTTCTCCTCCTGTCCCTCTATCGGCCTCCTCGCCCCTTATGAGGTACCCTTCTGCTCCGACCTCATTGTCGCTTGCTGCCCCTGTGGTGACCGCCTCTCACCCACTGGGGTTCCCTCGGGCTCCCTGTTTTCTCGCACCTTTCTCCTTCTGGCCTCCTATGTCTGCTCCTCATCCCTCTGTGTCTCCTATGTTCACTCCTGGCCCTTTCATTCCTCCTGTTCGTGTTCCCCCTGTGCCTTTGTGCCCATCTGCCTGCCAGCCTTCCCTGTGGCCTGTCAGTGGTTGTTTTATTTCTTGTCCCTGTTCTGTGTATCCGTCCAGTTACTATAGTCTCCCGTTAATGGTTTTGCTTTTGTATTCCCAGTCCAGTGTCCCCTGGCCCATCTTGTCCATCGCCTCACCTGAAGCGCGCATGGAGTGCACGTCTTTGAGGGGGGGTTCTGTCATGCATGACCTGCTCGTACAATCCTTCTGTGTGCCACGCTCCCCTCGTTACCTCGTGTGAAGTCTTGATTGTATTCAGCTGTTTCACGTTATTTCTGAGTAGTCCAAGGGTATTTAAGTCTGTGTTCAAATCTGTTTCCCCAGTTCCGTCATTGAAGTTTGTCATTACCTGTGTTGCCTCGTGTTCGTCGCTGTTTTTCCCTCAAACCCCCATTTCCCGATTATTCATTTCCCTACTCCTGCTTCCCTGGACGTGATCATAACACTCTCCTTTTCTCAAAATACTAAGCACGGACCCTCGTCATGATGGTCGGCATGTGAAGCACGAACAAAGGGGAGCAGAATGCATGTTGCCCTGGGAACAACACAGATACACAGAACATGCACAAGGAGGACAACTCAAACAACAGCTGATACACTACGGGGAATGCAGACACACACAGGGATACCAGAAATGGGAACACAGAACCCAAGAAGGGGGACAACGATGGGACAACACTAAGGGGAAAGCTGGCAGGAGGCACCAAGGGACCCACAGGGAACGAAGGCACAGAAGGACATGGAGGAAACACAGGGGGCACCAAGGGAACAGAAGGGGGCAACGGCATGGAGGGATGAGGAGGAAGGGTACAAAGAAGCTAGAGGGGAACGATGGTGAATCAGGACGGGAGTGAGAACAGGAGGCACAAAAGGACCAGAAGGGAGCAATGATGGAGCAGGATGGGGAGGAAACACAGGGGGCAACGCAAGGGGAAACGGGGAGCTGGAGGGACCCTCTGCAGGCATAAGGTGGAAGCTGCCGGAGCAGCAGGCAACCGCGAGCTCGGAACAGGGGCTGAAGGGGATGCTGAAGGTGGAGACGAGGCAGGTTAACCCTCTCGGGTCTAGGGCTAAAAAACACAATTTCACTGACTGGGGCATCATCACACATCTCTTCAAATATCATCAACTTAATTCATGGCAAATAAATTATTTCTTATATATTTGTTTTGCCTTTACACTCATCTTTATTGTAATGTATACTGTAAATATGTCAGGTTTTTGTTAAGTTTGTAATTTGACATCAAAGTACAGACATTGCAAAATGCAGTTTGGAGCACTTACAGAAACATTATAAAAGTACATAGTAAGCAATGCTGGCAGTTTGTTTTGATCCTAGATATCTGATCACCAAAGTCTTGGCTACGTGAATTTGACTAAATAGTGCAGTTGCAACATTCATTTAGATAAATAAGAAAAATCTAACTCATGTCACTGTTTCTGGCTCCTTTCATTGAATATGTAGTAACTTTCATGTGTATGAATGAGCCATTGACACCTGGCCATGTCCCCCACCCCCTGTATTAAGATGGATGAGAGGGATATAGGGCTCTGGAAGGAACAAACAGGCACGCTTAGGTTCACTCAAAAACACTTTAATAAGTAATACCAAATAATCTAACATTAATATCAATATTCAGCTACAATATTGAATGCAATGCAAAACAACTTTGTACTACAATGGGTATCAAATTATATATATATATTATAGCTAATAGTTAAAAATGCAAAAGGTATACAGAAAAGAAACAAACAAACATAAAGAAGTTACGAAATATCACAAGCGGTGATAATTACTCGTAAGGAAAGCATAAGCAGTTGCAAAGCTATTTACACTCGGACGTGCCCTCATCACCCACCTTC
>JABFEB020000045.1:17924496-17935141 GCA_019775895.2 Stomatorhinus ivindoensis | reverse complement strand
CACTGGGCACAGTTTGAACATTTTCATTTAGGGGTGTACTCACTTTTGTTGCCAGCAGTTCAGACATTAATGGCTGTCTGTTGAGTTATTTTGAGGGGACATCAACTTTACACCATTATATAAGCTGTACACTGATTGCTTTACATTCTATCAGAGTTTCATATCTTTAGCATTGTCCCTTGAAAAGATTTAATAAAATATTTACAAAAATGTGAGGGGTGTACTCACTTTTGTGAGATACTGTATATATTTATATTCATACACACACACAAGTTGGTGGGGGAGCAATTTCACATAGGTAGAGCTTATCAAGTGGTTTAAATACACGTATGGATATTGCACGTTAGGGTATTGCATCAGAGTGTTTGAGATCAGTGCTGTGAGTTCAGAAGCGTGATGGATGTGAGGTAAAATGTTCCTCAGTCAGACTGTGCGAGCATACAGGGCTCCATAGTGTCTTGCAGGTGGCAGAGGTGTAAAAAGTTTTCGTCCAAGGTGGGTTGGCTCCTTGATTATTTTTCCAGCTCTGTGGCTTCATCCAGAGAACCACGCAGTGATGCAGCATGTGATCACTGATTCTATGGTGCACTTGTAGAAGTTCACCAGGAGCTGCTGTGGAAGCTGCTTTCTTCATGCTCCACAAGAAGTGGAGCCTCTGTCCTTTTTTGCCAAGAGAGATGTGTTTGTGGTCCATAACAGGTCACAGCTGATGTGAACACAGAGGAACCACCTCCACCTTCTCACCACCGATGCTGATGGGGTGGTGGCCCACGTGCTCCCATCGCCTAAAGTCCAGGATCAGTTCCTTTGTTTCTTTTCAGTTCAGAGCAAGCTTGTTATCCGTGCTCCAGGCTCTCGACCGCTTACCTGGGGGCTGACATTTGCTGTTTGACATCAGACCTATCATAGTTTTATCTGAAAACTTGATGTTAGAATCATGTGTGTGAAGAGGGAGTAGAGGACGTAAGGGCTGAGCACACAGCCCTGGGGTGCTAGAGTGCTGCGGACTGCCTCCTGCCTGCTGGGACTGCTGCACTGTGAGGGAGTGGTGTAGACGTGGTGTGCACTTGTGTCATGCACCTCTTGGAAGTGGTTGATTGGAATTATTTGGAAGTGTATTTTAGGCAGAGGGGTCACTTTCTGATAGCTGCCATCAGATGTTGTGACCCCATAAACATTTATGAAAAAGCAGTGACCCAGCAGTCAAAAAGATTTCAGGTGAATAGAAATTATAATCCAGGAAACAGTCGTTACTGGGATGTATGGGTGAGATCTGGTGTCCCAATCTGCTTTGGTGGTCTTTCTCTACATGAAAAAAAACAAACAAATATTCCCTGGGGCTGTAAAGTCATACATTTAAAAGAAAAAAAGATGAAGACAATGTCCTTTTCCATAAATGTATGTCTTTCATCTCAGAAGTATCTCCCCCCTCCTTAGTGTTCATATTACCCCCCCCCCCCCCAGCTCAGTATTTCTGAAAATCGACAATAGCCTTAATATGCCACAGAAAAGCATGTGTGACTGATGGCAAAATGTATAAATTAAAGTAGTTTAATTGATATACAATTTAATGATACAAAATGAAAAGATCAGACACTACATTTAGTGTTTCTAATGGCCTTTATTCATAAGAAATTGCTTTGCAAGACAAGCTGAATGATTAGATGTCACACGCAGCACCCACAATTTAACAGATGCTTCCCCTTGACCACCAGGTGTTGCTAGTGTGCACCGTGCAGCGATACTTCGAGTAGTCAACCCTTTTCCAACATTTGGAGAGGAAGCCTCATAGCTTCAGAAAGCTTCATTTAGGCATCACTACCCGTCAACAACTCATCCATCTCTTCGCCGCCACTTGGCACCAGCACTTCGATTTCAGGGCGATGCGTCTCGAAGTTCACCTTACAACATGTCTGCAGCGATTGAGAAAGATCAGTCGCAAAGTGGCCGCACACCTGAAACAATGTCCAGAGGAAACAAAATCACAGGTCAGCAAGAACAATTTAGAGCGAGTCGCACATCTGAAATGACACTACCTTGTTCATTGTGCGTCAGGCATGCAGTACGGCCACAAAGTGTAACCGGTGTCAGGTCTCTATAACCTCGCCATGGAGAGAGTACTGCAGGGCCAAAAACCACCTCATGGGCTTCTAGCAGGCTCCACAGGAAAGCACAGAGCCACTATCAGCTCTGCCTTGCTGGATAGACCTGCACTGTCTTACAGCAGACTACTGTACCTGTATGGTCTGCCAAGCTGTGGGGCTCTGATAGTCCAACAGTTTAGGGACAAGGCTGCAGGGATGTTTCTCCTGGCTTTGATCATGTGACTGCAAGAGACACTTCATCCATCACTGGTATTTCACCTGAAAAGCAATGTACACCTCATAAGTTTTAAATACCATACAATATCCAACCTCATATAGCCAATAAATGGTTAAAGTCAATTCAGAGATTGTTTGACTTAGAATTGTCTGAGGTCTCTATAACCTTGCCATGGATAGAGCACGGAAAGGCCTCAAACCACCCCACGTGAATCTAGCAGGCAATACAGGAAAGGACAGGGCCACTGTTGGTTCTGCCTCGCTGGATAAACCTGCGCCATGTGCAAAATGAACGGATAATACATTAAAGAAATTAAACTCACGAGAACAGAGCATATATACTAGAGATCCTCTATCGTCATCGTAGGCGGCCATTACAACACGCGTCTGAAAGAATGGAGCGCAGGATGGTTAACAAATGTTCCACATTGTTACAATAAAAAGCTATATTTAATGTAGATAACTTAACCCGTCATAATAATGTACTGGCTTGCAAATATAAGTTCATATCAGGCACGTGGTAAAATCACCGAAAGTAGCCAGGACCGCCTCGGAATTCATCTACGGCTACGCGCCTGTGACAAACACGTGACAAACAGAACTTGGGCATGTTGGTTACATCTTATTCATAGTTATAAAGCTCCTCGTGATTGAGTTCAATTAATAACTTTAAATACAAAACGTAACAAAATTTGGTAGAATCAATAATTAATATAAAGGAAAAACTGGGCTTTTTTCTTATTTCCTTTATGAACGCGAACGACACAAAACAAAAGGTAATACGCGCTCTTACCGTTGAAAAGCCACGAACGTTACGATGGAATCAAAGTGTATATATACCACTTTTTAACTCCAGATTTTCTTGACATCAATTTTTCTACCAACGTATAAGACATACCACCCAACTCGCCCGTCGGCCGACTGAGAACGACGTCATACATTCACGACGCTTTAAACCTTTTTAAGCGCATGCGCTTTGTAGGCATGACACGCAATTCAGTCGTCATATGCCTGCAAGTGCATACGAATAGAGTTCATTGAACAACAAAACACCTTAAACAGTACTGATCGAAGTAAATCAGATTTAGCGTACGAAATACTGGGGGTTGGTTAAAAAGAAATGGAGAGAAAAAAATCAAGAAAGATTAAATAAATAGTGAAGAAAATATGTTATATATAAAAGGGCATTTGCTGTTTTTGAATCACTGAATTGATGGTTCACTGGCTTCTCTACAACATATCGTTGCATAAAGAGCAGAACATGATGTGCCTATAACGTTTTTACAGAAATGCACTTACAGGTCCACGAGGATTTGGCACGTGTGTGTGTGTATGTGTGTGTTACAGTATATATATATATATATATATATATATGAATGGTGTGTGAGTGTGCCCTGTGATGGGTTGGCTCTCCATCCTGGGTTGTTCCCAGCCTTGCGCCCATAGGCTCCAAGATAGACTCCGAACCCCCTTCACCCAGAATAGGACAAGCAGTTTCAGAAAATGGATAAGAACATACATAAGAACATCAACAAGAGGAGGCCATTCAGCCCATCAAGCTCATTTGGGGAGTAAATTACTAACAGCTCAGAGTTGTTAAAATCTTATCTAGCTCTGATTTAAAGGAACCCAGGGATGGATGGGATAAACGTTTGCTTGAACTACTGGCAACACTGACCCCATGATTTCTGGTGGTACTGCTCTGTCTTTTCTATATCCGCAAGCTTTCAGAAAACATGCAGAAATGCAAACAAAATAAACACAGAATATGGACAGAAGGCTCGGTTCCTATCTGTGTATGTATTTAACATTGAGCATAAATGAGCCTTTAAGCATATTCTTCTATCCACTATAAGTGTGAGGTTTAAGTGCACTTTAGGCAAATCAAAATGACTGAAAAATTAGTGCAAAATAGGTTCAAAGGAAGTAATATGTCCACATAATCCTAAGTCAAATTATTAGAAATGATTTCTTCATAAGAATTTAAGAAATTTTAAAATGAGAGGAGGCCATTTGACCCATCAAGCTTGTTTGGGTAGAACTCAACTAATAGCTTAGAGTTGTTAAAATCTTATCTAGCTCTGACTTAAAGGGACCCAAGGTTTTGCTTGCATTACACAAACAGGAATGCTAGTTTAAAAGGATAAAATGATAAGTATAATGTTAAGAGTGGTACAGTTTATAAAGGTATAACAAGAGTTAAAATAAGACACCTCAATATTTTTTATTTTCCTATTGTTTGCTATTGTTATAAGTGTAAAACTCATTTTATTTGGTGCTGTGCTGTGAACACTGTACTTAACAGGACAGTACTTAAACGGGTCACTAGATGGCGCTTACCATTAGGGAGGAACCGTAAAACACCCTAAGAGGCCAATCGTGCAGCCTAGCTGAACACCAGCTAAAACTTTGTGCCTCTGTTCCGAACAACAGGTGGGTTAAAATACCTCCAAGAGAGATGCAAATACTCCTGAGTGAGACAGACACGTGTTGTGAAGCTGTGCAAATAACGTGTAAAGCTCAGAGTTAAGTAGTTTGCCGTAATGGGATGAAAAATGCAGTAGATGCTCAGCCATACACTGTAATGCAAAGCTAACAGACCTGTTGCCATTGAATAGCAGTAGCATGCTAAAGCCACGAGGACTGTTTTCATATTAAGCGCCGTACCCGTTAAAGGACTGATGTACTGACTGTGTTGGTTTATGTCGCTGTATTTTTGTAGGGTAATATAAATGTATGCAGTTCAATAACTGGCAAGCTGTCAACCACAGAGATTAGAGTTAAAATACAGTCAGCAGGATAATTTTACCAGGTCATTAACTGTGTGTTCCCAGCAAACATGCCCATTTAGGCCCCGCATGGGCAGGTGTGGGTTAACTGTGGGCCAGTGTGGACAGGGCAATCCCATGTGGCGCCCGTGCGAGTTAGCCCACGCGGGGCCCGCAGTAGTTTTGCCCTTTGGGGCTCCCATGTGGGTTTTCTGTGGGCAGTGTCACACGGGCCCCCTGTGAGTAAGTGCATGGAGGGCCTGCAGCAGTTTTGTTTGACATCCTCTTTCTAATTAGAACTGCACACAGTCACCAAGGCAAATAATTATTAGAGATTAATGAAATATATTTTTAATAATTTATTATTATCAACAGCAACATCAATAATATTGTTGTTGATTATTATTATTTAAGGGGTGACATGGTGGTGCAGTGGATAGCACTGTTGCCTCACACCTCTGGGACCTAGGTGCAAGTCTCCGCCTGGGTTACATGCCTGTGGAGTTTGCATGTTCTCCCTGTGTTGTTGTGGTGTTTCCTCTGGGTACTCCGGTTTCCCCCCACAGTCCAAAGACATGCTGAGGCTAGTTGGAGTTACTACATTTCCCATATGTGTGAGTGAATGGTGTGTGGGTGTGCCATGTGATGGGCTGGCATTCATTCAGAATCAGCTTTTCTCTTGGCCATTATTACTGGCTAGCTTTGACTTGAAATTAGGGTTGTATACATCAACCAGCGCTTGATTGATCTGACATAATTGATGCGGGAATGATCGCAGGTAGCCTATCGTTCGGTAAGGCGGCTGTTGTGCTGCATTATGGGATTTGTAGCTTCTGTGTCATCAGCGCTTCATATTGCCGGGCAATAAAAAAAAAAGATATATAAAATGATCTTGCGGACTGGGTATAATTGTACGCCGGGCCAGATGTGGCCTGCGGGCCTTGAGTTTGACACGTTTGATATGGACTGTAACATGATAGAAATTGTGTTTTCCTGGGTATTTGAACATACCTGATGTTACAACGGATCTATTGTTGACTATGGAATAAATGTCATGTTATGTTATTTTGTGTGAAAATTGAAATTGTGATGTAGATTAAATCCTGCAGCCAAGCTGAACGCCAGCTAAAGTTTTGTGCATCTTTGTTTCCTACTACAGGAACAGAGCCACCGGCAGGGTTTAGGAAACACACACCTCTCCCTGACACCCCTAGGACAGGGAGAGTAACAATTCTATTCCACACTTTCACTACACACTGTGGTCTCCCGCTAATTTCCACCTATGGCCATGAGTTCATGTATTTGAACTAATATTGAAGTAACTATTTGGTTGAACAGCATCCAGACCTGTTAGAATCTTATATACCTGGATCATGTCCCCCCTTAGTCTCCTTTGCTCGAGGCTGAACAGATTCAGCTCAGCTAACATCTCCTCATAAGACATTCCTCTAAGACCAGGAATCATTCTCGTAGCCCTACGTTGCTGTTGAATCTGTCACACTGGTGCTAACATCTCAAGGCAGACAGTCCAACATGACAATGATCTGAAACACACAGTAAAAGCGGTAAAGAAATGGTTCTGGCTGACGGTAGTCTTAGGGTTTCTGGATGGCCCAGCCACTTGAATCCAACAGAATCTGTGGAGGGAAGTAAAGATCAGGGTGATGGCAAGGAGGCCTCCCAACCTCAAAGATTTGGAGCTCATCACAAAAGATGGTCAGAAATACCAGTGGAGGCATGCAATAGAAATTATAAGAAGCGTTTGATGCTGTAAAATCCAATAAAGGCTTTGTCATTGACTATTGAGAAGGTCATTAATAATTTTGCATGACATTTTTTTGACAAAACATATATTCCCCCCCCCCCCCCCAATTGTACCCCTTGTACTTTGTCTTATCATCTTTTGGGACATGCCTGTTTAATTTCCAGTACTATTCAGTTACCATTAGGCAGGGGTCAAGTGGAGCATTTAAATGCTATAGGCGATTTGTCTTTTATTCTTAATTTATTTTGTTCTTGCTATGTTCCTATGTTTCATAAAATCCAATTACAACAGTAATTGACCAAATGTAAAAATATAGTTTTTGGTAGGCTCAGGAATAGGCAGTATCTGTCTCATTGATGATACTGGCTGTTACATAATCAACAGTCCTATTTTACCATAAACTATCATTACCATCATTAATTATTATTAGGCCTGAAATAATTATACACATGCCCTTAAGCCAGGAAATAGTTAAACACATTCAGTTATTCCTTTACTGTTTGTATCAAGATTACAAAAATGTAGATAAGACTTTCAGAGGATTACAAAGTGATATGCCTGCTGTAATCGGAATTCTGCCCTCTTTGCTTGAATGCTGGAGAAGGGCTTCCTCCTTGTAGCTTCAGCCACCAACGTTTTCCAGCAGAAAAAAAATCAAGGACTATTAATTATTTTCAAAGCTCTGAAATAAGGTCCGGAAGTCCCACGGACTCCTGTTATGTTAGTGGAGGGTGCTCTGAAGAAAATGACATTTCTGTTTGGAGGCTCTGATTGATTGTTCTTTTTTTTGGGGGGGGGGTGGTGATGTGGAGGTTTTACACAGGGGCAATCATGTGAAGCTAGAAAACATGTGAAGGCACAGCCATTGGTTAATCAGAATGAGTGACAGCTTTGAGAGTAAGGCATGGGGCAAGCTGGGCCTGGTCCTGTCTGACACCGAGCTGACCCAGGGCTGATAGCGCACCATACAAGGGCTCTTCACTTTGGGGCAGCTCAGCTCCTTTCATGCCTGGTGCTGCTAGATTTACAGAGCTGGCTTTGCCTCAGTGGATTCCTGTAACACCACGTTATGTAATAACACCTAAATGTATCAAATTTATAACCTGCATTATAAATTTATAATGCAATATTAGCCTTTTATTATTATTATTAATTATTATTATTGCCATCATCATTATTTTTGCATTGTTCAAAAAAGAGCATCAGTGTGGTTTTGTGATCCATTTCGGGTGACTTCTGCATCTCTGTAAAGTAGGAAAAAGTCAAATAGTGACACCACACTATGTGATTAAATCTTGTTACATTTAGTCGAGTTACATAATGCAGCATTATTGTACAATGTTCTGGTACAACTCCTGAGAGTGGACCAGTGCTACTGAGTTTGTGTCACTGGGTTTATTCTGTAAGCGAGCTGTCCTATCTGCATCATCTCCACAGTGATGGATCTATATTGTTAGCATGCTAGTCACATGCAGGCTTACAATACTGTCTTTTCTCATTGCTATAGATTTATATCAGCAAACAGTCTTATCTGAGCAAAACGATGGAAAACGATTTTGAGGAATTTGGAAAAAGACGTCGCTGTTATTGCATTTCATGTTTCTGAGCATGAGCTGTTCAGGTGCTTGACCCTATGGGGGCTGATTGGGGTTCATGTTGAACTGGCAAATTTTTAGCCTATTGGCATTAGCTACTTTATAACATCAGATGTAACAGTCAGACACATGCCTGATACCTAAAATCAAAGCTGAGCACTGTAACATTTATTGCAGTAACTTGAATGACTGAAATTCAGAGCTGGTGCATAATTTATGCACAGGAGAAAATGTAAATAATACAAAAACTGGTTCTTAGCAGCACTTAACTTTCTATGGCTGGCTGTTTGGCCAGGACTCTGACACACACCTTCCTTTTTAGATCCCCTAGGCGGGGGCCAGGCGTCGGGAAGACGCTGAGCTGCACATTCTCCCTCTGCTGTAGGGTTACAGTAGGGAGGCCTGGCAAAGCCTCTCCAAGGGATCAACATCGTCGGTTTTTTTCTCACTGATACATGATAGGAGACCTGGTTGCATCATTTGGCTCAGACCGATGATACTCTCCAGCACTGCACTGTCTGTTTGCTTGGCTTGAACTCAGTTACACAACACCAGGGCAACTTCAGCCTGCAGTTAGGCCATAAAATACATTAACAAGTATGATAGAGTGAATTTGATATGTCGAGTGTGGGGGTTCCATCTGTATCTCGATTAGCCACTCCGTTATTAGCCCAGTACATGCAAGCAATATGAAATTGTAATGCACCTGTTTTAATTATATTAATTTGTGATGTAACATTTACGACCAAATCCTACAGTTTTCTCCAGTTAGGCTGCAGAACATCTTAAATTAGCATGAAAGAACTGAAATACATAGGCAAACATAGGCTAGTATGTTATCAAGAAATCAACATGTTGTTTCAAAATACCGGCAAAATGCTGAATACAACTATATATTGTAAAAGACACACAAGGGGGAAAAGTAAGTGCAGCATGATCCGTGACAAGCACACGAGCCGCCTAAGTAGGCCTGGGTGGCAGCTAATTTTGCTACAGTAGTTCTGGCCAAGCCTAAGTCTAAGCGAGAGGTATTAAAACACACATAATGTAACACAGGTTGCCAAGTGGCCACCCGGGTTCTGTGTCTGTGGACTTGGCAGGTTTTCCCCCTGGTGTCGTGAGGTTTCCTCTGGGTACTTCAGTTGCATCCCCACAGTCCAAAAACACGCTCAGGTTAATTGTAGTTGCCAAACTGCTCAATGCTGTGAGTGTGCCCTGCGATGGGCTGGCCCCCCATCCTGGGTTGTTCCCAGCCTTGCGCCCTGCGATGGGCTGGCCCCCCATCCTGGGTTGCTCCCTGTCTTGCGCCCATAGGCTCCAGGACAGGCTCTGGACCCCCCGTGACCCAGAATGGGTTAAGTGGTCACGGAAAATGGATGGATGGACAATACAACACACAATAGAAAACGGTAAAGAAGCGCTGGACACAGACATGGATACTTGGTGATAACTGCTTCCAGCTCCTCCTAGTGGTCATGCCTGTTAGTTAATTTCTAAAACATACAAGTAATATTTGTGCGGCCACTGGAGGGCCAGATAAAGTGTGTGTGGGGGGTGCAGTTTGGGGGCCGCAGGCAGCCCAACCCTGCACTGCATCAATCTATTCCTATTCCCCTATTCCTGTCCTAAAAGGCCAGAATCCAACACAATTCACAGTTTTCCCTGCTCAAACACATCTTAATCAGTTGATTATTAGGTTTGCTAAGTGCTATCACTACAGGATCTGAGTCAACCGTGGATTCGAGTCGTGCATGCGCTGCTGATCTGTCTGATTTGTTAAGCCATTAAAATATTAAATCATTTGAGTAATATAGGACTTTAGATCATCTTTCAAACCGGCATACCTGCATTCTTACCACTTACAGAAAGTTAAGACCCATGTCACGTATTTCCATAAATGTTCACAAAATGGCCGATTACCTTCCATTGTCTGCATTGACACTGGGCACAGTATTGACTCCCGAGTCCACCAGTGCTTCCCCCCCCCCCATCTCAAGCTCGACATTGCTAGAAGGGCACACATAATGACACATTATCAAATTCTCTTGCCCTAGACGGCACATCTTAATAAATTACTGCTTAAAAGGGGCAAACTAAATCATTTATTTTTACCATCTGAGGGGGAGTCAAAAGGGCACTCTGGGACACGGGGGGGGGGGACATTCTAGGACACCGGGGGGTCAGTTGCACACAACC
>JABFEB020000045.1:17876302-17924396 GCA_019775895.2 Stomatorhinus ivindoensis | reverse complement strand
GGCCATTATAAATATTTTCCACAACTATGTGTTATATCACATTTCTCTTTTGCTTTTTTTTCCAAAACATTTAACTAGCTGGGTTCAGTGTCACCATAATGGGTCAAATTTGATGGGTATCAATGAACACAATAGGCAAAGCTTTTTGCTCTTTTTATCTTATGATACACATATTCTTCTATCATTGGTTTTTGAGAATTAAAATGGTTCTAATGTTATCTTATTTCTATAAAGTTGCTACTAAGTAAATAGCAATAATTTAAAAATAGAATCTCATGAAAATCATTATAGATTATAGAAATACATGAATAATTAGATATATATTTTTAGATCCCACTGAGATGTCTTCAAGCTAATCTGTGTGAAATCTTAACAGCCCAGTATTTGGTGGTTATAATTATTTTTTTAATTATTGTACGGCCAGTTTTCCCTTCCTCAGGAGCTTCTATAGCTCATTTCTCTACCAAGGAAAATTTGAGCAACTCAAAAACAAATGCGCAATTAAAATCTAAAAGTAATGTTGCCTTTAATGTGAAAGATTGAGGGACAGTAATTTCCACAGTCAGAATATAAGTGGTGTCACTGGAGACACTGGAGGCTAATTAAACAACTTATGAATCCAGCAGCTACCTGACATCAAAATGTACTCATAGTCTGCTTGAGACATGAGGTTTCAGCAGCCTGTGCCCCCAGAATCTTACCGAGTAATGATGACATAATGACGCTATCACAACGCGGCTACCAGGTTATAAACAAACTGGCCAGTGACCACACCAGGGTCACTAAAAAACAGCGGTAAAATGAAAATACTGCTTTTATAATCAGACCTTGAGCCTATAAAGCTCACTGCCTAGTGGAAAGGTTACTTCAGCTGGCCCATCAACATGTAGGCCAAATGTCTCAGGTGACCCACCCCTGCATTCTACCAAAGTGGAACATAGTCCTGAATCTAAATTAAAGCCTGATTTCCAACAATGCTGCCATGTACCTGTTATTATAGCAACCCTGGGCAGCACGGGGTGATGCTGCCAGCCTGCTCGCACTGGGGAATGCACATTATAACTTTTCAAAGCAAAACATAAAGGAATACAGGACGTGTTCATAACTAAATTAAGAAAAAAAATGAATTATATATTTTCCCTGCATTTCTTCACTCGATGATTGGCTCAATGATTGCCTCTCCACCCCTATATATATGACTATGTCCCGTGATAATGCTGTCTATTAAGCCGGTAGCCATGGTAACAGCAGTGACGTTGATGTGCCGCCCCTCCGAAGCACTTGTCCTGTACAGAGTTAATAGGTGCGCTCGGCGGCGTTGCCGAACATAGTAGGCGCTGGGAAAGCAGACTTCCCCACAGTTTTAAACGCGCTCTGCAACGTTTTGCCAGTTTCGTCGTTTACTCTGTAAATTAAATTATGGCTTTTACTGAAGCAAGATGCGACTTTACATATTCAAAAATGAGAGGGATTGTATCAGTTTTTGCCGGTAGGTTATCTACATTTAATGCCATTGCCATTTAGTGTGCAGTACTATTGTGCAACATATTATGGAATTTATATTACATCTGTTATAGCAATTGAAATATTACAGTTAAACCTGTATGAGTTCTATCATTAATCCTTATTGCTTGTTCTTTTATTGTTATCTGTAATTGAAGTTGTTAATACCTCAAATTGTACATCATCGATCAAATTACATATTTTGTATAACATACATATTTTAAATTTGTCTTTTGACTTGATTTGCAATTTGCATAATATTGCCATGAGTACAACACTATTAAACATTCCATAAAAAATGTCTGTCTGTTGGCGTCATTAACGTGTTACGCAAAATGCTCAGTGTTAAGTCAAATTCAAAACGAGAGACGCATGAGATTTAGTCACTATAATTAGCTCTGGAAGCCGGCTGTGTCAGCAGAATATTGACTTCTATGTATATATTGAATTGGCTATATTTCGTTGCTATTATTGATGTACAGTACATGTTTATCTGTCGTGGATGTTTTTGCACAATCCATTCCGATTTCTGTAATTATTTTGAATAATAGATACTCTAATCATTTTCCTAAATTTATTTAATGAATCTACTGACAGGGAACACCAAATGCATAAACACAGATGTAATGATAGATTTCACTGGTTGAAAATGTCAGCTACACGTGAATGAATTAAGGGTTTAATTATCATGTTTTTGTCTTTATTCATCTCCATTTTATCAAAGGTTTCATCAAGGAGCGAAAACTTGGTTGGAACGAATTAATTCAGAAGCTTATTTTGACTTCCGGTTTATATCCGCGGTAAGTGACGGATGGAAAAACTGTGACATCACTTAATTGTCACTTATTGCAAGGAAATATCAATTTGGCTTATGCTCTCTTTAGTCTTCTTATATCCATGTGCTGCCTAATGCCTGAACTTGTACAGTTTTAAGCCCCTCAAACGTAGTAATAATGGAAAGGTACATCCTGCCCGTATAATCTGTGGATGAGTTGTTAGTGTGCATATGTTCTTTTAAAAGGTCTTGGCGCCTGTTCATTCAGAACCCTATCATGACCGAACGCCCCATGTCTGAATCGCATGCTAAGCTCAAGATTTCTTTATTAATCCAATTAACTGTGAGCTCCAGACAGGGGTTTTGAATGACAGTTCTGGTCCTATGGAACCGTCTTAGTCCACCTGCAGACAAAAAACAGAAGTAGCTGTACTGACTTATTAGCAGGATGGTACTAATTCCTTCAAGACCAGGGATAACCACAAAATCCTATATGAACACATCACTGCGTCCAAGACTTCCCTTTTCTTGGTGAAACCCAGCATTCCGGTCATACCTGTGGTCTCCAATTAATGCATACTTCACAATCCAGTAAATAGCTTCCACAACTTCTTAGAAATAGGATTTAAAAAATAATTTAATTTTTTTAACTTTTGCGCCTACATCCCATCTCGTTTATACCTTACATCAAACAGATAGCTCCCCAGATTATTTTCTTTAATGATAATTGCCCCCTAGTGGTAAACACAAGCGATGCATAACTATTTTAAGCTATTTCTGCCACTGTGTCTCCAGGTCGTATTTCAGAACGTACCGAAAGATTGACGAGAACCATAATGAGGAGGCTGAAGGAGGATTCAAAGCAAATTCGGTGAGCATGGGTCCTTAGAAGATAATGAGAGCTTTTCATTTCAGTTTACCCCCAATAAATATCGATACATCCATCTCCTAACCACTTACGCTGATACGAGTTACAGAGTCCTTTAAATATGTAATAAAATGAATCCTTTCTCCCCTTTTCCTCTAGCTGTCCCTGGCCGAGGACAGCCAGTAAGTATTAAATATTCACTAATTTTGCTCTTTTATCTCTTGTCTTACCTTTCTTGCCTAGGCTAACCCTGTTTTCTCTGTCTTCTCCAGAGTCAGACCATGTGACTTTGACTACCTCAAGGTCATCGGCAAAGGAAGCTTTGGCAAGGTGAGTTGACAGGTGTTATCAGTCTTCATAGCTGAATGTTAGCGGGTTGTTTGGCTAACATACCACAATGCCTCTCTGCCCAACCAGGTTCTCCTGGCCAGACACAAAGAAAGTTCCCAGTATTATGCTGTGAAGGTCCTTCAGAAGAGGATTGTACTGAAGAAGAAAGAGGTGAACACTACTAATTGTGGGCCTGGGATTGTAGGGGTACGATCACCCGTAAGGAAATAGTATTTTGGAGCTTATTGTTTGGGGTATTTTGAATAAGTTAAGTTTTGGCTAAAATAAATGGGTGTCCGAGGTGCATGAGAAGAGTGTTTGGTCACGTCATGGAGAAGGAGACATTTTTCTAGCAAATGTGATTTCTCAGTACTGTTGTTCCCCTTCAGCAAAAGCACATCATGGCTGAGCGCAGTGTTCTCCTGAAGAACCTACAGCATCCCTTCCTGGTGGGCCTGCACTTCTCCTTCCAGACGTCTGACAAGCTCTACTTTGTGCTGGACTATGCCAATGGTGGAGAGGTGAGCCCCGCTCTGGACGGTACTCAGGGTGTGATCAGCTGTGACTGCTCCTGAACATGGCTGTCTGTGTGTGTCTATTAAAGCTGTGTATCACCTCTCTCAAGCTATTTTGCCACCTCCAGCGCGAGCGAGTGTTCCTGGAACCACGTGCCCGGTTTTATGCAGCAGAGATAGCTGGTGCATTAGGCTATCTGCACAGCATACACGTCATATATAGGTATGTCATGTGTTCATGTCAGAGCTCCCCCTGGTGGCCCCAATTTGCATTGCTTGTACTTCAGTTTAGAGAAGGACATGGTTGCCATGTATGTGAAGTTTACATGTTCTTTTCATATTTGTGTGGGTTTCCTCCACGTATTCCTGTTTTCTTCCACAGTCCAAAAACATGCAGTTAGACGATTTGGTGCTTCAAAATTTACTGTGTGACCATGAGTGTGAGTGTGAATGTGACCATGAGTGGCATCCCATCCAGCGCGTCCCCTGCCTCGTGGCGTGTACTTCCTAGTATAGGCTTCTTGCTCCCTGTGATCTTCTACTGGATTAGCGGTTATGGAAAATGGATGGATGGAACATTGTTGGCTACATCTCCAATCTGTTTGTGAGCACCTGACATAGCATTGCGCAACGGGCTACGGGCAATGTTATAGATTCGGGGACATGTCCAGTGACAGGCAGCTCTCTGCTCCTCCTTAAAGGGACCTGAAGCCAGAGAACATCCTGCTGGACTCACAGGGTCACATCATGCTGACGGACTTCGGCCTTTGCAAGGAAAGTCTGGGCCATGATGATATCACCTTCACATTTTGTGGGACTCCAGAAGTAAGTCCAACTACCATCAATTTAACCATCCTCAAAAAGGCCTCCCGTGACTGATTAGTGTCATGTGTCCCCGTCCTCAGTACCTGGCCCCTGAGGTGCTGCAGAAGCAGGCGTATGACCGCACAGTGGACTGGTGGTGCCTGGGGGCTGTTCTGTATGAGATGCTGTATGGCCTGGTGAGTAGAGAGCTCATCTTCCAATGCAACCACATCTGTGCAGCTCTCACACATCAAGCTCTGCATTCTGAGAGTTCCAGTTCCACTTGACACTATAGTTGTCACTCAAAAATATATCAGCACTGCCACGTGACCACATTCTTAAGTGGTGATTATTATGTGCACAGATGTCTGAATTCTGTGTTTCTGAAGCACTGGCATAGAGTGAAACTGATTAATTGTCATTGTCGACACATTACAGTGCACATGCACCAATGAAACATGCCCTCTGCGCATTTAACCCATATGTGACATAGAAGTAGGCAGCTAATTCAGTGCCTGGGCATAGTGTTTGGGGGAGGTACTTTTCTCAAGGTACCATCCTGGTTGGGGATTCAAACCAGCAACCTTTCAATCACAAGTGCACTTCCCTAACCGTTAGGCCACCTCTGCCCCAGGCACTCTGATTCTATAGATTCCTATAAGAGGTTAATTGTGGCTGGCACTTTATCCACACTTTTTAGCTGTTTAATTGTGATTAAAAACAGTATTTCAGAAGAAAGGATCATAGAATGTTTCACACATTAGCACACAAGCTTAGTCTGAAAGCTGGATACTTATTATCATGCGTGCTATAGAGAAGGCTAACACAAGATTGTCACTCTTTCAATTTGTGTTACAGCCTCCGTTTTACAGTAGCAATACAGACGAAATGTACAATAACATTCTGAACAAGGACCCAGTGCTCAAGCCCAATGTGTCTAATGCTGGTCAGGCGTTGCTGGAGGCTCTGCTGCATAAAGACCGAACTCAGAGAATGGGGGCAGGCAATGACTTTGTGAGTACTGTGCATACACACGCTAATGCGTTCCGCCGAGGCTTGTATTCTCATCTGGCCTACAAGTATGTTTCTGCACAGCATCAGGTTGGGTGTAACAGCAGCTCCGGAGGTGTGTGCTGAGGTGGATCCGTGCGTCTTATCTCCTATAGATGGAGGTCAGGAGCCACACCTTCTTCTCACCCATCAACTGGGATGACTTGATGGCCAAGAAGACCCCGCCTCCTTTTGTCCCTCCTCTGGTGAGTAGCACAGCTGAGGTGTGTACTGATTTGGATTACCAAAGTTGAACGAATCTGTGCTGACACGTTGTACCATGTTATCCCCTACCATTGCCCTACAGGCTGGACCTACTGATTTGAGGCATTTTGACCCTGAGTTCACCCACCTCCCAGTGCCTGGTTCCCTGTGCAGCCCTGACAGCAGCACAGTGACCAGCAGCATGCGGGAGGCGGCTGGTGCGTTTCCCGGTTTCTCATATGGACCTTCAGTCGACCAGGCCTTAGATTAGGGGGGGACCTCCCTCTTTCCCAGTCTGCAGGGTGGTGTGGTCGACGGCATTTTCATCTCTAATCAGCAACACAGAGTTTGAAGTGCAACCTCTCTGATGTGTTTGTGGTCAGGGGACCAGGAATGTGTGAACACAGAGGATGTGAGAATTCCAGGGCCAGAGTACAAGCTTGTGTACATCATTGTAAGCACCCTCACCCAGGGTATACCCATTCACACAACCTATTTTTGATTCCAAATTTATTTTGTGAATTTATATTGTAAAATATGTGTCATATAAAATGTCATGTAAACTCAAACTGATGTGTATATAACAAACACAGTTTTGTATATAATGATTCAGACTCAAGCTTGGACCCAGCCACTCCTGACTTACAGTGACATTACTACAACCCTGATATAAATACACATATACTACTGTATAGTACTGTAAAAATGCTGATAATTTTTTTCTGAAGAAGAATTGATAAGAGATCAAGCAATAATATAACTTGAATGAAGCTAAGTGATTGAGGTCAAATCCATAATAACTGTCACCTGCACGCTTTGATCTGGAAATGACAAGAAGCCTTGGTTGCATTTGGATGCTTTTGTCCAAACTGACAGAAATGTGACGATCAGTCAGCATCCATGGAACAGTTGTGGTTAAAAGCTTTCTTCAGGGTGCCCAGTGGTGATGTTTCTCTGCCGGCCACAGAATCTGAAGCAGCGACCTTCTCACAGCCAGAGCTCTGTAGCTCACAGAGTTACCCAGGGCCCCTGTTTGTAAAATGATGTGTTCTGTTTGTACGATGGATTCTTTTCTCTGGTGGTCACTCAGAACAATAAGACTGTGCTGTCAAGTTGTTTAAACCAATGAGTTTGTGCTGTTTTTTTGCTCTGTGTTCATTTCCAAAGTCTGGTTGTTCAAACCAGTGGCACTCTGGGCTGTTTTCTTCAGTCTGTTTCAATTGTGTTTTTAAATCTCCATCCAGTGGGACTCGTTTCAGTGGGACATGTATTTTTCCAGTGAGGCTTTTCAAAAAAAACTCTTGTGCCATAAGCTCAGGTTGAGGAAAAGCCTTGATAGTGAAATATATGGATGTTTCAATCTGCTTTTGTATTTTTATTGTGTCAACTAACACATTAAATTTGTTGTTATAAATGCTGCTTTTAAAGCAATTGCTAAGAACAATAAAATTATAAAATGCTGAATGGAGAGTTGCGATCTTTGTGGCACCAACATAAGATGTGCAATAAAACCTCCCAGTTTACCAATGGTTCCGTGGCTGGGAGGGGGGGTTACTGTAATACTGCCCAGGCCTAGCCAGCACCCTCCTTCTCTAGGTTGTCCCCCATCCACCTCCCTGAAATCATTTTTTTGCAGTGGATGTCTATACGTGTCATTTTGTCTGTTCCTGCAGGTATATTTTAATTGTTTGCAACCCTGTACTGGATAAGCGTATGGAAGATGGATGGATATTTTTGAATATAAGACCATAATTTTAAAATCTATACTCAACTTATCGTTATTTTTACAGTTAGAAAGTGTGTGGAGGTGAAAGGTGCTGAATGTCCCATTTTCAAACGATATACACTAATATACATTTTACGTAATTCTCTATAGAGTTATTGTTGTTTTCATATAGAAAAGATTCACTGTTTAGCGCATGCACTTCCATACTTGGGGGAAGTACGTTATCTCGTCTCAAACATGAGCCGAAGCTAGCTCACCGACACCCGTAGCGCTTGTGCATGCGCATGCGCGGTGAGCGGCGCGCCGTCGGCACTTCCTGCTAAATAGTGCTCCTTAACAACAGATTGAGGCGAGTGGAGTAAATTACTACGAAAAACCGGAGCACGCTGACCCAAATAAAACCTCGTATACTAATGGTAAGTTTTCCTTTAGTTTATCCGATATTCCGCACATATAAACAATTTTATAAGTGTCTTTATTAATTTAGTTAGGTGAAAGGCCAGACTGCTTTGTATGAACTGCGAGAGTGTGTCGGCTTGCTAGGGTAACATTAGCAAGCTTGCTGTCATGCTAGATGTACAGTGGAAAGTTTTTTTCTCCCCGTTTATGCTCATTTTAATAATATGGGGCATATGTTTCTATAACTGCATATATATAATAATATAAATATATATATATATATATATAATTTTTTTTTAAAAAATGAATGCCGCGCCAGTCCAAAGAATACATGCCAATACAAATGCAACCCAATACGTTGGCCGGATTGATATGCTGCCGCAAATCACTTACTAACTAGCTATAGTATGTTTGAGTATATTTGTGCCTCCGTGCTGCTGTATGACGACGTCTAGCCTTCTAACCCGCTTCAATGAGTCTGGCCGAGTACCCTAAACGCTAAAAGTTTATTGCCTGACACCTATAATCTTTGTGGCTAGTCACGGATAACGGGGGATAAAGTAAACCGAGCTGGATCACTGAAATAAACAGAAGGCTAAAGCAAACTGGGTCCAGTCCGGACCGACGAGCTCCGCGGGTTTCACCTTCACTCCCCGTCCTTGAATCCCTGCTCTCACGTCCGACTTTATTGTTGGCCGCTTGCCGGCGGCACATAAGTGTAACCGGCTCTGTGATGGTGTATAACACGGCATGGCTTTCCGAGTTCCTGCTGGTGGACGTGTGTTTAGGTGAAGTGTACTTTCATATTTTGGACAATCGGACGTTTGGTTTTGGGAGAAATCCGCAGCTTGTCCCTTGCTGAAGCTGTTTGAAATATGTCTGTTTTCTATTATATATTCGTCTCTGTTACTTCACCCATATTCTGATTGAATTGGTTTATAAAATTAGATATCGGTTTATTGTCAGGTTTTTGTAATGAGTTGTTTATATGTGTAAAGATATTTTAGGCATTGCACTTTATAGTTTATTTGACAGTATAGTTTAGTTTTCGACTAACATAACGGTACAATGCAAAAATACGTATTATGATGGCAGTGACAATATGTTATACAAATAAGTGGCATGAGCAGTTGCATGAACAAACCTGCCTGATTAGCAGGAATTAAACAGCCCAGTTGTATTTGTAATCGGCTGTCACAACAGCTGTGATAGAGAACTATTGAATAATTACCTTTTTCGTTGCCTTTGTTTTTCCTGTCCAAACACGGGGTGAATCTGAACGATTGACTGCTCATAGCAGTCTTGTCAGCCTTTATAGGGCTGTCCACTCTTGACTCATTTCTTTAGCCTTGTTTGTGCTATCCGATAAATAACTATCAGGGCAGCATGTTAATACTAGAAGTTGTTGTGGTATTTATTGGACAACAGTGGAAAATGTGACTATTATGTCATGGTATTCTCAAATGTGTATCTGGCTGATATGAGATGTGTACGGAGTGGGAAGCCTTCAGTAGTTCACACAGGCTGTCCACACAAACGCTCCCATGCTGGTAGACAGGTCGATATACTGCCACAAGCTATAGGCCGGTTGGGTCTCTCTGCATACGTTCTTTATTATTATTTTTTTCCTTCACGCTTCCTGGTGGATGGAGTTGCTAGGAGACCTAGCAGCAGGTGTTTGTCAATGGCCATGCGATGCTGATGGTATGGATTCAGAGCAGAGAATGGGCAAGCATGAATGAACTTTGAGACTTTAGAGATGTAGGGATTCAGGGAAACTTACTGCTTTAATGTCTTAAATTATTTACGTACTATGGCTCTAAGCATTAAAATAGCAGGTAATTTGATGACCATGCAAAGTTGTTCTTGTACTGGTTTATTATTATTATTATTATTATTATTATTATTATCATCTGTTAAGTAGACTCAGTTCAGAGACCCATATCTTAACATTTTGTACTTCATCCATTTAGAACAAATTAAGTCAATTCAGGTTAAGAGTCTCTCAAAAAGGCTTCTGCAGAACTCTTCTGGGACTGGAAACTCCATCATAAATCCACTTCCTTAGTGTCTGTGCTCCCTACTGTCCTACAAATTCATTAAAAGATATTAACGTGACTTGTAGTTCCCTCCTGTTCAGATAAATTAGGTTGCTCACTCTGCTGTGACAGCCTTGGTTTCCAGTTGAAACCAGGCTTACAAGGTCCAATAATGGCTAATAGAATAAATATGAGATGTTGCAATCTACCCTGTCATCCTGTACTGGATAAGCAGTTGAAAAATAGGTGGGTATGTTTTCTTCATATTTATTATTGTGAATATGTTTTTATCTTTTATCTTTTTGTGACAGTGCTGTTATATAAATGTTTGAGGGGTCCATGGCACCTTATTCTTACAGCGGTCAATCCTATGGGGGAGGGGCCTAGGACACCAGCTTTTGAAGGGATGCTGACTTGCCAGACAATTTCACTTTGCCATAGATGGGGGGGGGGGTCTCCCAGCAGTGATGCTCACGTAGGCCACCACATTAGTTAGGACCACCCCTGCTGTATAGGATCTATTGAAATAATTGTTTGTTCCTCAGGCTATGAAACCTTCATTCAATGAGTGAAGAATATCTGGACTAATGCTCACAGAATGTATGTTAGATGGCTTGTCAAGGATACTGCTTCCTGTGGCATGCTACTTTCATAGGCCAGTGTGCTGGTACTAGGTTGGGTTGTGGACCTGGTGAACGTGCTTAAAGCTGGCTGCTGTGTATCTTTGCAACAGACAGAGAGAATAGACCTGTAGGTCTCCAGCTCCGTGGAAACGGGCCCAGTCGCTCCACCTAAGTATGGACGAGTCACAGGACGTGGCCCAACTACCGGTGAGTATCAGCGTGTGCCTCATACGCAAACCCATTAACAGATACGTAATAATATTCATGTGACTTCTACCCCTTATTAGCTTCTCTCTGCTTCTATAGCTGCAAATGGCAATAGGAATGGTCATGAAACTCCTTTGCCATAGCGGGTGTCAATGTGTGATGCTTAACCTATATCTTAACACAGACCTGGGCAAAAACTGGTCCATTTGATCATTACAATAGGAAAAAAATTTATATGTATGTGTGTGTGTGTGTATGTATGTATATGTATGAATATATATATGTTTTAAGTATTGAATAATGACGAATGCAACTGCTACTTCAACACTGACATGCAAATTTAGTCTCTCTAAAAAGCTTCTGTCTTAGTAGGGCTGCACAATATATCGTTTCAGCATTATCACAATTTGCACATGTACAATAATCACGTGTTTGCTGTCTTGTGTCTGGCACCATCTGTAGGTAAGGCTACATTCACATTACAAGCCACATTGTCAATTCTGTTTTTTTTTTGTTTTGTTTTTTTTTTTGCTTAGATTAGATTTTACTATCTTGATGGTTCACATTCATAATTCAAGTGACCTGTAACTAATGTGAACCCATCTGACCTCCAAGATGGTTCGCTTGTGCACATTGATATATTTTTGCACAAGTCGTCTTCGTCACTAACAACAAAGAAATGTTCACTGCATGCATATAGGCAACAAACTACCTGAATTCTGATTTATTCCCAAAAAGGATCTACTTTGTGCATGCAAACTTTGCAAAGATTCTGTTCAAACAATAGGTGGCAACACAATCTTTTTAATCACCTGAAACATTAGTGCCCAAACACACGGAATGTTTGCTTATGCCTATGCCCATCGTTCTGGGCCGCAACGTCTCCCACGTGTTCTGAAGCAGTCAAACAAGCAAAATGTTCTCATTGGCACAAAAATCCTAAATCTTATGTTTATTATTATTTTTTCTCCATTATCTGTTTGTATTTGGTTGTAAACTGAGTTCAGAAGAGTGCAGTTATTTATAAAAGTGACAAATGTTCATTTGTACACTTTTTAAAATTTTAATATTGAATTGAAAAGCACTTCTGCTATAAAGTCCAATTCTTTTATTTATATATATATATATATATGTGTGTGTGTGTGTGTGTATATATATATATATATACATACATATATATATGGCCATATCACCCACCCCTACTTTACCATGTACCAGCCTGTGACGCTCAGCCTTTACCTTAGCGGGTGCCACTCTCCGACGCTTAGTAGCTGGTATCAGTAAATGTCTCTCTCATTGCAGACAAAGAAAGCTCGCCGTGATTTGGATGTTGTCCAGGAGAAGGAGCCAAGGTCAGTCACTCTTCTGTCGTGGCTTAAAATCTGATTTTAGGTTATAGGGATGTACTAACAAAGCTTATGAAAAATGAGTAATGTTGTTGAAAACATGGCTTGGGTGAAGACGCTTGCTCAGCTGCAGATTGTTGAAGGTACTTTGCTCCTACTTCATGATAACTAGCTCACATCCCTGAGAGCTATGCTCCTGTGGGCCAGGGGCCAGCAGCATGCTGAGGTTCTCACTCTACATGCATTTAAAGGCATCTTTCTAGTTGTTTTGTTTCATCATCAGTTTATTGTGTGTCAGGCAAGTTGGGGTGGCAGATGACAGCAGCCCGCCGCCAGGGGGTGACACCAATTCTTACCCCCCACCTCCGGAACCCCAGCTCAGTAAAGGTTAGTGAGTCCAAAAGACACAATTTCTGTGGAAGGGAACGGCATCACTTTGTGTCCAGTCCAGTGATGATATGATCACAAAAGTACTATTCATTCTGGTACCATCAAGCACAGCTTAAACGAAGTGCGGAGATGGCAACTGTGGACAGGATTGGGTGGTAGTGCCATTTAAGGCCAGTTCAGCATGCGCTTTCGGTTGCAGACAAGGGGACTTGACGTGAATTTCACCATCAGGGGTTCACTGCCGACGACTGGTTGGTGCGCGCGTAACCCGGATTTATATGCCTCGAGGAAACCCTGCTCATTCGTGCCCATCAAGGGCAAATGTGCAAAATAATGTATTAGGGTTTTCCGGTAGGTAGCAGCATGGACTTTCACAGATCAGCAAACAATGGTGAAAGAGTAGAGAAAGAAAACTTGTTGTTGTTGTAGTAGTAGTAATTATGGTGATCAGCCCTGTGTGTATGTATCCATGATACCAGGGTATACAGTATATTAAAAAGCAGCACTATTCTGTTTTTAAAATCTTGACAGTAATATTTGCCAAGTGGATGGGGGGTTTGGGGTCCCAGCTAATTTTGTTGTAAGGATTTCAAAATACTGTGGTATGCCTTACTTTCATAATATTGCCCAAGCTTTTACTACTAACTTTAAAACTGTTTAATTACACTGCTTGTATTTGTGTTGTTGCAATACATCTGCCCTCTCCTGGTCTGGTAAAATATCGCTGCTTTATGCATGCACCGAATTCGAACATCTGCACCGGCAGCCAAATGCAGTATGAACGCAAGCTGCCACGCGAACGACTGTCCCCTGTCCAAAAGTACACATGGAAAAGTGAACTTAATAACGAGTATCACCTAATCTCACTCACAGATGCTCAGGCTACATCCATGCTGCTTCATTTTCTTTTAAAACCGAGGCATTAGTCTCCATTTTTGCCTTTCATTCACACAACCCCAGAGGTTTCAGTGTCGTTAACGCTCTCACAGCTGTATGCGTCTGAAAATTCCACGTTAGAGATGCAGTGATGATGAGTGAAGATGTAGACACTAAAAGCTCATTAATTAGTCCCTACTAATCAGGTGACCTTTTTCTGATTTGATCCCGCTAGATACACCCTCTCATTGTCTGATTGGTCATCTGGTCTCCTTACACAGAAGAAACAGTATTCTAACATGTTGGACATGGGAGAGCTGCCTTCAATGGAGCTTTCGCTGTTGCTGACTTGTATGCAATTAAATAGCATGATGCACAGTGTGACTGCTAAATATTTGTGCAAAAATAAACTAATTTACCAGTCACTATGGCGATGTGCACTTCCCTAGTGTAGACTAATAGTGTATGTGAAACTGGATATAGCCTGAAGTTCATGATACACAGGGTAACTTCTTGAGCAGTGTTGCTGGGCAGTTGCCAATCAGGTGAGTCATAGGGCAGCTCCTCTAGATTTGGATGATTGTGAAAAGGTGCTCACTGCCGGTTGTAGTTCTTCCAAATCAAAATTTGTTGCCCAGTATAAGTGGGGAAAGTGCCCAAGCAATATTGGTCGGCAACATTAGCCGCTACCTGGCACTATTGCTTTAAAAAGTTGCCCTGTGTGTCCTCACCCTTAGACTTGTATGTCAGCTGTATTTTATGTTCTAAGCCTGGGTCTTAAAGCCTCAGTTGTATTTATTTTTTTTCCAGAGAACAGTGATCCGCAGGCTACAGACACTGCATCAGAGAACCAGGTGTCAAGTGAGGCCCTCAACTCCTACCGCCACAGTGGTACGCTACCGTGAACCTCTGTGTGCACAAAGCTCATATTTGTTTACGCAATGAATGAACAGACATGGACAACGCACTGATCAATCATCAGTACAATCGTGTAAACCCCCTATGCACTTTATAATTTATTTATTTTTTTTTACCCAGAGGTCACCTGCAAGGGGCTCACCCCCACTACAACCAATGACTACACTACCCAGGCATACCATGGAAGCAAGTGAGTAGAGTGCCCGGAACTTCTGGCTCCACCTTTAGAGATGCACTTCAGGGATAATCATGCTTTGTTACTCTCTATAAATCAGAAAGATAGATACCAGCCCTGGGTTCTGTGTACTAGTTGCACTGGTCGCATGGATGTTGTGTGCGTCCAGTAAGGTTGATTGGCCGATGTGTTTTTGATTGACAGGTCCTACCCTCAGGCCACCACCCCGACTGCCAGCCCGGCTGTCACTCCCTTCCCATCCCTGACGCAGCAGCCCGCTTACTCTGCCTTCCCGCCGGTTGCCCAGGGTTACGGCCTCCCACCCTTTGGTTTGTCCCGCTATGTGCCATTCTGCTGAGTTGACCAGTCACAGCGCACCCTAACTCACAACTCTGCCTGGTAGATTGGCCAATCGCGGCACAGCCTGCCCAGTTGCTTCATGCATATTTAAATGTGAAGTGACAGTTTCTGGGCTGTTTGCTGTGCGTCTCTCATGAAGTGATTGCTTGTATAAGACAAAACTGTGCACATTTACTGTTGATGGTTACTGTGGTGTGCGTCCAGTTTTCCAAAGCAGTTTGAATACATTCTTCATTTTCCCTGATTCTTTCCTCTTTCCCATCTCTCTCTGTCTCCACTCTAGGTAGCATGTGGCCCGGTATAAAAACGGAGACTAGTTTGTCAGAGGCACCCCCAGTTGGTCAAGCTGGTTTCCTCAGCTTCAGCACATCCTATGCTTCATCTCAGCCTGGCCAGATGCACTACTCCTACCCCAGTCAAGGCACGTGGCACTAGACAATCTCAATGCCGCATAAACGCGGCAGATGAGGGTGACAGCAGTACCGTGATCGTCTACAGTCAAATGTTAAATGTTTTTATAGATCTTTAGTCAAAGATTCTCCCGATTTCCATGAGCCTTTGTAAGATAGGGAGGCATTTGCTGGCATGATGTCCCCTGAGAATTGTGTGCTGACAGGAAGTTTTATTTCCTCAGGGTCCAGTTTCACCACTTCCAGTGTGTATGCCAACATCCCTGCAGTCACAGCCCCCTCCACCACCTCCGTCACTGTGGCACCTCAGGTGGGGAGGTGGGGGGGGGCATGTCGTCTGGCATAGTTGTGTGAGCCATTTCCCTGCTGTCCAACCTGATTGGGCCCTTCTCTCCCCTGTTGCCTTGTTACCACCACACCCCCTTCCATTTTACAGGAATTCTCTACCTACAACGCACTGGGCCAGAGTCAGTTCCCCCAGTTTTATACTCCGCCCCCCAGCTACACGCCAGCCAGCCTTCCCAGTAGTGGTAGAGATGGTGAGAACGTGGCTGTGACTGGATTCACCGGAGACAAGACTGAGGGTACCACCGCAGCCAGACTGCCCAACAACACAGGTTCACTCACCTAACCAATCAGAAGGGGCTGATGGCATGGATTCACCAATCAAATGTCAAATAGCTTCACCAATCATGTTGAATCCTGTGAGGCTCATGCATTCACGCCTAGGGGCAGAATCTGTAGGTGCTAGGGTTTTATTCTGAAGGTGTGGTCTCCTCACATTAAGCACCCGGTCGTCTGTTTGTGTAGTTTCTGTAAAACATTGGATTGGGAAACCCTTTAAAATAGTTGCATTTAAAGGAAATTTCTGTACATCAATACTTGATTTCTGTGGTATGCTAGAGTTGCAAATCAAAACCAAAGGACTTCCTTTGGCCCCATAAATGTCTTTTCCACTAGTGTTGTGCTGATACCAGCTAGGAGCTGGTTCTCAGGTGGCGCTCAAGTGGCATTTCCACTGGTTAAGAACAACATTTGTAACTGACTGTGATTACTCGCATGACGACAGACATGTAATATTTGTGAGTTGTTTAAATAATGATTTTTGATGGAGAATGTTTAGGCTAATGCTAACTTAAGCACCGTTTCTTAAATTGGGATTATTTGAAACATTCTTCAGTTTTTTTTTTGTACTTTGTAAAATTTTATAATTTTCTCCATACTCTGAATGTAACCTAGTTTCTTTAGCTTTTCTTTAATTTCAGCACATTTTCAGCAAACACTAAAATGAAACAAAACATCAAACACTGTTTTATAACAAGTATGACTCTGCAGAAGTTATTGTATTACAAGGTAGTGTATTACTGATGTCATGGGTTCGCAGTTTCAGACCAGTAGTTCTCTGGAGCTTAACCAGAGCCAGTTTTTCAGGCATGCATTCCTGTTGATAGTGGGAAGTGTGGAACCAATAGTTGGGTAGTGGGAAAGCGTAGAACCACTTCCAAATCAAACACTGGCTTGGCACGGGTACCAACACCGTGCCGTAAACTGTCAAAAGAAATTATACTTTATCTCGTGACTGACAAACATTTTGGCCGCTACTCCCGCTGCGCACCAGTGTAGCGTGCAGACTCCCAGCATCCTAGTTCTTAGTACTTGCATATACCCTTAAAATGATGTAGAATAACGACTTATGAACCTATCATGTTACGAATGGCCATTCGGAACGTGTCTCATTTATAAGTAGAGGAGCGTCTGCACAGTCCTAACACAGTAATAATGAAAATACATTCGGTACTGTACTGTACCTTGAGGCATCTGCTGAAGCCTCGCAGCATTTTTACGAGTCGAGTGTCGCAAAGTAGTATGTGTTCATTATTAAAAACCATTGTATTTAAGTCAAATTTTTGATAGATGCTTTATGGAAGTCCATTCATGAATACAAGTTTTTCATAATTAGGACACTCTTAACCCAGGGACTGCCTGTAGTCTATTATTTGGAGAGAAATTTCAACATGAGTAAGGTGCCTAAGGTAACTCTGGTGCCGTGTGCTTAGTCAAATTAATGGGATTAATGCATATTCACAGGAGTGGGATGAGCTGAATGGGCAATGTGCTGTATGTTTTGTGTTCTGCAGATTCCCCAGTGGCTGAGGCTCCCCCTGCAGCTGGCCAGGAGCGTGAGGAGGGAGGCTGCAGGAACAGTACAGGCAAGGCGAAAGGCAAGGGCCGCAAGTCGGAGAACTTGCACTCGACTGACAGTGACCTGGAGGTATGTGTTTCTATGACGCGTGTGCATCCGTATTATAGGAGCTTCTGTCCTAATGAGAATTTTTTTCCCCCCTTGTTGCAGCGCGTCTTTCTGTGGGACCTGGATGAAACTATCATCATCTTCCATTCATTACTCACGGGCTCTTACGCCCAGAAGTTTGGCAAGGTCATCTAAGAGCTCACCGGTGAAAATGCTTTCCCTACGTTCATCTTTTTGTTCAGTCGTTTCATTATACCTTCCCCTTCCAGGACCCAACTGTGGTGCTGAACCTGGGCCTGCAGATGGAGGAGCTGATCTTTGAGTTGGCTGACACACATCTATTCTTTAATGACCTGGAGGTAAGCATCAGTTGTAGAGAAGAATAAAGATGTAATATGCAGTGATAATTTTAGTCTGTTGTAAACGAATTAAAAAATCTCTCGTTTATTTATGTGGGGGAGTCTACGGCGATGAAGCTGGGAAGAACATTAGCATCTTTTGGGAGACATGCAGACATTACCTTAAGCAAGTTTGGAATTTAGCAGGGAAGGTGTTTCTGCAAATAAAAGGCAGAATACATTTGTACAATTAGGCAAGCATCTGAGAATCTGTGACCCGGCTCTTAAAAGTCAAGACGCATGCATCTTTCTTTGATGTTTGTGATGTCACCAAACTGGAAATTGAGCATATTGTGCAACTTCTCCAAAATACAGACCAAGAGAAATGTTTCCTACACAAAAACAGACAGTGTCACATCCTCATTGCCTGCGGTGTGGTCAGCCTGACCTGCACATGCTGATTTTCCAGCCTGAGTTCACTCATCGTAGGGTGGGGGTCATGATTGACCCGATGGGATAAAGGGTCTGGATTGTTGTCTGGTTGGGGTTACTGTTTACCTCCCCAGGAGTGTGATCAAGTTCATGTGGAAGACGTTGCCTCGGATGACAGTGGGCAGGACCTGAGGTAAGTTGGTTTTAACTCCATGGCCCCTGTGCACGTCAGTAACTCTCCAAGCTTCTTAAGTTGGGCCGTGTGATGGGGGATTATGTTAGCAACGTGCTACCGCATTGGGCCCAGAGGCCACCCTACCATTGTGCCACTCTGGATTTTTGCATTTCCACAGCAACTACAACTTCCTGGCGGACGGCTTCGCGGGCCACGGTAGTGGTGCCGGTCCAGGTTCTGGCAGTGTGCAGGGTGGGGTAGAGTGGATGCGCAAGCTTGCGTTCCGGTACCGGAGGCTGCGGGAAATCTACAACAGCTACAAGGGCAATGTGGGAGGTGAGTGAGTAACAGCCGCATACTAATATGAGTGTGGGGGTGCACAGGCAGTGCTTTGACCCTCTCCCCCCCCCCGCCCCCCCCACCCAGGCCTGCTGAGCCCCATGAAAAGGGAGCTTCTGCTTAGGCTCCAGACCGACATCGAGAGAGCGACCGACGCGTGGATGAGCACGGCCCTCAAGTCGCTGCTGCTCGTTCAGTCCCGGTGCGTGGGGGAGCACGACGGAGGTGCAAATGCAGTCCGTGTCGGCACGGCAACCCATAACGGTGCGCCTGTCCCTTCGCGTTTGTGTCCAGGGGTCGATGCATGAACGTGCTGGTCACAACCACCCAGCTGGTGCCTGCCCTGGCCAAGGTGCTGCTGTACGGTCTTGGAGAGATCTTCCCCATCGAGAACATCTACAGTGCCACCAAGATAGGTGAGCGCCCATCCCCTCCAGCATAGTCTCTAACCTTCATATTTTCATTTAGGAACGAGCCGTTCTAAATTTAAGCTTGCTAAACATAGATGCAGTGAACCTGCTCTTATTAATGAGTCTAATGAATAGCTTCCTGTAACTGAATAAGAAACAGTTTACCTTCCTTTTTCCCTATATGATACTGTTTGTCATGGCTTTATTTGCGTGAAGTACCATTACGCCCTGCTGGGGCCATTCCCCACCCTACAGGGAAGGAGAGCTGCTTTGAGCGCATCGTGTCTCGCTTTGGGAAGAAGGTCACGTACGTGGTGATCGGAGACGGGCGTGATGAAGAGCTGGCTGCCAAGCAGGTGAGGAGTGCTGTGTGTGCCAACAGGGGGCATGTGGCCGTGAGGTTTGCTTTCAGCCATTGACTGATGGCTCCCCCTTTGGCTTCCTGCATGTTTCTCTTGTGTTGTTGCAGCATAACATGCCTTTCTGGCGCATCTCTGCCCATGGGGACCTCATCTCCCTTTACCAAGCCCTGGAGTTGGACTTCCTGTAGGGGCAACACCATGACAGTCCCCTTCAGGCCCCCGCGCTGACTGACACAGGCAGATTGTACGACTGGGACTTAACTGGAGGAGGCTGGACAGTTACCTGATGGAAGCTACTTACTGGTGGCATGACCCTGATGCGGGGTGGGGGTGGGTCACGCTCGCTGTGATCCGCCACGTGCCGGGGATTGACCAAAGTTTCACACTGACCGGGTACGGCAGTGTTTTAACGTGCGCTTCAGGTCAAGAAATACTGAGAGGCGTGCCTTGGCTGCCATTTGTAAAGCGTGCCATCATATCTATATGGATGGGTGGATTTTTTTAACAGACTTTATGAGAAGTACATTGATGATGAATGTGAACGTTTTTCTTTTTTTAAGTCTTCATTTCTACCAGATCACTAGTCAGGTGTTATGAATCATTTCCATAATACCTGGTTCTAAAACAGGTCCATGTACACAGCTTAGTACCATGTTGCACTGTGTTAGCAAGGCAGTAGGTGGTGTGGTGATTAGAGAACTGGATTTGTGACCAAATGGTTTTCTGGTTCGGGCAAGACGTGATACTGCAGCATTTAAGCCCTGACTGATGTTTTTTTTTTTTTCTTTTTCCCCCCAGTCTGGTCTCCTTCGATACTGTCTGAGATTATGCATGACATTTGAATGCGTGTTTTTATTTTCTCCTTCTGTTTTGGACCCTTTAAAGCGTATCTCTATTAGTGAAAATAGTCATTCATGTGTCCGTAGGGGTGGGGGGGTGATGAGGGGGAACTCCTCATACTGGAATGACCATATCTCAAAGTGGACATTTGTATACTGGAACCCCATAGATTGGCATATGTTTGTAAGGAACAAGGCGGTAAGACGCATAAAATCAAGTCTTATTGTGCAATACATTTGTGGTCAGAGGTTCATGCAGCAGCCACTGTTGGACTGTAGCCAGTGGAAAGACCTCAAGACTGTGCTTAATCAGAGACACAGCCTGGAGCAACGTGGTGAATTTCTGAATACATACAGCAGCTTCATCGTGTGTACTTTGTGCCCTATGTACTCTTGTGTATTGCCGTGAGTTGAGTATGCATGTGTTTGTAAATATTTATATAGTGCCTTTTAACCCGTATATTAGTCTGTAAGGGATTTACTGAAAATGTGCCCCCAGTACTTATGAAATAACTTGATACACAGTTCTAGAGATGTTGTGTTGTTCCCTCCCAAACTTTTTATTTAAAAAAGAAATCGGTGCTGAAATGTGTCCCTATGGTAACACCTCAAACCTTCTTTTTTTTTTTTTTTTTTTTTGTCCTGCTGAATAATCGATAAATATTCCACATGCAATGTATCTTGAAACTGGACATTGTTGAACATGCTGTTGGGTGACACCATGCCCACCTCCGCAGCTGAGGATGTCGCATCCTCTTCCTCTCTGCTCTCCAGCTTCTGACAACTGTTACTGACATTTATATGAGTCCTATTTCCGGCATACTGTGACCCACCTTCTCATGGCACAGACAATCACTCTTCGGCAAGAGGTACCCGTAGAAATCTAACCAGTCCTATAGCAGGTAGGTGAAGGTGAGCCAGCGCAACTCACAGGGAACCATTGTCAGAAGCTCTGTTTCCACCTGTTTGCGGTATACCTTACCATTCCCTACCCTTCCATGTAAGCGCAGAGGTGCTGTGCAGTTCCTCAGCCAGGTAGGGAGGAGTTCCCAGTCCTCTGAACCCTGCGCAGTGGGTATCCAAATTACTAGTGTCTTTTGGTTAACTGTAGGTTTAACACTTACTTAACCTCAGTCACAAAGAGACTGAATGAGACAGTATTCACACGGGACCTTTAGGCTGGTCCCCAGTTAGGTCTGTCGTCTTTCAAGTTGGATGTATTGGTTTAATTTAAGCTCTATAGCCAGGTACCATGCTCTGTGTGTTGATCTGATGTTTTTTTTCTGTATGTAAATTGATTTGTGTATTGTTTGCCTGGAGTTTTATACATATGTTTGTAACTCATTTGTTGAATGCAGAAACCTTCACATGATGGTCACATTTGGTGTTGGTTTAATCATCTGCACAATCAATGTTTCATGTTAAATAATGGGTGACACATCTTCAGTCCTCTTCTTTTTGTATGTTGGGCTGCCCAACAATGATTTGTGTAATAAAAACAATATTACCATCACTGAAAAGTTAGACAGTAAATTGTTCCGTAACTTTATTTGGCCATATAGTTTTAGCCTACAGAGGCAGCCAGAGCATCATTTTTCAAGAATGCAGAGAAAGTATTCCATGTGTCAGTACTCTGACAAGCTTTGGTTTTTGTCTAAATTAGGTGGTATCCATTGCATTGTCTTCTTCCAAGCTGACTGTGGCATTTAAATTACACTTATTTAGTAAATGCTTCTATCCAAACTCACTGACAATTGAGAAAGCAGGCTCAGTCAGCCCATGGGGCATTTGAGATTAAAAGCAGTGCTCAGGGGTCCATTTGTGACATCACTCCAATGACCACAGGGTTAGACCGAAAGCCTTCTGATTACAGGAACAGTATCCTAAGCCATTGAGCCACATACCTCCCCCAACTTTCTACAGGCAGGTCCCTAACTTCCCGAACAGCAAAGATTAGTGACATTTCACAGTAACAAGGCCAACAGCTGTGGTTCCCTGTTATTGGTCTCCAAGCAGGAAGATATTAGACTAACAGGCCAAAATAAACGCTAATTTATTTAACAGCATCTGCTTTTTAACAGATTCATATGACCTCAGAAACACAATACTGGTCTTGCTTACAGTTTTTCTGAATTGCTAAGACACTAAACCCCATTTTAAAAACTAATCCGTCAACTATCAATACTCCATCAATCTCACAGTTAGCAAAACCTTAAACATTGTTCATCTGGTTAGACAATTTGCAAATCTGAATCTCCCATCCAGTAAAACTCTAAACACATTCTCATTCGCATAACACATTTAAGCAGTGTGGTAGACTTGGACCCAAAATGCCACATACAGACTCAAATTTACACACAAACACCCTGGTTTCATCATTAATACACTACTAACCACATGTGTCCATTCTGTGATGTGTGGAGCCTAATCAATGAATGGGATATAAGCCAAGCCAAATGTGAGTGACATGAGTGGACTCAACAGCGGAGTGTGCGTGTCAGAGGTGGTTGATGAGGAGGAAGACTAAGAAGAAGAGCTATAATTTAAAATTAAATTAGAGCAACAATCATATACCATGTTCTGGTTCAAGGCATGACTCAGGGAAGCAGGGCAATATGTGCAACCAAGTTTAAGCAGGTTATCATTGCCCTCCATAGTCAGAAACTTCAAAGAAGAAAACATGTAAGACGCATTTTTGTCTCTGAAAACTACAGCATGATTTCAGTGACAGGGAAAATTAATTTCCTTGCAGTACTATCTGGTTTTGGACTAGAGAGAACATTTACAATACAGAGTATTATGTCGATGGTATGCATAAGCCTTGGTTTTATTGAGCTAGTATCGGGAGGAAATTCATTGTGAAGCCTTAAAGCACTTATGTAAGTCGCTCTGGCTAAGGCTCTGCCAAATGCTGTAAATGTAAATGTACAGCATGTGTACTTAAAATTATCGTTTTGATAGAATTGAAAGATGGCCACGTGGAAGAACACATGTTTTCACAACAACAGGAGAAACTTATTCTTGAGATGATCCGTCAAGATAATGCAATTCAACTGCATGAAGCACAACAGTTGATTATTGAAGACAATGTGCAGTTTGAAGGAATATACAGAGTGAGTCTATAAACAACTGACTGTGTCCTGCAACGCAACCAGATAAGGATGAAAGAAGCCGAAAGGGTACCTTCAGAATGAAACTCTGACGGAGTGAAATCAATCATATTAATACGAGCAAATAAATAAACTTTTATGTGCACTTGGACTATGCGACCAGGGGAGAAAACTTTGTGTCATGTTTATACCAACATGAAGGATGCATACAGAGCAGAACCATGTCCACATCTAGCCACCTTGGACCACATCTCTGTTAAGATGATTCCAGCCTATAAATCTCTTCTCAAGTGGGTGAGACTGGCTAAGTGAAAGACAAGAGTGTGGCCAGATGAGGCCATCTCAGCACTGCAGGATTGTTTTATAAGTGCATAGGCTGGAATATGTTCAAGGTGAGGTGAAGGATACATCCCACGGATGTACTGGGATGCATCATCAGTGATGTTTTCTGTTTTCGTATGGTTTCGGGTCTCACGACATCATACACCCTCACCCAGGTGACCCAGCTGGGGTTGATCAATCCTCGCCTTGTGTCCCAGCAGCATTAAGCTAAGTCCTACCCCTCTTGATCCTCTGCCACCTGGAAGCTCTTTCTGTTGCCTCTGCTGCAGTCCTGATGGCTGTCCTTCTGAGTGGCCCACTCATCCTCAGGAGGGTGTAGAGTCTGTAAAGAAAGTGGTCGGCAAATCCTCAGCGGCCTGCTTCTACTGGAAGACGCATTGCTCGCCACCCCTGTCTTCGGCGATCCTCCAGAAGCCGATGGTACTTGGTCAGCTTCCCAAAGTACAGTCAGTTCTATCAGATCAAGCTGTTTTGAAGCTTCTGAAAGAAGGACAATGTCTGGTCGCAGTGATGTTGCCAGGATATGTGAATGAATGAAAGTTACATTTATATAGCGCTTTTCAAACACCCAAAGTACTTTACAGAACAATTAGGGAGCCACTTCAACCACCACCACTGTGTAGCACCCAACTGGATGATGTGACAGCAGCCATTCTGCACCAGTACACTCACCACAGAATTCACCAGTTAGATACGGGATGATTACGAGGCCAGATTTGATAGGGCTACAGTGGGCAATTTTGGCCAGGACCTCAAGGTTACCATGGCTACTCTTTCTAAAGATGCCCTGGGATTTTTTATGACCTCAGAGAGTCAGGACCTTGGTTTTTACGTCTCATCCGAAGGATGGCACAATTTTTACAGCAGTGTCCTTGTCACTGTACTGGGTCATTGGGACCCACACAGACCACAGGATGAGCCAGCCTGTTGGCCGCACCGACACCTCTTCCAGCAGCAATCCAGTTTTTCCAGTGCTGGAAACTTAAGTTGCTTGCCAGATCTACCATAATCTGCCAGGCTTGTGCAGTTGAAAGCAGACCTGCGGTGGCTCTAGGCTGTGGTTTCAGTTGCTCTCCTGCCTTGACAAATGTTATCTACTTCCTGGGGGGAGAGTGGGGCCTGCTTCTTGTAATGGCTGATGAGACAGTCTCAGCAACTGCCGTCAGCTCTTTGTCACGGCACCACCGACAGCGACCCTCCCCTAGGGACGTCAGACATATGCTCAAGATATATTTGAGTGCCCCTCTCCTATAGCAGAGTGGGCAGGAAGGTGTGTCATCCTTGCCCCATGGCTGGAGGTTTGAAGGCTCGGTAAGATGTCATAAACAGCTTGGATTGGGAATTTTATGTGCTGGCAATGAAAGCAGCCCATTACCTGGTTCTCTCATTGCCCCTTCCCTGTGCCACTCTGCTGACCACAGGGCCAAGATCATTCTCTTTAGGACTGTGTTGTGGTTTCTCCTCTTCCTCTGCATTCTTGTACTGTTTTGTGAGGGTCAAGGAAGATGCCACTATATGTTAACCTGGAGGAGTACTCATTGTCTGTGACAGGCTACATCAGTAAGTGGATGTCACTCTCATCAAAAGCATCATTATGAGGGCAAACGAGAAACTCTGGTTGACCGGTGATGTCTGGTAGCTACTGAAAGCCAGGGATGCTTGATTCAGATCTGGTGACAAGGCAGCCCTCAGCATGACGCGAGCTAACCTGTCTTGAGCAATCAAAACAGCAAAACATGCATATGCCCAGGGGCATTTTCATAACACAAAGCACGGAGTCTGACAACATAACAGGCCAGGTGCTGAAGGACGGTACAAACCAGCTGGCTGAAGTGAGATGAAACGAAGTCATGATAATGCACTATACAAAAATAAATTTGTTGTTGTTGTTGAAGTTCTCCCAGATGTCAACACCTCCCTGAGCCAAGTAATCATCCCATCATGCTTCAAAATCAACACTATAGTTCCAGTCCCAAAGAAATCTACTATAACCTGTCTGAACAATTACCGGCCTGTAGCAGTCACTTCAGTTATCATGAAGTGCTTCAAGAGGCTTATCATGAACCGTATCAAAGCCAGCCTCTCCAGGCCCTTGGACCCTCACCAGTGTTGCCTACCACCCTAATTGGTCCATTGGAAATGCCGTATCAGCTGCACTTCACCTATCACTGACACACCTGGAAGAAAGAGACTTGCATGTGAGGTTGCTGTTCATTGATTTCAGCTCAGCTTTCAATACCATAATCCCACAGGGGCTTTTGTATTAAATCTAGATATACACTAGATGCACCTGGATTGTTATTGTTGCTGTCTATTGCCCACTGTCTGCACTTTAGATAAGCCTTATTGTGTGGTATAGTTATTGTGTATTGTTACTGCTATATGTGCACTGTGATAATGGAGGAATGCTGTTTCATCTCGCTATGTAATTATACACAGTTGTTGATGATAAAGTGAACCTTACCTTACCTTTTACAGTAAACACAGCACTAGCGTGTATACTGTACGGTATGTGAAGCAGCACATATCTACAAAGTACATCATACTGTGTTATTTACTAAATTGGGTGTAGTCTATTTTCACTTTGCATAGAGAATTTTCGTACTTTTTTTGTAATTTTTGGACTCAATGGAGAGGCCTCATGAATACACCATGGATGAAGCTGGATTCAGTCTGGCAAAAAAGAAAATGAGAGGTCACATGCCATGATTGAAGAAATGTGACCATATGTGCTGCCATCAGCAGCTATGGGGTCATCCACTGCCATGTTCCTGTTGGGCTAAACAACACTAAACATCTACTAACATTCTTGGATGGTCTATGGGATGTTTTGCTTGGACATTATGGTCACGACCAGGCAGAGCATTGCATTGATATTATCATATGGGACAATGTGAGCTTTCACCGTGATCCAAGAACATGCGATTGGTTGAACAATAACCAGCATTTTATGAATGTTTGCCTTCCACCACACTCTCCCTTTTATAACCCTATTGAAGGATTTTTCTCAGCATGTTAATGGAATGAATATCACAGAAAAATCACAGGAAAATCTAAACAAGCAACGGCTGCAGCATGTGATGATGTAGTAGCAGAATCTTGCCAAGGCTGGATTCGGCATGCCAAAGGATACTTTCCATGTTGTTTTGCCAGGGAGAACATTGCATGTGATGTAGATGAAGTCCTCTGGCCTGTCCCGGTGCAGAGGCACCATGCCAAGGCAGAATTAATGATTAATTCTGCTGCAAAAATATAAAATTACATAGTGCAATTTTGTTTTTGCAGCAAGTTTTTTTTTTTATGTAAATAAGCTTTCATAAGTACATGAATATCCAAAATAAAGATTGTTTTCTTGTTATCCCAGAAGGTTTTCAATTTATTTATGTAGTGTGTAACAGTCACTGAATAGTGTTTATACATTGGCTAGTTTGTGTGATTTCTGACAGTACTGCTTAATTTTGAGTAAAGCTAAAATAGTTTAGGGTCAATTGTTTGATTTTGCAAGACAAAGATTTTGTGAGAGTAGCTTTAATTTTACGGTTTGTGCTTAGTGTACTAAGAAATGGAAAGGATATTTTAGGAAATGCATTTCAGCAATTCAAAAAACACTGTAGCATGACTTATACTAAAATAGAGAATTGGTGCTTGTCAGGGTTTCCTCACGACTTCAGCCTATTGTCTACTATACTATAAGTAGTTGCAAGGAGACAGCAGACTGAGCTGCACTGCAACACTATTCATCGCTCGAAAATAAAGTGTTTATGCCTCATGTAACATTCAGCTCAGAGATCACTTTCCCCCTAGCTACAGTGACAAAAAAAAGTTACGCAGTCAGATGGAGTGGTGGAAATTAAATGAATCTGCACGTGGTGAAAGGTCATGTGACTATCGTAATGATTATTCAGATCAAACGGATATTATTAGATCAAATGGACGACAGAGTTGGCAGTGTGGGCACACTGCTGGTCCCAGGCCAGTAGGGTGTGGCATCCCCAGCCCGGGCCTGGATACATGCGCCAATACAGTGCAGAAGGGAGTCATACATATTGTTGTATCCTCTCCTGTGGCAAGGTGGCCCACAGATGTTGAAAATGGCCCTTGAGGTCCTGCAGATGGGCGCTGGGTCTGAGTTGATGTCCGAGCTGATCCTTGATTGGGGAAAGATTGTGGGGACCTGGCTGGCCACGGGAGGACCTCAACACGACACAGGCGGTCCATAGACACACGTGCCATGTGTGGACAGGCGTTGTCTTGGTGTTAGACACCTCAGGAGGGGTAAGACATGCGCATGCAGGATGTCACTGATGTAGTGCTGTGCCGCCAGGATCCCCCGAAATGACCTGAAGTCAGATCTTACGGCTCCCCACACCATGATGCCAGGAGTAACACTGGCGTGTCTCTCCACAACATCGGCAAGATTGGTCCTCTCCCCTCAGCGCTGACATATGTGCACCCGTCGTAATGCAGAACCAAGAGTCTTTGCTGAACATGGTACAACACCCCTTGTTCATCAGTCCATGCCTCCCAGCTACGGCACCACCCCAAACACAGGCAACTCTGTGCTGGTGTTCATGGCAGCTTAAGCATGGGACGGTCAACCCGTAGTCCAGCTGTTGCCGATCGTCGAGACACGGTGCATGACACAGGGTGTTATAGAGAGTCCAATACCTGTGTCTGGATGGCAGGTGCAGATCTTGTGGGGTTCTGTAATGCTTGGAGCACAATACGACAATGCTCCCTTGGTGTGATCTGTCTTGAGCAGCCAGAACCTTCACAATGTGTGTGGGTCCCCTCACATGCCCATTGGTTCCAATATTGGGCAACTATGCCATCTGCATGCCCCACATGCCGGGCAATTGCACAATATGATCATCCGGCCTCATGCGAACCCACAATGCGACTCCAATGAAACTCTGTCAATTGCTGGTAATGAGGTATAATGTGTCTAAGAGGCATCCTCTGTGTCTAGTGATTAGATGCACCAGTTCCTTGCAACCCGAACCATTTACATACCCATCAGTGGTCTGCACGTGTACCAAATTACACCCAAATCAGACCATTACTTCTGGGTGCTTAACAGAATGGTATATTGTGCAATTTATTTTTATCAACTCAGATAATAGAAATGACGGGCCTAGAGGCTATGCCAGACGGCACAGGGAACAATGTTGGGGTACACCCTGGCTGGCACTGATTGGCTGGTGCAGTGCAAAATGGCAATGACTACATGTAAGTCAGCTTCCGCATCTTAACTTTCCCCATCATGGTTTTGGCACAAGAAGATAAATGGAATTTTTTTTAGGAGTTTTTGAGAGCTTTGCAAAAGGCACAGATGACATGCAAAGACCAGCAAATGACAAACAAAAAAGTTCAGCAACTCATAAATGTATTAAATATATGCACAGCGCTGGCTTGGAGGACACCAAGTGTGTTTATGGCAGCCTCTCCTGTGATGTCGCACAGTGATCTTTGAATCTTGCATTCCTCATACCGTTTTGTGCCACTCGCATGCTCACTTACAAATAATGTATGTGGTGTGTCCAGATCATGGTGGACCTGCGCCCCTAACCCCTGCAATGGGGAATGATTCACTGTACATTGGGTCCCAAGCTAAAAACTGTAAACTGTAGTTTAGGCCCAACATTCACTGAGAAAGTGAGTAATAACTGAGTAATAACAATCAATGATACTACTTTTACAGGTAACACAATTATATGCCAGGTTTTATAGACAATTCATCAGTCCTGATACTGACAAAATATTGCAGTTCTTAGGAATCACATAAATAGAACAAAAATGTATTTTTAACCAAATGGCATTGTGCTGCTGGTAATTACTTTCATGGCTTTCTTTAATCAAAAAATGATTCTTTCATTTGTGCAACTTTCTATTACTATACATAATCCCACTATATATAAAAATATATACATTAATAAAATACATCAGTGGGAAATAATGAAAATCTCATTTTACATAAAACAACTCCAGAGACAAATATGCTTTAAATACATTCTGTCATAAATACACATTTCAAAGGTTTTGAATGGCATGTAGCAGCAATTCCCCTATAATGTTATTTCTGATAATGATATAGTGTTATTGTGATATAATGATACTATCATGCTACTATTTCTCCTGTGCTCCAAATAAGTTTTACCATAAGACAATTTTTCTGTTATAGGGGGTTTGAAATAGCTTCATGTCAAAGACTGGCAGCTCTGTTAACATTTCTGGTCAGCAGTAATGAATGTTCAGTAGCATAAAAATAATTAAACTGGCAGGCCATTCTTTGGTTCTGCCACAAGGTCTTGCCATCCAACATGTCTTCCCTCTCCGTACCAGCAGGGGGCGATGAGAGTGTGGGATGGAAGCAGCGGTAGTACAGAATCTTCACCAAGATGCCCAATATGTGAACAAGAACTAGTATGGAGACTAACCATATCGCATAGTGCTGCGTCTTCTCTGAATCCCTGTAGCACCACCATGTGGTTAACAACATGGCACCATCTGTGACCATAAAGGCATGGTAGACAACAGCCCTGCCCTTTGTATTCCCTTCAACAACATTGAACCAGCTGAAGTACCAGACCAAGCCCACAATGGCCCGGTACAGCCACTCTCCAAAAGTGCTGTCCATAAAAGACGTCTTTTGCAGATGGGCCCAGAGGATCAATGGTGGCCATAGCAGGAAGAAGTGATACAAGAGGCAGTAGGGCAACACGCTGACAAACAGGGCCGCACTGCATATACGCTGACCAATCAGCAACAGATTCCAAAGGAAGTAGACAACAGCGGAACCCCATCCTTGATTGGCTTTGTCAGGCAGAAATGAACGCATTGCGCGGTGGTAGCTTACCACCATCCACGCAATGGAAATCATGGAGACTGCAGGACTGATATCTACAGAAGACAAAAGTTAAATGGCATGCTTTTATCACAAATGGCCTTGTGATGCAAACAGAAGTTCTCAAATAAGGAAGTTAGGTTAGCCTGCCCCAAGTTCCCCACACTGCTGCAGAAGGCCGTGTGGGGGGTGGGGGTGTTACTCACACTGGAAGGTCCCAACATGGCCGTTGTGCAGCAGGATGTAAATCATTAGCGTGAGCTGAGGGGTGCTTTCGCAGAACGTCTTAATGAGTCGCAGCATGCTGATATCGTGGTCCATGTAGACCACAAAGTCTGAGCTCAGCCCCCCAATACACCACAAACGAACACCCTGCCAGACTGTAGAGATGTACCTGTAAAAAAAAAACCAATAAGCTCAAACACCATAATTCATACACGTCTTCACAGATGTTGATCTTGTTTGAGCTTCACATCCGCCAGACGCGATATAAACTTCATTCTCAGCACATGACCAGTAAAGGTTTCTTATAGCCACCAAGCAACTCTGTATGCCTAAAATAGATCTACTCCTTTCTGGAGACGCCCACATTGCGTACTCCAACAATTGCATAATTGAAAATATCACAACATTATTTTTTTCCCCAACATGCTTTCATAAGTTTAAATTTATTGCAATTACAGTATTAAAATATTAGGCTACAATGCCAGCCAGATTGACATAAGTTCTATGAAGTTCTTACATAAAAGAAGATAAGTTAAACGATGCGAATGATAATAATAGAACATGAAATAATTAACAGAACACGACGGGAAGAATCAAGAATTTGTAGCTAGCTGAACATTTTAGAAAATGCATGCTTTTTTAGATCCTTGTAGTTACAGAACTTAAATTAAAATAACAAATAACTACCTAAGATAAGATTTATCCATCTTGAGAAGTTCAGTCGTGAAAGTACCATATAAAAACGCAGACCATCATTAAACAGCCTAGAATACTAGAAAATGAGGGCTAAACTAACAGACGGATATTTATGTGGATCGACGGCTAACTATGAGGATAACTTAACAAACTCTAATATTTAAAAGTAACAGAAAAACTAAATTGTACTGCGCAATACTTAAAGATGAACTTATCAGTGTATCTTACCTGAAAAGAAATCCAAGTTGAAAGATGTGTAGAAGACTAGAAAGTCGTAGAAATCTTTCAGTGCCAAAAACCACATTTTCTTCCGATGTTTTTGCTTCGAAACCATCTAGTTTTCGATCGTATTTATACCACAGCCAGCTAAACGTCTGGACCACGACAGATGAGGAAACCATAAAAAAGATCCACACCCCGAACCAAATGAAATTTCCATGCGAAAGGAACTCACTGGCGACCCAAAAATCGGTTCCAACGTCGATTAAAAAAGTGCAGAATCCAGTGACCGAAAATATCAAATCTAACAGTGAATAGTCGCACTTCGATCCTCCCATTGTGCCCTTTAATATATTAACAGTCATAGTTATTTAATCAGCTAGAGAAAGCAGTTCTGGCTAAAACTTTAAAAGTGTTTCCGCGATTAAGCGAACTAGTCAAAGACGAGCGACACTCGATCTCTTCCACGAAACATTGAATCAACAATGAAGTGAATATTTGGGCGTCCACTAAGGCTTTCTATTCCTCTGGTTTTAGGGAAGCCAACCAAACGTAAGGTAGGCGGACATATCCTGCCCCATCGCTACATCAGGCTCCACACAATGTACAGTAATGTACCTACATGCGTCATATCTCTCTGTAATCGGCTCGTCCGCTATACTGTCCGACTGCAGCCTGACCCGTGAAGCACGTAGCAGGAGACACTGGTCCAGTGCATCTTATAAACTTAACGTAAAATTTGCTTGTGCACCCGGCAGGAACCGCCACAAACAGGAAACCATGCAGACAGAGGACAAGCATAATAACCCGCGGAGAGTACATGTATATATCAAAACGCATGTAATATAGTTGCGATGTTTGCAACATCCGGGGCCGTTGTTATGGACAGTGTTGTTTTCAGAGTATCTAAATGTAATGAATGGTCTCTTTCAGCGTTTTTGACAGTTGGTAACGTTGCGGGAGGGCTGGAGCCGGTCCCAGGATGCAGAGAACACGAGGTCGGGTACACCGTTGACGGTATACCAGGCCGTTCGCATAGCTGATATTATTATCAAGGACAGCCGTTGAGACTGGAATTGATTTTCCATTAAATTAGAAAAATGCCATGAAAGGAGGATGATGTAGTAATTGCAAATGGCGTGCTATTATTTTGCAATAAACAACTAGGATACAACTAGGCCTATGAATTTGTTAGGTCGAAATACCGTACAAGGCTACACTTTGCAATGAGCATTGGAACCATTTTACGTCAGTATGAGTCCGTTTTCTTATGAGATGTTACCTTTTTTTACCAAGTTATAACTGAATAAGCAAAATGTCGGATATTGAAGCAAGGGCCTACGTTTGGTTGCGACGCCGGTAGCGTCCGCTAAACCCCTACCCCCTAAACGCACGTGGTATTCCCAGGTACGGACATGCCTCTGCCGCCCATACCCAAACGTACGCCCTTGTATTCTAGAAACAGAAAATAGGAAATAAAACGTTGTGTTCTTCGGATTTAAAACAATGCACCCACGAAATGTTCAGATTTATTTAATATTAAGAAAAATTACTAAGCATAAAACATAACTGTAATGCAGCAAGTACAGACTTTAGGACAGCATTTATTTGATATTTGTCATTCTGTAATTGTAATTCCAAAAGGTCAGTGTCAGTATAACTGTTAGAGGACATATATAATCAGTATGATTAACAGTTTAACTCGCAGGATATTTCACACCATGAGTCCAGAATTAAAGACTACTGCCAAGATATCAGGTTATGCCACACATTATTTCTCCGGGAGATTAAAAGAAATACCCAAATGCTACTAAAATAATTGTGCTAAAATTTAAGCAAATATAAGGTATGTATTATCTGCCTCGCAGAATAAATACATTAGATTGTAACCGCAGAGTGTAACAAAACGCGCGATGTGGCGGAAGCCACGCCTCCTGTGACGTCGCCTGAATGGGGAGGGCGCTTATCATCTATGCGCTCTTCGGCCGCACCGTGTGTTTTGATAGCGTGTAAAGGGGGGCTGCGTGAAGCCAGGGCCGGGGAAATGTCAAGAGTTTACATCGGCAGATTGAGCTACCGTGCACGGGAAAAGGACGTGGAGAAATTCTTTAAGGGTTATGGGAAGATACTGGAAGTCGATCTCAAAAACGGGTAACGAAAATGAAGGCCGAGGCAGAGTCCCGTTTCGGGCTAAGTGAAGCGTACATGCGCTGGGGCCTGGATTTAAGGGCCTGTCCAGTTGTTAGGGGGCAGCCAACTGCAGACAGCCGTAAGCAGTTTAAAGGATGGTCTCATGGGCGGAATGTTAATATGACCGTAATTCAGTTCTTATTAAGATATCGTATATGTCTGTAAATGCGGGCTATTCACGGGCGCTCTCTGATGCGGTGCTTGGTAGCCTTATGCGTTAGCGAGCCCGCTAGCTGGATGTTTTCTTTGCTTAGTGAGATGAATAATTGCTGCGCGTACACACCAGGAGCTAGCTGCTAACATTTAATGCGTCGGCTAAGCTTTATTTTAGGGCGGAATTATTCGTTCGTAATACGTGATATTGTAAATCGTATAATCCCGTCGAATGTACATTTGGCCGTGCGGCTTGCTACGTTTGTAGCGGGTCGGGCGGTCAGCAAACTGGCTAACGTAAGTTACGAACCGCGGAAAAAACAACGTAAGAGAACAGCGCAAAGCATTAAACTAGACCTTCGTAAATGTATGTGATTAGCTATCAACTAGCTTTGATACCCCTGATAATGGACGGATGTTTGGTGTGTATTTTTTAAAATCTCATTGCTACATTACGGGAAGGCCCGAAAAAGGCCTAGTCTGATAGTTAATCCGAACTGTTACCGCACAGCGATGCGTTTGCGAAATGTGATCTAATTGGCTGTCGCCACACAGCGATAAGCCTCGAACCCATTGTTTGATTGGCTACGCATGTCTACGGTCGCTCTGGACAAACGTGCCTTAGGTGCCTGGCCGTAGATACTTGACTCCTGCGTGCGTTCGCTTTGTGAACTCCCTGAATCCATTAAATAGAAATAGGGGGTTAATGTGATTCTGGGGCCCGGCTCTCTTGGGTCAAAATGAAACCACGCTATTTCTTATTATTCTGGCTCACGATAGCACACACACTACATAACTAAACTCGCCTGGTTGCAGTCTACGGTGCACTAACCAGCTTCTGTACTTGCCCTACTTACGGTGATTTCGTTGTGAGGTTTTGTTTGATTGGATGTGATCATCTTTAATTTCCAACGTTACCATTGTTTTGTGTGCGGAATGCTTTTCGGGGTTGAAGATTATTTTTCCATTAATATCAGTTATATTCTCTGTGTGTTAAATCTCCCAGACTGGGCCTTGGTGTTTGGCATGTGCTTTCAGTGGTGTCTCTGGTTCCCTGTAAAGGTATGGGTTTGTAGAGTTTGATGACCCCCGTGATGCTGATGATGCTGTTTATGACCTGAATGGCAAAGACCTGTGCGGTGAGCGGGTGATAGTGGAACACACCAAGGGTCCACGGCGCGATGGGAGCTACGGTTCTGGGCGAAGTAAGTAAGCGGCCACCTGGCCTCACATGTGCATATATACACAAACGTGCACACAGTGGCTGAGATGCACAGCAGTGATTCTACTGTAGTCCTGGGAGTGCTGCAGCACTTTCTGCCTTTCACTCCTGCTTAGCTGAGGGTCAATAAAAATTTTATTGGGGGGGGGGAGTCGGGCAAAGGGAGATTATGTATGTGAAATGCAATGGAAAGCTTTAAATTTGGAGTCCCTTTAAATTTGTATAAATGGACATTCATAAACTATGGCCAGAAGTATGTGGATCACCTAAAACGTTAGCGGCAGAGTGGGGGCGTTGTACAAGAGAGGTTAATGACTTTCCATTGGCACCATTGTGTGACATCATTCCAACAAGTCAGTCTGCCTCAGTTCTGCCCTGGTCAACTGCCCTGGTGATTGTGAAGGTTAGAACATCTGGGAGCAAGTTCAATAGTGAAGTGGTAGGTCGCATAAGCTCACAATGATATTGGGTGATCTGGTCCCAGTGGCCAGCTTGATTGGCAGTAAATCCCACCAGCAGTGTTCCAACATGTAAAGCTTTCCCAGTAGGGTAGAGGCTGTTATAGGAACAGTGGGCTGAGGAAATTCATATTAATACCTTTGGTTTCAGAAGATGTTGCACAGGCTGGTGTCCACATACTTTTAGTCATGTATATGTCAGGATAAACGGTATTGGGATTTGTGTCAAGGTTTCTGAACTGAGCAGGAATGAAAGAGTGCAGTATGCTGCAGCCTCTCAGGACTGAAGCTAGGAGGCAGACTGCTTCCATGTGAAGTTTCACAAATTTAGCATGTGAACATGTTGTGTTGCTCAGGCCCGGGCTTCTTTGCCCTTGGGCCGACACGGCTTTGTTCACTAGCTGCCTCCATTGTGCTGTCTGGGTGGGTGTCTGTAAATTGACACCCAGCAACAGATTTGGCCATTTCTGATGCAAAACAAAATATTCGACCAGATTAATGATTATTTATAATCTGATTGAATAGGCGTCACGTGTGCACGTGCATTTTACGCAAAAATTTTTTTGAAATGTTGGTTTGATGAATCCGTTAATATTTTTTAGTGTTCATTGCCAGTAATAACTGATTTTTTGTTTAGGTTTTTTCTCTTTTTTTATATTAACTTTTTTTTTAAAAATGTGACTGTTATTAACGCTAGAGATTTAACAAAGACCCTCAATGTTTTAATTGAAAGAGTCCTTTGAGGCTGACTGACTGCCTGCCCCTATTGCTGGCCTTGGGTCCCTTTCCAATCCAAGCGTGTGGCTCTTTGACCTTTCTGGGCCTCTGGCTGACCAAAAATGGGGAGCCATTGTGAATGAAGACCGCTTTTCCCATTATGCCCAGGTGGTGAGGATGCCATGGGGGATAGGGTCAGATGGGGGTTCAGTTCTTATAGGTGCTAAACAGTTTTTTTGATTTTGTTTCATTTGTCTCAAACTGTGTACTAGGACACATACTGTAATTGGCCGTAAGTACTTAAATGATGGCCCCTTGGTTGAGAGTAAACTATATTAGTGAGTTGTAATCATACAAATTCTGTATGTACTTGAACACTAAATTATATTGTTATACACATTTATTGTGTTACATATCTTAGACTTGTATACTTCTCCATGTCTCATATTCATTATATGATGGGTTAGGTTATACTCTTAAAATTGTGATAGCAATTTTGTGCCCTTTGCCTCCCTTCCCCACAATCTAATGGACAATAGTGTTTAAATTGCAACAGGCTGGGGTTTATAGGTTACCATTCTGCCCTGGACTTGTCCCTATCTCTAACCTGTGCCCAATCTGTCCCTGTCATCTTGAAGGCTACGCCCGTGGTGGGCGGGATCGATATGGACCTCCAGCACGTACTGACTACCGGCTGATTGTAGAGAACCTCTCCAGCCGTTGTAGCTGGCAGGACTTGAAGGTATGGAAAAGGAAGTTGGTCATTGTGGTTCATTTATATAGCTTAAGAAGACCCTAGTTAGTGTGTATGAGCTAAAAATTTGAGTAGCTGTTTGCCCAGTCGAGCATGTTCTCCTTTCCAGGACTACATGCGTCAGGCGGGTGAAGTGACCTATGCTGACACCAATAAAGGTCGCAGAAATGAGGGTGTGATCGAGTTTAAGCTGTACTCAGACATGAAGCGAGCTCTGGAGAAGCTGGATGGGACGGAGGTTAATGGCCGAAAGATCCGACTGATAGAGGACAGGCCAGGATCACGGCGCAGGCGATCCTATTCCCGCAGTCGCAGCCAGTCCCGGTAAGCATTTTGTTTTGGCTAAATCGGTATCCTCAGTGTTCTTCATGTCTGTGGTTGAAGGAGTTTTTCTTGTGTAACTTGTATGATGAAAGGAACCCAACCCAAGACGAATTTGAGAAAGCAATTTGTGGCTCTTGGCTGGAAATGTTCCCTCCCTCCATCCCCAGGTCACATTCGAGGAGCAGGCGATCCCGCAAGAGCCGCAGTCACAGCGAGAGCAGCAGCCGCAGTCGCTCCCGCTCCAGGTAGGTTGGGGGGGGGGGGGGGGGAGATGAGACAAGGCAGTGTAGTTTCTGGCAGCCTTGGCTTCCTTTGCTGTTGGTGCTTGTGTTGAGTCAAACTTCCACCGGCAGGATGGCTTCCCGCTCCCGTAGCCATACGCCTAGTAAGAGGAAGAGCAACGGGACCCAAAGAAGCCGCAGCCGCGACAAGCGCCCCGGCCGAGATGAGGCCCACTCCCGCTCCCGAAGCCGCAGCCCTCGCAACAAGAGGAGCAAGAGGGACGTGAAGAAGGGCCGCAGGGATGATTCTCACTCCAGGTCTCGCTCACGCTCCCGCTCTCGAAAGTCCCGATCTCGGTCACTGAACAAGGATCGCGCCCGGAAGTCCAGGTCCCGCTCTGTATCGGGAAACAAGGATCGTTCCAGGAAGTCTCGCTCTAGGTCCCGTTCGGGAAATAAGGATAGCTCCAGGAAATCGCTGTCTCGTTCCCTGTCCAGGTCAGGCAACAAGGATCGTTCTAAGAAGTCTCGTTCTAGGTCTAAGACCGGTGATGCCAAAAGTGATATTGATGAGGGTGGTGCCGGGCCTGCCAAGGGTGACTTCCGCTCCCCATCCATGCCCCAACCCAAGTCCAGATCACCTTCCCCCACCAAAGCCCTGTCTCGTTCCCCCTCAGTGTCCCGCTCAGATTCCCGTTCCAAGTCCCGTTCTCCCTCTAAATCCCTCTCTAAATCCCGTTCTCGTTCTCGCTCCTGAACAGCTATGCTGTTGCCCCACCCTCTCGTTGGTCCCAATTTTGTTTTTTGATAAATAGGGTAGCTCTAGGATAACGGCACTCTCGCTTGACTTGTCTGTTAAAACACATGCACCAGGTTTCTTTTCATGAGTATTCTAAATTTATTTTCAGTAGCATTGTCTCCAATTAGAGTTGTTTGTAAAATATGAAGTGTGTGAGACTAGTTTGAGAGGGTATTGCTTCATAGACTTTTATAGGTTAGACGTGTCTGAAAATACAGTAATAGATGTCAACCTTTGTATGGCATACTGTAAAAGCATAACTCGTACACATTTGTGTGGGTGGGGTTGTTTTATTTTGCATATTTCACCTTTGTGGAAATCATTTTACCAGTTATTAAAAAATAAAATGCTTGATACCTGGAAATGGATTCAATTCACTATTTTGTATTTAGGCTCAGATAGCTAATTTAATATTCTAATGTGTCTTGTTAGGTAGAGCCATATTTGTCCTTTATCATCGATGCATGTTCACATGCTATTTAATGATACTGTGGCATTGTATGTTTACTTTATTTCAGCCTTCTCTAAGCCTTTTAAAATGAGTCTTCAAACTAACGCCCAGACACTAGCACAATGGCTTCCCCTGACACTGCTACTCCACACATGGAATAAATGCTTTTTCACGTGAGAAATTGAAAACCGCCGGTTAATCTGACATCCATAACTGATTTTCCTATATAAGGTTGTGGTGAGCCTGGAGTAATCCCAGGAAACATAGGGATTCCCTGGATGGCACAGCGGCCCATTGCACCTACCCACATGTCTTTGGACTGCAGTTCAAAACCTGCAGAAACACAGAGCCACATAACCAAAGATTGGTGTGCGCTGACGACCTGTCATTGCACTAGGCTGAAGTAAAATGCTAAATGTAACCGCAGTTCTTTCAGTTGCGCAGTTCGTATTTATTTACAGTTATGTAGTGCAGTTGTGCTGACACACTTCTACTCTAAACCAGATGCTGTTACACTGAAGTACTTATGAGTGACTGCTTTAGTTTTTTATAAATTTCCATAGCATCCAGTTAATTGAAGCATTTGTGGGTGAGACTGAATGCAATGTATATAGGGCATCATTCATCTCGCATATTCATGAACTTCTATATCAGCTTTGAGTCGTTAACTTGGTTGACCAGCTATTCCATGTCAGGTAGGACACCTTGAACTTTGAAATAGGGCAATATTTCAAAATGACCTTTTCAATTAATTGCACCTGCATTTCACTTGAGCACTGAGTTCTTGTGTGCTGATTGGTCAGTCTCCTATAATCATGAATGTGTCACTAATGTTAATGTGAAACTGTTGGATGAGTCTTCCAGTCAAGGAAACAAACCATTCAACTTGCAAGAAGAACTGGTCTATTTAGCCAAGCACATGAGCATTTAAAAAAAAAAAAAGTTTCTAAAACCTGCAGTAGCTCAAAGTGTCCTCCCACACATGGATTAGCTTCCTATCCCGAAATCACTTGGAATGTAAGTTTTTAGAGTCTAGGACAAAGCTTTGTTACCCAGATGTTATGCATATAAACATCAGGAGAATGTGCAAACGTCTCAAACACAGCAGCAGCTCATTTGCCCATGTCTAGAAAGGGTGTATCTTATGCCTACTGTAGTGTTTTTCATGGATAGGATGTCCGGGACTGACCTCGGCTGAAAGAGCACCTCCGATGGAGGGCTGAAGGTGACGTCCCTGCTGCAGGGGACCCGGCATACCCTACAGCAAATTAATGGCTAATGTCTAGAAATAGCGATGAGAATCAGCACCCCCCAATCCAAGCCATGGTACCCCCTTAGAAAGGAGAGATTTGCTTGTTTCAAGTGTATGTGGTGATGAGGACGAGTTATAAGTGGGAATGTGAGATTCACAGCATAGATCAGGCCAGTGACTGCAATTTTGTGGCCATTGAGTTGATCCGTCATGGTGATGGCTTGACATGGCTCTCAGTTTACTGGTCAATCTACCTTCAATTTTATAATCCATATCCTCACCTGTGGTCATAAGCTATGGGTAACAACCTCAGTCAGTCATGAGTACAAGCTGTCAATATGAGGTTTCTCTGCAAGGGATGCTGGAGCTAATCTTTGTGATAGAGTGAAGAATTTGGGGATCCCGAAGGACCACGAAATAGAACCTCTAGCTGCTTCTGCAGATGGAGAGGAGTCGACTGACGTGTTTTGGGTATATATTAAGGATGCCACCTGGAGAGCTTCCAAAGCAGTGTGTAAGATGAGCATGTTATATAAGCCGGTACTGAGTTTATATAGAAATGTGAACATTCTTAAACCTTAGTGTTAAAATAAGAATCTATAACAACAATGTCCATTCGGCTCGTTTGGTTATTTAATAGAGTCGGTTCGTCTGTAGACATAGCGTAGGCAATAAAAGCTGTACGTGCTCAGTGAGGATTTACTTATGTAACATTCTCTGCAGATTAAGTACATCACCATATCTCGTCCAGCAACCATATTGTTGTTCTTTCTGATTAGTGGGTGGTTTTTCGTTTCATGACTTCATATTTTAAATTATGCATCTGTATGTTTTAAAATAAGCCATTTGTTCAATTGAAACGATGTTCTTACACTGAAATAATGAACACATTTCGGGTTAGGTCACTCTCACGGAGCAGTATCCTTGTACTCCATCATTGCACATTGAATCAAAATTCGTTTTTTTTTGTCGTTTTGAAAGGTCTTTTCTAATAGGTGTGTCCATTTTCCATGTCCACATGGCTTCTAGTGTTTGAAACCTATAGGATGCAGCCATATACTCGCCAGTTATACCGCTGCACTCATGAGCACAGATATCGCTCCGCATCTTAGCCACGCTTCTGACTTGCTATTTATAGCTGCTTTTAAGTATATTAAGCTTACATGCTAAATTTACTTTTTAAATCAGCAAACACCTTTTCGTATGCGACCACATATTTTGCAACAATCGAAGAGTTTTTCTTTTATCATTTTCATTTCGTTGGGAGTCACTACTACATAATACATTATACAATAAGCTGCATGGTCTCGTTATTAGCTAAACCCACAGTGGACGTGACTGACCACGCCGTTGTGATGGTTAGCATAGGAAATGTTAGGAAATCAAGTTATTATTGCAGCAAGATCTGCAGATATTGGGTGGAAAGCGACATCACATGTAAAGAGGGGGCACGCTCAGCGCTATCGGAAGGAGGAAAGCCGTTTTACTGAAAACTAACTTGGAATGTATTGGTTATATAAGCTGAAATTCCTGCATTCTCATATGTGACATTTCTTGTATCTCAAACTGAGGAATTTGGGGAAAGATTGGCGCATGAGACCGCAGGATTCCCTCGGTATCCGTCACCCTCCTGTCGCATCCCCAGCCGTTTTGCGTTCATTTAACAGCTACGGAGAAATGAAGCTGCACGGAGTGTTGGGGAGTATCGGATCTCGTAATGTAAATGGCTTGGGGGGAGACAGAAAGCCACTTCACAGCTGTAAGGCAAGCCACAAAATCGGATCCCGTACGAGCAAGAGGGCATGCATTATTTCTTTATATTGTGTTTGAGAATCGGTACTAGACGTCTTTAACGGTTTCGTTTGACCTACGTTTAACTTTGGACGTTCACTAAGAAACTTAAGGCACACATCTGTTTATTGACATGGCAGCAGTAATATATTAAGTCATAAAACTTTTGCCGTTTTTGAATGTCCGTATTCCTTATTAATTATTCAATATAAAGATTCTGCGTGTGCAAAATTTCTTATGCAGAAGTTCGGGATGTGTTGAAACTTTAAACCCTTCGCGGGAAAATAAGGCGATATCTGGATTGTCCTTTCATTTTTTCACTCGCGATTATCTTGATGAGGGTTACAAGAAAGGTTTTTGTTTCATAGAGATGGACAGATGAGCACTTGATGCATCTTATACTGTATGGCTGACAGACGCTAAACGATCAGATATAGGTTGATGTGGCTACAGCACGCAAAGCTTCGCCTGGACTCATAAGGAATTTTAGATTTTGCTGCATTCGTTACATCACCCGTTGATACTAGCGATGCCTTTTTGAAATGTATCGCAGAATCGGAGTATTGCACATTACTTTCCAGCGAGCCTGCGTAATTTTCGGACATGACAGAAAACACTTAGCACACTGGGCGTACGGGCTTGGTAGTACAATAGAAATGACCGTCTATACTCCATAGAGCAGTACAAGTAGTGGGTCGGTGTTGAGCACCCTGAAATCGCATGGGGCGTCGGGCAGACAAGACATCGAGAAGAAAACAATTAAAACGCTGATAAAACAAAAGAGGTCCAGTGTGAGAAGGAACATCGGTTCTCTGAACAAGCGCGTTTCACCCGGCTCCGGGCACAAGCGGAGCGCATAGGTAAGTACGGCGACGTTGATTTAATCCCACGTAAGAAAAGAGCTAACTGTAAGGTTGATCGCAAAACATTCAACTTGTTGAAGGTTCTTGTATCTGGCCAGTTTTTTATTTTAAATGTGATGCTCCTTTTCAGTTAAATGGGTTATCAGAACGGGGAGTTCACGTAGATGACAAGAAATTAGGTGGGACGCAGACAGAACGTGCAGCATATGAGTTATAAAAATATCTAGACAAAAGCAGCTCCTTCACCTCATCTGAAGGGGTTTGAATGTAAAGCAGAAGATTTCATAATTATTATAATTATGTTTGGCGCTAGGCGGATGAAGTGCAAGGAGGATAAATGGAAAATAATTTATTTGAGAAATAGGAGCACCTATAATATAGTGGGTGCACAGTAACAGCAGCAGATGCTTATGAAAAATATTTAGATGTTTGCTTAGATACCTCAGTGCATGCATCAAAACTTCTGTAATGGAGCAATCAGGCAGACAGAGAAGATGCTTGGGTTTATCGGTAAGTGATGAAAACTGTCCAGGGAAGCTGGGTTGAGTTGGTACGATAAAGCAATTAAGACGCTGTCTATCTTCTGATTAAGACCTTGCTCGGAATACTGTCTTGTCTTGGCCGTTTCACTACACCATTACTGCTTGCAAGCATATGTTTGTTGAAGATCAAGAAAAAATTGTCCACGAAGCCAAAAACATTGACTTGTGCCCTCTCTCCAGTCTGCTTGTGGGTGGTGCTGCGGGGGTGCCATGGGGACCCCACCCAGGGGGGAGGTGCCGCACTCTTCCGCTTGCCAACAGCTACCCCAGTTCAGCTTTTCTCGCAAGAAAGCAAAGGCAGTTCGGGGCAAACTGCGCATGAAATCCCCACCAGGGATCTTCCTAATGCTGGGGGCCGTCGTCGTCATGGCTGGCATGATTGTTGCTGTGGCTGGGTACTGGCCACACCGGGCCCATCGTACAGCCTTGCTCAGCCAGGCCAGTGCGGGTACGGGCATGAGCGGTACCCAGGCCACTAAGTGGGGACAGGGAGCCAGAGGTATGCTGACTGTGACTAGCCTGGTGCACCACACCCGCATGAGGCTGCTGGGTCCCGTCATCATGGGAGTAGGGCTCTTCATTCTCATCTGCGCTAACACGGTGCTGTATGAGAACCGTGACCGTGAGACACGCCTACTTCTGGCCCAGACCCGTGGCCCTACCAGACCCATCTCTACCACAGTGCCACCCAGGGGTCAGCCCTGCAATTACCACTGGTTCACCAAGCTGACTGTCGCTGACCTTAACGTCCACCACTTAGGTCAGCAAGCCAAGTCTCAGACAGGAGGTCGCGGCAGTTACATGCATTACTGCGTCCAGACCGAGGTGCCCCCTCAGAGATCTTCATCGCCCCCAACCTCGACACGCCCCAGCAAAGCCTCCATCAACATGCTAACTGTAGAGTTCCACCTGGAGCCACAGCGGAGCTCCAGTGTGGCCAGACTGAAGCTCAACGAAAGCATGGGGGAATCGGCACAGGACGACGGCGGGATGAAGCTCATGGCTCCTACTGGAGGCTCCTATAGCTTGTGCAGAAACACTCTTCCGGTTGCGGGTCACGTTATACAGAATCTGGCCGACGAAGGCCTGGAGGATGCAGGCCTCCAAGATATCGTGGACATTCAGGCAGCTCCATTGGAGGCACTTCCTAGGGAATCAGGGTCAGTCAACGCAGACCGTGACTGCAGCCTCTCGGAAAGCACAGAGGAGCGGAAACATCGCAGCTGGCCTCCGCTGAGGCTCAGCACGGCCAGGAGGTACTGGGGTCTGGAGAACAAGCAAGAATCTCTGGATGAGCTGCTGGACTAGATGGAGCAGCAGTGCTCTCAGAAAGAGATGTGCTACATTTAAGCCATTTCGAGAGACATGTTGTGGGTAAAACATTTTGCTGAAGGTTAATGTCATGTGGGCCGTGTTTGGGTACATCCAGGCTACATATTTGTGCTGGTGTGGGGGCATCCATTTTGAGGATTGATCAGGTGTTTATGAGAATATTATTATTATTATGATTGTTATTTCATTGCTTAGTGCTTTTATCCAAAACAACATATCATTTTCTTCCATTTACACAATTGGATGTTTTACTGCAAAAATGTGGTATTCTCTGTAAGGGTGCAACAGCTTCTGCTTCTGCTAAAGCTACTGCTCTCAGGATGTGTTTGACAGTTTTTTTTTTTCCGGAGTGTTTCTTTAAGTGTAAAAAGTCTCTCTATTGCCCTATATAAACAGAAGCTCTGGTGGGAGTCAAGTGGGATCGTTTGGCAGTTATAATTCCTGAGCAGTAGCTGGAACGAAATGCAGACCCTCCTGCTGCCATCCAAAGAAGAATAGATATGGCGGTTTGTTTCTGGGAGACACAGGACTGAACGATGAGTTCCTGGTGCCAGGTGACCACATCAGCCCGGGATGTGAGCTCCTAGACCAGTCTGCTCTGCCCCAGTCACCAGGAATAGACACTTACCCTGTCTGTTACTTAAGCCTATATCCCTTTCTGCCTCATAACCTAGAGCAGGATTTCTGGGAGATGAGGAGAGGAATTCCCTCAAAAGTTACATGTACAGAAGGGTCTGTGTTATGTCTCTCTTAACTCATGTTGTACATGTGTAATAATTATTCTATATACCAGGCAATAGCTGCGGACCGGTTACATGGTCAAATATAAGTCTACTTAGGACATTAAAGAGAGCCATGTTAGTGTCACATTTTGTGTTTCTGAGTGTCTTATTTGCACAAACACACTGCCACCTTGAGTCAAAATCGATAGCAACATATTGCTTATCTTCAGAGGAATATATCGTCTTTTAAATAATAGGGATGAGCTGTGACATCCCTGGTACCTTAGAATGCACGAGTGCAGCAGTTCAGAGTTGTTCTTTTTGGGTTTCAGACTGATTGTTCTCAGTGACGTTCATCATTTGTTTATCCTTTAGAAACACTTAGTCACTGTGACTAGTTCAACTATCATTGGCTGTCATTGGAATGGATATGGTCATGGTAATTTCCTGGGAAGAGGATGAAAGCAATATGTCCGACCATGTCAGTCATCACTTCTTGTCATGTGACTCGAGCTGAATGGAATGTGTAAGTTTTTTGATTGCATGGTTTTGTCCAGATGGGCAGTTTGTGACTAATGGGTCTAGTCAGCTGCCAGTGTGCTCTTCTTGTTGTGGCTGCAGGCACAGAGAATACAAATACCGTGTACAATTATTTTTGCACTTCACCTGTATTTTGCACAGGCACCTGTGTATTTCTCCCCTTCAGTGCTGCTTTCAGGGAGCTCCTACTCAGCCTGTACCCGAGTTTGCAGTACACAGTCATTTGCTGTTGCAAGGAGCCTTCAATACCTTTCTGGGGTAATATTTTGGATTTGACACAGGGATTAGTATTGTTTTCTCTGTAATGTTTTTTCCTTGGAATCAGATTGTTGCGCCAGGAGAAAACACAAGTCCTCATATCCCCAGCCCCCCCCCACCGCCGCCGCCTTGCCACACCTGACATCGACGTCGCCTGGGTCACATGGAATGGTCAAATATAAGTTGCAGAATCGTGCCCTGCTTCTGAGAAGACAGGGATGCACGGTATGTAATGACCGCCGGAGCAACAAGGCAAATGGTGTTCTGTTCATTCAAAAGGCTCATTCTATATTTTGAGATGAACTACATGTAACTTTAGGAAGATGGTGAAATAGACAGGTTCACACCCACATCCACAACAGTTTTGGGTCTCAGCCCTTCAGTTGATCACGAGTGTGGCTGCAGAGGCAGGCAATAGGAGTGGGTTTGCTGATCAGTCCCAGCTGATTCCTCCTGTCAGCTCAGGTTGTGTCAGATGTAACCTAGTGCTGGAACCATTGATATAAGGGGTTATCTGCCAAGAGCTGTGCTTCAGACACATCAATTCCCTCTCAGGACCCTACGAGGTTTCAGGCAGGTTTCTTGCCAGTGCATTCTGGGATTCTGGGAGTCACAGTGGAAAGCTGGCAGTGACACCGGAAGTCTCTCAGAGTAGACTAGAGGTACATAGATAATAGGAGTCCTAACAGTCATATGAGAGTCATAGAGGAAGTCACAGTAGGAGTCTAATACTGCTATTGCAGGACCCTTATGGGAAAAGCATTCAATGGCTCCCAGCATCAGCTACACAGGTAAATATAAGCAGGTCACCTTTTTAAGATCAAAGTTTAATTTGCCCACTCTGTTCATGAGCCTGGTTTCTAAGGCTGCTGTAGCTTGACAAGCAGAGCACTGTCCTAACAATGCAAAGGTGGTGGGTTCGAGTCCTGGGGAGCTTGCAAAGTTGTCATTCAAAATTGTTTTGAAAACCATGACAAAGCCAAGAGTGGGTGTTGTTGTCTGTGTCTGTGTGTGTGTGTGGGGGGGTGCAATTTTTGACACTGCCTGCTTTAGCACAGGAAGGCCAGTCATACATAGCTGTGCTCATTGTGCATGGAGTTAGTGATAGGATGGGGTGGGGAAAAAAATTAGAGGGAGGGGCTCAGAAAGAAGCTTGGCCAAGGAGGAGGATGTGATACGGCAGGGGGGTAGATGAGAGCTGGAATTATTCAGGACATGTAGATGAAAGACTTCTGTGGGAGGGATAGAGTGAGAAAGCTGAGAACCTGGGGGAGGCGTACAGAAGGAACGGGAGCCAAAGGCACAGGGAGTGGGAAGGAGAGGGGGGGGAGAGAGGGACTCACAGCGCAAGCTCAGAGAGAGAGAGGAAGGGAGGGAGACAGGGACTCACAGCGCAAGCTCAGAG
>JABFEB020000045.1:17861262-17871651 GCA_019775895.2 Stomatorhinus ivindoensis | reverse complement strand
GCAGGTACTCCCCTTGTTATTCAGTACCAGGTGCAGGTACTCCCCTTGTTATTCAGTACCAGGTGCAGGTACTCCCCATGTTATGCAGTACCAGGTGCAGGTACTCCCCTTATTATTCAGTACCAGGTGCCGATACTGCCCTTGTTATTCAGTATCAGCAGATACTGAGAGGTTCTCTGAAGAGAAAAACAAAGGTACCGTGTACCGGTGAGTATTGACCCGCTTCAAGCACTGGTACCTCTGTAATCATAGCTGCTTCTATCATACTCATTCAGTGCATCAGCAATAACAGTACTCATTCCACTATCCATCCATCTGTTTTCTATAACTGCTTATCCCAGGGCTGCCCAACCCTGCTTCTGGAGATCAAGAACCCTGCAGCTTAGGTGCAGCTGTAATTTAACACACCTGGTACAGATCATCTGGCCCTTCAGTAGCATCTCAGCATTAAATTAGGGCTGCACTTAAAAGTCTGCAGGACGGTACATCTCCAGGAGCAGGGTTGGGAAGCCCTGGTGACTATTCAGTGTCACGGGGGGTCTAGAGCCGATGGGTGCAAGGTAGGGAACAACCCAGGATGGGGCGCCAACCCATCACAGGGCACACTCACACAGCATTCACCCGCACATGCACACCTATGGGCAATTTGGCAACTTGGCATGTTTTTGTAGTGTGGATGGAAAGTGGAGTACCTGGAGGAAATTCCATAACAACACAGAGAGAACATGCAAACTCTACACACATGGAGCCATGATAGCGACTCAAATGCTGATCCCAGAGGTGTGAGGCAACAGTGCTAACCACTGTGCAACCCCAATTCCATTGTTGTTTAATAGTATTTGGTCCGTGAGTACTTATTAAGTACTCCTCTGGTCATAGCTGCCCCCTCAATATTCATTCTGTACTCTGGTATTTACCACTGGCCTTTCAATACCCATCCATTTTCACTTCTGCTCTTGCGTAATGAACAAACTATTTTTAAAAACTGCTTTGAAACATGTCCAACTAACAGAGGAGAATGGAGCAGTGCTGACATGCCCACAAACACCTTCGAGAATAACAGAAAAAGCAAAAGTGTGTAAGCGATACAGCAATATTTTTCCTCACTAAAACACATTGTGATATGAATACTGACAGAATACATGGAAAAACTTCGTAGGAAATACATTGGTATGTCCACAACATTCAAAATGAGCCGGCATGACCAATGCCAAAGTGTCCCTTGAGAGAAGGACAATGCCTTTGTGAGCGCTAACAGGGATCAGAAAGATACTGGGAAGGAATGTACGGTGATTTGTCGGAAAACAGAATTAACTACGATGGTTGCTGTGATTCTCCACGGCCTGTCGACGGCGTTCTGTATTTATAGACAGGACTCAACATTCATGGTGTCCCAACATCAAAGATGTGGTCTACAGCACTAAAAACACGCTTCCTCAAACAGCACCGTAAGGTGCCCTTCTGGTCTCCCTGTCATATACTGCACCACACTGCTTCCTCACTTGTGTAGAGTCTGTGGTGCCCTTAGGGCCGCATTGTCATACATCCTCTTCGCCTGGACTGATTGCGGTGCAAGACATACTCCTTCACGTGAAATCGGCTTGAAAGGTACTTGACCAGGCGCTTTCACCTTAATAAAACACAACTGATTTTCATCCATTCTACGCACACGTCCGCAAACTACGAAAGAGGGATCCGGGAACAGGAACCTTGAAATGCAGCGAGGTTCAGCGCCTGCTCTCCATGATTGACTTGTTCAGTGAAAAGCACACTTGAATAATTAAAATCAGATAACTGTACAAATTCCTATAAAAGTGTCATATTTAAAATAGACCAAAAATATATGTGCTATACTCCCAAAATCTGTTCCCAGGAAAACAGAATCTGGTTGTTCAATCTCATGTAGTCTGTATGACTAAGTGTTCTTCACCACTGGCTAGACAAGGAGTTCACAGTTAGACTGATATAAACAGCTCTGTTTTTCTCATCCAAATCAAAGAGCTATGGCTGTAGTTCTTGTTTACAGGAAAGTCTGGCAGCATGATCCAGACGGTAATCTATATTCTATTGCTGTAATAATGTTGCTCTATGAATAAGGCTGCGGAGCACGCTTCCTTTATGAGGACAGGAAAAATCATTTAGCCATATATGCGCTTGTTAGATTTTTTTTTTTCATGTAACATTCCAGAGTGCTGGGCATCTCTGTGTCTAATGAAGAAACACTACCCCCGTGTGGTAGAGACGTGAAAGTACAGCCTCGCTACTCTTTCTTGTTTCGTGATGTCATGAGAAACTACACTAAAACATCTTTAAAAATACAACTACATCTTTATAAACACTACTACAACTTCATGAACAAATATCAAGAGGACCGATCTCCAGTTCTGAATATTTCACAAAACTTTTTGCTCAGTTAGAAAAAAATTAAAATGGAAAATAAAATGTTTCTACACGCGGCAGTTAATACAATCTGGAATGTTTTTGGTGTTTCTCTCTGGTGTTTTGCCAAATTTCAGCTATTAAAAATGTCTTTGGAAAAAGTCCCACTATCACAAAATCATCACACCAAAACCCATTTGACACATAGAAAATTTCCCAAAATAGAAAGAGAAGCTGTAGCATTTGTCCTGCAGAGGGCGCTGGTGGAATCAAGAGGCTGGAGGTTAGGGTCCATATCATGGCAGTGTTCGCAGAAGGCAGGAAGGTAACGCGACATGACACACTGCTGAGATTTTCCCACCCATGGATTTTTGCTGGTGTTTCCGACGTGTCTCAAGGATTGGAGAAGGGAGGCAGATTGGTCCGCTGGGTGGTGGCGTGTCCTCTGTCTGGGGCTGCTGGTCTACAACTGAGATGTGGTGCTGAGGGAGGGTACAGCAAATGGGGGGGGGGGGTAATTTAAGAAGCTTACAGGAGTGTTTCTACTCAAGACCCAGACACTCCTATGCTGCTCCCCTGATCCACAGCAAGTGTCAAAGAGAGAGCTTGTGTCAGCTGACTTCTCCACAAGAACGGGAGTTTCAAAGTCAGGGCCGCACAGCAAATGGTGAGGTCAGACAAAATGAGGTCATGTGATCAACTGATGCGACATGATCGCTCACATCATGTGACATGCTGAAGTAATAGCCAGAACGGGAACTAGGGCAGGTGTGTGGTGGGGTGACAGGGATGACCAGCTGGAACATGATACCGCCAAGCTGCAGTGCTGGGGAGGGCATTGATGTGATGACTGGCACGGAGAAGGGGACAGAGGTGGGGCTGTGTGCAAAACAGCACACTTAACTGACGGCAGGCAGAATTAAATAAAACATTCAATTAAAGAAAACATATTGTGATTTTAATAAGGCCGGGAACACACACAAGCACAAATTAGGTATTAGTATCTTTCTAGTGACTCTCCATTCATGCCCTTCAAAATCCTAATCCCAACAATGATAACATTAACCCCTACCCAGCCATGACCTTAACCATAGGTAACCAAAATACTAAATTTTGGCATTTTTACTTTTTTGTTTGCATTCACAGATCTGTGAGGGGACCTGAAAATTTGTTGCCACAATGTCAAAAAAAAAACAGATTTTTATCACATTGTGAGGGACATTTGCTCTCTACAATGTAAAATAAACCTAATTTACACACACACACACACACACAGGGGAAGGAGGTATAGTAAATGGACATTCATGGGAATTTACACACATCTGTGTCTCCATGTGACTGATATGAGTATGAGTGCATGTGTGTGTGATGGAGTAAGACTAGCATTCCGGGGCATGGCGGCGTCTCACTCTGGGGTGATCTCGGTCTCCTGATGCACCACCACCCTGGTGACGGACATGTCTGGGTGCTGCTCCTTCGCCTCCTTTATGGCCTGAGCGAGAGCCTGGGGGGGGGTGGGGATAGTCAGGACCAGGACGGGGGAGGACTCTCGTCCACACACACACACACACACACACGTTTCTATCCATATCTTTGTAGGGACTCACCATTCATGTCTATCAGAAGTACCCTAATCCCCACTATAACCACCTTAACCATACGTAACAAGCAATTACAAGACTTGACGTCTTTAGATTTTCGATTGCAATTTGGTCTCCATAATGCAATATATACTCTGCATACACACAAACACACATACACACACGGATCATGTTGCCTGCACTCACACATACTCTTGGTTAGACCACCACTCTCACTGATATATTCTTATTGAGATATGAGCTCAGTACACACTGGCTTTTGTGCAATGTTACTGTAATGTTGTCTCAGTGGATTTACAGAGCGCCAGGCATGAATAGCTGCATCTGGCTGTCCTGATGGATCAAAGCTCACTTTGTCATGGTCGATCTCCATGTCTCCAGTGATGACGATCCTCTTCTCAATGCGCGTCTCTGAGATGCCACCTTTCACCGTCTATGGGATAGAAACAGCTCCCATAATTGCAGGCAAACCTCACTGTGCTTCTCATTAGTCCCACTAGAGGTGCCAAAACACCTATCACAATCTTGCCACGGTGATCGGAAATCAATACCTTGGTGATCTGGGTGGTGGTTGTGGTGCAGACCGTGTCGGAGCTAATTGTCTGGGCACTCAGCAGAATACCGCCGTCTCGGTCCAGAACATTATCTCCTGTCTGCGGTGAAGAAGGACGTCACCGAAGTGGGTCTGCAATGCTTGAACTGTGCACTAGGTGGCAGCCAAGGGCAAAATGGCCCCATCCCAATGGGGACACGTTCATAAAAAAAGTGTATCTCCATCGAGTAGGACAGTGCTTCCAAATATAGGTGAGCTAAATTCAGTATGAAGCATGTGTCCATGTTTATGGGTAATGAAAGGTTATTGGAGGTATGTTTTTGAAAAGGTAGAGAATGCCTACAAGGTGTGATGTGTAAGAGAAATGCAGTGATGTGAGAGGGAGGAGCGGTCTTTATAACATATTTTTGTCACTGTTCTTGTATCAAGTCACTAACAATTGGTTGTTAGCTTATATTTAATTAAAAGAACAGTGACAAAATAATTTCAGCATAAAGATTCTGATCCTGAATAGTTCTTTACTCGCATTTGTTCCCCTGGTGTTATACATCTGTCAGGATTATGCAAAGCTCTGCATTCAGGAATACTTCTTAGAAATACACTGGCAAAAAAATCACAGCCGACAAATCCAAATGTACGCTGTAAAATATTCATGCAGCTCATTTTTGAAATTTTTACTTACAGGTCCTACACCTTTTTTTAAATGCATGCAGCACCTACTAAAAATGTATAAATGTGCCGCATTCCAGGACCACCGGAGATCACACCACCATTGGCAGTCAGTCCCCACATTTCATCACATCCGCATTGAAATGAGGCACAATGCATATCACATGACATGCTGTAAATGGCTGATTCTTGTTTGAAAATGGAGATTACAAGCTAGAGACACAGCACTTACCTGTGGTGATTCATAGGTGATGGTCCTGGTCTCTGTGTGCACAATAGGGACTTCCTTTGTTGTAGCATCACCACGGATGTTGTTGGTGATGTCGGAGATGGTAACAGTTTGCATCTTCTTCACCAGAGGCGACTGCAAGGTGACAGGAACACAGACACACAGATACACGCACACACATATACACACACACACACATACACACAAACACTGAGAATCGGGACTCAGAACACTTAGCCCAGATGGCTTCCAGGACAAGGTGTGTCAAGACTCCTTTGATGACATTTACCCCGTCTCCACCAACGCGGTGCTGGGTTTTTCCCAATCTGGAACTGGTTCTGTGCATTTCCACTGCAAAAATCTGGTTCCAACACAGCTCTACAGAAAAGCTGCTCTCAGAACTTCGAACTGTGCCGTCAATAGAAGTGGGACCGGCTATCAGGTCAAGTCTTCCACATAGCCAGAATGTTTGATTGATACATGATATAATTTTGTCTAATATCATTGGTACCAGCATTAAACAATTTTCCAGTGCTTATTAAGGGAATAATGTTACACTGTGGTTTTATTCTGTGAAAAATTAAAGATTTGCAGGCCAGATTTAATAACGAATTAAAAATATGTTGCAGGTCAAATAAATAAAATATTGTGGCGCTCGAGTCACGAGGAGATCATGAAGCAAAGTTACATTTTTAGCAGACTCTTAAAACGACAGCGGTAAAACAGCGAGTGAGAAAACACTGACATACACAAACTGAGGAGAAATACAGCCTTTAGGAGACTAAAGTGAATACAGGCAAAAGGAACAGAGCGCAATGAGTCAAACTCTTAAAACTACAAGACCTTTTCTCTCCTTTAAGGCTAATTTATTTAGTTTGGCAGCTCATAAAAACTTCAAATCCAAGACAGATAAAAAAAAAAAAAAAAAACAGAAACTGGTGAAAAATATAATGGATTTCATATGGACCTATACTTTACTCTCACTTCCACCGTTGTACCGTTACCGTTCTGTTCTTATTTGAAACCAGTGGAAACACTGACCGGTTCTCAATAGATACCAAAATCGAGATCTAGCCCAGTGCCAGTACCAACGCCTGCTCCTCAAACCACGTCAAATGACAATCTCAGATCCCTACTCCTCGGACAGATATAGAGAAGCACAGGAGCACACTGGACTTTCCCATGACAGAAGGAGACAATCAGGGACTCAGCAGCTTACAGAAATCCTCAAGCAAGCCACTGCTGATACCACCAGAGCATGAGAATCAGATCAGCATCACGTCACAGTCTGAGTTCAGGTGAATGTTGAGAGGTGAGACAGTAATGAATATCGGCACATGAAATTAACTGATCTAATTTCCTCTCTGTTTGAAGCCTATATAGTGGGCCTCGAACCACTGTCTGCCAATACAGCTGTGCTTGGTGTAGGGGATTTTGCTAACAAAGCCTGTAAATGTGAGTGAATATTTCCATTAATCAATGCAAAGCTGTGTATCCAGTGCAGAAGATCTCATCAAAATCTAAAAAGGTTTAGGGTGCTTTTTCACCGCACCTGCTACTATATTTTTGGTATGGTACTTTTGGTAATTTTCCTTTTCCACTGACTTCCGGTCAAGTACCAGTACCAAAAATTTCAGTACCAAAAAGTACCTGCTGGGGTACCAGCAGAGGTACTTTTTCGGTACTTCAGTACTTTGGAGTGGGACTAGAAAATGTTGAAAAAGAATAATCTTGAAAATGAATAATAATTAAAAATGCAAAGATTACAAATTTTTTTCCAATGACAGAGTAAACATGTTTATTGAGATTTAACACCACTGCGTTATGTCTGGACAGTATGAAAGTATGAAAAAGCCTGATCTCAACCTAGTTATCGTAGTCCTTGTGAGAATGACATGATCGTAACATGGGATGGCTTTAAAATCGCCCACCACTTCAGCTACCAAAAGTACGGTACCTGCTGTGGTGGAAAATCGCCCTTATTTATTCATCAAATATACCATCCAGTCACAGCAACATGAGCTGTGGTAACTGCCTAGGTGTCCTGCTACTATCTGCTGTTCAGTGTTAACAAGACAATAGTTTAATTTAGATATTGTCATTATGGGTCTGCATATGATTTGAAGTATATGTCCTTATTAATCATAAAAAGGCAAATGCTTGGAGTATCAGGCAGCTGAGATACAGCATTATGCCGAGACCCCCACTGTAGTGATTACAGTGAACTACATCCAGTTTGTAAAGCTTTCGCCCAGTAAAGAGGCAAAACAGAGACGCGGAGTAAAAGACGGTATCCTCCTCATCATCTCCAACCATGCAGGTACACGAGGCATCAGAATGAGCTCAACTGACCGAACTTCATTATAGCCATAAGAAAGACCAACTTGTACCATAAATACATTTTACAGAAACATTTATTAGTTACTTCCCCTTTCTTTGCATTCCCTTACAATCAATAACAGGATAAAAACAAGCGGAGCTTAAACGTCCAAATGAGGGGACTGGTTAAGACAATCTTGTTTATAAAGACCTACACCACTGGGCATCGGTCCTGCAGCAAGAAAGAGCACCAAGCAACCGTCGTGTGACACGCATGTAGATGTCATGTCCATGCCAAGCTGTCTCAGGCTCATGTTAAGAGGAACCAGCATGTCCTAAGTGACAGACATTCAGCTTGCAGCTTACATAGTGTTGGTAATGGTAAGTAAGGCTTCCCTATAGTTGCTTCTCAGAGCCAAGGCAGAAAATTCCAGAAAAGAGCCATAATGAACCAAAGTTTACAAATTGTCTACTGCAAATGAATGGCAAGCAAAAGGCATCAAGGATATCGCGAGTAGTGGAATAGTTACTCATGACAAGGCCTGTACTCTTATGACACAGTCAAACCAGTTTACTTGCAAGTTATGATTCTAAACCAGATAACGGCAACAAAATATTAGCCATTGACAGAGCCATTAATTGCATAGTTTCCTGGTTCTGAGTGCAAAAGCTGCTTTGAATTCCCCCAAAGGTTACTTGTAGACTACACACATAAATGATTCCAGGTCTGAGTGCGTGTGCAATATCATCACACTGTCTGTCACAGTACCATATTCTCCTCCAGAGAAACATTTTTCCATGGAAGGCCTGGGAAAGCTGACAAACATGTCGATAGGTCTGAAAGGGATGTGTACTGAAGGAGCAGAACGTCTTCAGATAAAGACCAGCCACCAAAGAGTGACGGTCACCAGCAGCAGGCAAGACAGCAGGAAGGAGACCCTCGGCCGCTGCAGCACGACGGGGTACTGGCAGGTCTTGGCCGTCTGCTTGCTGTCATCCAGAATGGCGACTGCCACCTTTGAAGAGTGCAGCTCTTCTTCTTCTGCCTCCCCTTCCTCATCGTCGTCCTGGGCGCTCTCCCGTAGGACCGGTGAGATCCCCTGCAGAGGTCTCTGCTTGGTGCCCCGAACTAGAGGAGTCTGCCCAACGGGCTGCGTCCAGTAGCAGATCAACAGACACAGAGAGGCGTGAGGAGCAGGAGGGTAGCAGGCGGTTTGGGGTAATCTGGGGGGGGTGGGGTGTGCAAAGAATGAGGTAAGGTCTTACTACTGGCCGGTAGAAGGCTTAGCACACTTTAAATCAACTTTTCTCTCCATCCCTTGAAGTTCAAACTTCAAGCTCATTCCTACTGCTTGAGCATCACTATCCTTCAGTTCACTAATAGTTGTGGACATTAAGCAGTTAATAGTCTTGAAATCGTCATAGACAGCCAGTTGCCTGGTGACGTCTTCTAGTTCACTGATTGGATGTTGGACGAGTGCGTCTTATAGCCATGGTAACCAGCAGCTCTGTAATGGGCTGTGTCCAAGTGGTTAGTGTGCTGCAAAACGCATCCGTGCTTAGTATGGTCCAACCTGGACTGACCCAATCGTGCACACAGTGGTTCCGCCAGGCTGCAAGCTCTTTATGGGGTTGACGCAACATAATAGTTTATTTTATTTTTTCTAGGGACGAATACCATGATTCTGTTGGGTGATTTTTGGCGACCGGATCCTTCCACATGACTGGTTTGGTCTGCAAGGTGGAGCAGCAGTGGAGATCTTTTGCAAAACTCCTCAGGAGAAAGAAGAGACAAAAACCCACCTGTTTCGACTGGCGGAATCACTGGGCACCCGTGCCATAACTGACGCCAGAGCAGACAGCTCTGCGCCTGTCCTGGGGGGTCTGGCCCTGACCGGGGCTTGAGCACGTCCAGCAAACAGCAGCGAAGATGGTGAGGCTCCTTAGCCAGGGGACAAGCTGGAGCAGCGTCTGGTTCACAGCTTTCACAGAACTCCACTCTGGAACGTTCCGGCTCCGTGCTTCGCCATGCAGAGCTGTTGCACTTATCACGGCACACTGAACGGGCTCCGGGTCACGGGGTTTTGGGATCACGAGCTCCGTGTGTCTGAATCGATCGGGCTAGCAGTGTCGCCAAGCAACGGAGGGAGAGAACATGAAACCTGAGGTAGTGTGACCCTTACAGCCACCCGGGCACTTAATACCCAGCCCCTGGCCACCTGCCCCACTGCTGTGCTAGCTTCACGGGGGAGCACTCACACTGTGTATATCTGCCTGAGAGTCTTTGCACACCCCCTGTTTGGGGCCAGGGTGCAGGGGGAAGAGAGGGAAAGAGATAGAATGTGAGGTAGAGACATAGAGATAAGGAGTGAGAGAAAGTGGGAGAAGGAGAGAGAGAGGGTGCTGTGGAGCTCTGGCTGGGGCCTGTTTGATCACTCCTTTCTTCCGTATCTGTCTTTATTCCCTCTCTCTGTTCCTTCTCTCTTCACCAACAGAAGTCAGACGTTTCTTACTGCCATGCAGCTCTGTGTGAGGTCAAAGCAGCCATGCCATCTACTCGACGCAGCCAGACGCGGAGGCAGGGTGGGCAGTGTGCGTGTGGGGGGGGAGTAGGCCAGGCGTCAGCCCTGTGAGCGATG
>JABFEB020000045.1:17795950-17826488 GCA_019775895.2 Stomatorhinus ivindoensis | reverse complement strand
GCTCTCTCTCTCTCTCTCTCTCTCTCTCTCTCTCTCTCTCTCTCTCTCACACACACACACACACACACACACACACATTTTACCGGCGTGGCTCCTGGAAGCGGCTTGCCATTGACTTTGCGGAGACATCTTTCTGCTGTAGCTTTGTCTCTCAGTTCTACAAAACAGTACCCTAGGGGGTCCCTAAGGGAATCGCAGGAATTGGCAACAGGACAGTTTACTTACTTACTATCTGGTTTGAGCCAATATAAATTTAAAGTACCCATAACTCTCTCCCTAGGGATATATATAACCTTTCTCACCCAGTCATCTTGTTGCGAATGACTCTCACTCCAACTACCTGCTCCCCGATAGTGGCGAAAGCACAGGAAACGAACCTTTCATCCATGTAAGGCTCCAACTGTAAAGAGTAAAAGACATGTTACCACAATAAAGCAAGAGACAATGAAGCATTTCAGCCGACGAAGCAGATGCAGTACGGAGCCTAAACCATCTAATACAGGCGTCTTGGAGATGCCAAGGTTTTCGATGAAATGGCATTTTCTAGTAACCAACAATTACCGCAGAATCGTATAAGCGCGTTTAAGTCAGTTCAACATTAATTTCAATCAACGTTTCAATGCCCACATCAAAAACGGCATGAAGACAGCAAATTTTACTTCTTATTGCAGGGGAGTCAATTGCTGTCACGTAACTTTGGTCGATATCACATTATGCGCAAAATATTTCTCAAAGCAAAAGTAGGATTGACTCACATTGCCCATCCAAAGGCTAGACATTATTTTTCATTCAGTCTTCAAGAAATCCCTCCGAAATCTTATTTCATGCCCCAAAACTCGCACAACATGAACTACTCGCCAAACCCACAAAAATTAGCGACCGTATCCTCTATCAGCGACCCCTAAAGAGTGGGAGCGCAACCCGCAAATCCCCAGAATAACCGCGTGGGTAAATGCATTCAGGTTATTTTATTAAGATGCTTGTATTTTCTAATATTTCGAAAGTAAGTTTAATTTAAAAACTAAAGATGTGTTTGTTACGTTTTTATTACGGCGCTGCAACTTAATTCATCCAATGGTTCAACAGGCAAAAGCCTAAGCTTGTTAGTTCAAGGTCGGGACGGGGGCTGGGGGTACCTCGGCAACTACCTCTTTTACCTGAACGACTGAAAGTGCCCCCCCATTTAGATGTGCCAAGTGTGACCGACGATCATGCAAAATATCCCGAGTGGGTCCCCAGCCGTCCCCATCGCGGAAATTTACCGAGGGTTCTATATCTCCCACCCCCAGTCGCCCCCTGTCTGAGCACCAGGGAACTTGCTCGCATCCAGATGTCCTACCTGACTGGCCAGGGAACTTGCTCTCATTGTACCTGTTTCCATGCCTAACACTTCCAAGCAGATAAGCCCTGATACCTCTATGCAACCTTTCATCAACCATTTTATCAACCCAAAGAAGACATTATCTGAATTTTTTAAGTCATTGTTTCTCTTGGGTGCTTGGAAGTTGACATTCAATGTGGTGCATTTCTGCTCTGACTCATCGGTTCTGGTAGCTAGCGATTAGCATGATTTATTAGGCATTCTAAGGCATCCACTGACCAATCAGGTAGCTTCTCTCATATTTGTGTGGGTTTCCTCCATCTGCTCCAGTTTGGTGTGGTTAAGCCTACGTATTACACCGATAGTAAATAAAGTATGAATACCTGATGTAAACCTGAATCTTAAACAATTATCCATTATCTACAGCATGATTCACATTAAAGTCCGTGTGACCACCTAATCCATGTCAGGGGAGTCACTATCAGCTACTTCAGGCTTTACACACTACTTTAGAACTAAAAGGCTCCTGTGCTTGGCTGAATAGTTCAATTCTTCTTGTGCTTTGACTGGTTTGTTTCATTGATTGAAAGATTCATCCAGCTGTTTCACACTAATATTAGTGACACATGCATGATCTTAGGAGACTGACCAGTCAGCACATAGCAAGAACTCACTGATAAAGTGAAATCCGGGTCTTTTTAATTGAAATGGTTAGTTTACAAACCCTGTCCTAACTCATAGTGTCCCCCTGATATGCAGTAAGTGGTCACCCTAGTTAAAGTTTGTCAAATTTTCAAATATGATTTAAGCATTAGGTGAGCTGCATTTTTTTTAAGAACACAAGAGGCAGATGTTGTATGAAATGATGACTGTTTATAATTAATAAACACAATGATTCATTACTTTGATGTGGCTGTCAGAGCATCCTCTCCCTGGACCTAGCGGCTCTCTTGTTGTTTTACAACAGTAACTGCATTTTAATATTTGAACTTCAGCACCATCTATGGGGTAAAAGCATACTAATCCTTTGACACTCAGAAATCTTTACGTATATTTACCAGATGCATTTGTCCGAAGCCACATACAAGCACAGATCTGATGGTCAGCCAGTGTCCCAGGAGAAATTGGTTATTTAGGTTATTTATCTAACTGAAATTTAAAAGAAGTTTTGTCTTCAGATAGTCAAAAGCATGAAGTAATGAAGTTTTGCTTAATTATAATTTCTGAGAGTCACATTAATTGTTAAACCTTTTGAATTTGTTTATTCTCCACTGGCAAGCATGAACAGCAATGCTACTAATGCTTTCCAGTAACAGTACTGAACCTACCCACCCTTATCAATAACTTATTTGATTCAGATGACAATTTAGTATTAAATCATAAAGACATTTCTGGTTTTGGACATAATCAAATTCAGTACTTGAGAGAGTTATTAGTCAAATTAGAGCCATTCCCAAAAGAAATACATAAATGCAGCTCCTGCACTTGTAGTCATGTGTACAGCATGGATCCCATCCTTAATAATTATCTTTAGTTCCACCAAGTCTGATCAGTTTCCATTCCTGAATATGAAGCACTTTTATACCTCAGTGTCAATAACGTTGCAAATGTGTGAAAAGAACCGTACATCCCTTTTTCCCTCTACTTATGAATCAGCTGATTTCCTATCCAAGGGTGACTTTTATTTACATTTTTATTTAGCAAACACTTTTATGCAAAGCAACACAGCTGTGAAATCACTCTGGCAAATCTGGTATTTAAACCAATGACCTTCTGCTGACAGGCACATGTGCTAATCTGTTGAGCGACATGCATCCATGGATTGGGACAGTAGTCTCACAATGCAGGAATGACAGACATGTTTATTCCAGCCAGCCAGAGGAAACCCTAAAAGCCATCACCTGTTATGTTTCTGACCCCATGGATCAATGGCAGACACTGCTGGGTAAAAAAAGATGGTGGTAAAAGCATTCAGTAGAACCTCGTGTGTAAGACTATCCAGGAGCTGTGGGGTAGCATCTTCCAAACGTGGCAGGCCTGGTCTGCATGGGCCACACCGTGTAGATTTCAACAGAGTAGCAGCGGTAGTGGTAGGATAATCTATGGAACTGTACGATTGGATCTAAATAGGTGGACCACACACAGTTGCATGAATGGACTCTACATTTGTCTGTGTCTGCACACAATCGTGGTGGGGGCGTGCAGACAGTGATGATATTCCAAAAGACCAGCAGAGGGCAGATGTTGTCTTCTTGAACTTGCACACAAGCTTTGCCCAGTGTTTGGAGTTACTTTGCTTGAATTCATGCACCAGAATACGTCTTTGTGCTCTTCCAATGATGAGTTATATGTATACGAGTACATCTGCACCTCCTCACACAACTGCACATCTGCACCTCCTCACACAACTGCACATCGAAAGCGTCAATAACTCCAACTACTCCGTTTCTGCTTTTTCTTAGTTTACCTCAGGGCTGCCACCTATTGGAAGAACCCAGTCAATTTCCTTGCATATGTGCAGTCAATGTGCCCTGAGGGCACCAACATCTGGGACGCATGCATACACCCCCTGTTGATATGCGTTGCTCACCCAATGCAAGGACTGTAATGCACACAGAAAAGTGAAGAATGAATTGGGCTGTAGTGTATAGTGAGAAGACACTTATGCTTCCCAGGACAATGGGAAGGACCTGCCTAATAGGTAAGAGATAAAGAATCTCAGAGCAGTCCCCACGATGTCAGACTGAGAATGGGTGAACAGGAGCATCTGGTGCTTCATTGATGTGAAAGCGCTAGGTAGGTCTATCAGGGTGAGAGCATCAGGATAGGGAGCATGTTTGGCACCAGCGGTAGGGTGGTATTAGGGTTACGGCTGACATTAGGCTTAAGGTTAGATTAGAAGGTTAGATAACCTTCTTGATTATTCGACAATATGGCAAAAGACAGACAGAACATGGTGGATGAGGGTCTAAATAAACAAGGGTGGGGAGCCTCAGTCACGTGGAAACACTTCATTTTTAGAAATGATTGCAAATGCAGTCGTCGGTCAGTATTGAAAAGCAGAACTTAGATATCAGCACAGCACGACTGCAGCGCACCTTTATCTTTCAAGAAGACATTCAGGTTTGATGGACTCACCCAATAATGGAAGATGAGCCATAATATGATTATGACACCGTCTCAGCCCTCAGCATTGTTCCCTTTCATCCTCGTCAGCCATTGATCCATGCATGTCCTCTCCGTGTTCTCATGTGTTTTCCCTTACAAGATTCATAATTCAAGTTTTATTGTCATTATGTTGCACGCAGAGAGATCGCATTGATGAATTTCCCAGTACACAATATATAAAGGAGCTAAACAATATACAAAATAAATAATCTATATAAAAAGGAGTTAAACAATATAGTGGTAGAAAAATTATTAAGGACATAAATTCTAAATACAGACTATGTAAACAATAATGTAAACAACAATTGACAGGTTATCACAGGTTACTGCATACCTTACTGGGCTTATTGTGTATAGATTGACATACTCACAGAAAGTCTTGGTGTACTTGTTCATTTCAGTAAAAATATTTCAAATGCATTGGTTTATATATTTAGATCACATCAGAAAGAACTGGATGTTTTAAAGTAGCCATTCTGAAGTTAAAAAATAATTGACAAGTAGGCTCACTGGGTGCTTTTTAATAAGTAACACCTTTTCAGTAACATAAAACAGGGGTTTAGAATCCCTTTGGCATCCGGTGACTGCAATTGCAAATAATAGCAATGACAAGTATGTCAGTCAAAAAAGTATGTCTGTGCGTAAGATATGTGCAGATATGTTAAACATTGTCAAAGGACTTTTGTTATGAAAACAATACATTTACAACATTATTACAGAAATAAACAAGCGTCCTGAGACTTTCTGTGAACATTGTGTGTAGGGGCTGCTGGTCAGATGTGCTCACTGACCACACTTCAGCTGAAAGGAGTGGCCCTGCTTACCAACAGCTAGTGTCGGTCTCCATCATACTATACATTAAAAGGGTCAATAAATGAAAGGATTAGCTGGTGATGTGATGAGGAGTTCCTAATGTTTGATGGAGCCCGATTTGAGTTTCTCCACGGCTTCCCTTTCCAGTCTGTGCTACATACTGTTATTTTTTACTAACTGGCAGAATAAATAATAATATGTTTGTCGCAGTTTATTGCTGCTGGGGTGTTTATTTTTATTCACTCCGGCAGTTTAATTTAACCTATCAGATAATGAGGGATAACTCAATATGCGGACAGGACAAAGAATGACCGATGGATGTTGTCTCACATCGACAGAGATGCTCTGCATATTGATATATTAGCAGTTGTATTGAATGAAATTGATAAATAAAAATATTTCTAATGTTATACTGTAATTATGAATTAAAAAATGAAAACATATAGAAAATAACAGTGCTACCAACATTATTTTTCTATATAATGTTTTTTACTTGTAATCATAATTATAACACTGGAGATTCCCAAGCCAATCATCAGTTTGGGAATATATTATCTCGGAATAGGATTGGGATCTGAGATAAAGATAAATACTAAAATTTCTGCACTATGCGCTGTCATTATTGCCACTGAACAGAGCCAAAGCCATGGCTGGGGTGCTTGCAGGGTCTATCAGATGCTTTAGCCCCGAATGGATCAGCGCAAGGTCCTAGCAATGACCCAGGTCCCATCTGTCATGAGTCGTCCACACGGCATCTCCTGTGACTATGGCCCAAAGCTGACCTGTGTATCAGTCAGACACTGGCACAGGTGTAGGTTCTATGTTGGTCTTTGAAGATTTGAACAGATTTTTAACCACAAGTAATTATTTGAATTTATAATAAATATATCATAAAATCTAACAAGTCTATAATTGTAACTTTTGTGGGACATGAAAATAGGTATTATAAAATGGCCCATTTTAACATAGTCAAGCTTGGATTTGACCCAGCTGGCCTGGTGTGCTGTCATTTAAAGCTGGGGAAAGCAGCTGAGTTAATGTTATTTCCAAATTCATCACCTTTCAGTTTAGCCTCAGGGCTGATGAGAGGCGAGAGTGAAAGGCAATGGGAAGAATTTATTTCACTGGGAAAAACAGTTAGAAGATACACATGTGGAGAGCACTGAATGTACCTCGAATTTGATCGTATTGCCAGCCATCACAATGCGAAGGCTATGGGCTTTTAACTGTGAATGGCTATTGCTGTTTGGATGACTTACCCCCTGTGGCCTAGCACCTAGTCAGTAGGTGGAAGGCGAGAGAGCTGAGACTAGCGGATGTACGGAGAGAGGTCACCCATTCTGCCAGCTGAGTCTGGCAGTGTGAGTGCTGAGATGGTGCACGCTGCGCTTGTTAGAGACTTTAGAGCATTACAGGTTATTTTGTTTGACGCAAAGATGTAAAGAATCTGGAAACAGGAACAACAATGAAATATCCAGTGCAACGCATTTATTGATATAAAATGTTTCCGGATTCAGTGATCTGTCAGCGTCCAGTGAGTAAGCACCTGAATGAATATTCAAATTTTATTTCAATATTTTGTTTCATAATATGTGATATTTGAATGCCTTTCATTAGTACCATGTCCCAACCTTGGATGATGCTTTCTATCAATTTGCATAATAAAAATACAAAAATGTCTACTGATCACTTGAATACACCTGGTTAGTTAATATTCTTATATACTGAAATGTCCTGGCAGAAAATACAATAAAACTGTGAGTCTTTGGAACCGTGCAATTATCAAAAAGTGCAAAAAAAGGTTAAACGCTGACAGTAAATTGTGAATATAACCCTGGTCTGCACAATGACACAAATAGAGCAGAGCTCCTTATTTATATATTTAGAGAAACATTCTAAAGATTATACCCATTAATTTCATGCACTGTCTATACAACATCTAAGCTAACAGTTTGAGCTGTTAAATTACTCAGGAAACCTACATCCATATAAGTTTTTAGATCATATAGTAAAAAAATATGTTCTTGCAATCCTTATTTTAGACACTTGGTGTTACAGGGGTCTCCTGATATGAAAAGCTTATAGATGTTGATGAGGGGAAACATTGAGAAGGCCCCAAGCAAGGAACCTAGCTGCACCACTGCTCCACACCAGACGAGGGTGCTGTGACCCTCATCCCGAAGGATCAACCCAATGATCACCTTCACATAGGTGAGTGTGAGGACGCAGAACACCCATGCTGCCACCTGAGGCAAGAGGGATGAAGTAAGTTCATCTTATACAGCAGTGACATTTACATTTACCATGTTTATTACATGCTATGCACTAAATGATTCTTTATGGCATTTTAATTGTTCCTTGTGTCAGTAAATGAGAAGAAAGGCAGACTTACAATAATAACAGCTCCGGAACTTTCATGGACCAGCAACGGACAAGGGCTCAGCACCGCCATACCCATGATGTAAGCCCCAATCCCAGTGCCAATGACCGTGAGCGTGCCCATCAGCAGCAAAGACCTGAAGGAAGAGCAGACGGTGTCATTGTATGGTTTTGGAGCTGCTTGAGGAATCCTCTCCTCTTTTGTGAAACACTGCATAGTAAATCATTGACATCTAATGAGGATTACGCATTGCACATTAGACTGTTTCCTGTCCAGTATAGTGAAGCAGTGTTATCAAGCCCTAGTTTGCTTGTTTCCTTGGTCACTGGACAAATGCTAGAGCATTGTGCCAACCACAGTTAGTTTTTGTGTACGTTTTGTATCTCGTGTTTTAATCTATTAATCTAGTTAATCTATAAGTTTACGTACCACTTTCTCAGCACTCATAGGCCTATGAAATTTCTTAAAAATTATTATTAATATCATTGCTGTATGATTGCAGGAGACATGCTTATGGCTACTTTGGTTTCCTCCAGCAGCACAAAAGTATGTGGTTCGTTGTGCTGGTATTTCTGAATAATCATGTGGGGTGTCACCCTGCAGAAGACTGGCATCTTATCCACGGTTTCCCCTGCCTTGTACCCCACACATCGTGGAGTCGACTCCAGACTCACACTCCTAAACAGTTATGGAAAATGGATGGATGGTTACAAATGCATAGGGACTGTATACGAAGGTTCAGACTAACCTTATGGGGAAAAACATGGCAATTAAACAGGCCAGGGGGTTAGCCAGTGCTGCCATGGTGACGGAGAGGTGGTAGGCATTATTCCCATAGGGCAGGCACGCATATGACTGGACTGAGGGTAGCACAGTATTAGTCACAGCATTAACCCAGGCCAGCATGGAGAAAATGAAGAGCACTTCAATCCACATGTAGGTCCCAGTTCCAAAGGAGCTGCAAGCGTTTCTCTTGAGGTTACGTAAAGGCTGGATCATTGGTCTTCCCTCCGACTGCTCTTGATGCCTAAGTGCCAGGCTGCCCTTGTCCACTCCCAGATCCCTGTCATGGTACCAGCCAGAGTTGTGCTGGCGCCCCACCGCAAGATGGATGTTCAGGAATAGAAAGGCCAGAAGGCTTATCACCATCATGGTGCTCAGGAAGAGGAAGAAAGTTTGAGTGGAGAAGTTGGCTGGCTGGTAGTAGGCCTTGAGCTCATAGCCCACTGTGGCATTTCCCAGGGTCCCATTGGTCGTTAGAGTCTGATTGTGACACTGGACCACGCCCACTCCTTGGATCAGTGCCACCACAGCTGGGATGAATCCGCTGAGGCCCTCGCCGATAAAGTAGCTGGTGAGATACTGTGGTTTCAGTCGCATCATGTACGGCAGGAAGGTGACTGAGGATGTACAGTCAACCAAGGCAAGGAAGAAGGTGAGAACCAAGAGGGTAACACTGTGACGGACCCCTCCAATCACAAGGGTCTCCTTCCAGAAGAAAGCCAGGAGGAAGCTGGCCATGGTTCCTAGACTGATGATGAACAAAATGGCGGCCACCTCATTCAGCCAGCCTGGGCGGAAGCGGTGTATCAGGGTAACAAACAGGGGGCCGATATTAGCCATTTGGATGATGACAGAGAGGTATGAGGGCAAATACCAGCCCTCTGGGATTTCAGGGACAATGAGAGGGAGCTCCACCCACATTCCACTGATGGACACCCAGGAGCCTGTGCCAAACAGGCAGGTCAGTATGTGGGTGAAAAGAGCCATTGGATACTTTAGTGTGAAGGATTTGTCTGGGAAAGAAAATATAGACACACACACACATATCATTATTGATCACAAAAAGGCCTATGATGTGATTAACTTAGATTTCCAGAAGGCCTTTGATGTTGTCTCTTGCTAAAGCTCAAAGCTGCAGGGATTTTAGGAACTGTAGTAGCTTGGATCAAGAACTGGTTAACAGACAGGAAGCAGCGAGTAGTTATTAGAGGCACAATGTCACAGTGGGCCTGCGTTCATAGTGGGGTACCGCAGGGTTTAATATTAGGACCACTATTGCTCCTAATTAACATTAATGGCATTGACACCAATACATACAGTAAACTGGTTAAATTTGCAAATGACACCAAGGTGGGTGGTGTAGCAGATACTAAATTATCAGCACAGAGGCTACAACGGGATCTTGATTTAATTAGCGACTGGGCTGGTACCTGGCAGATGAAATTTAACATAGATTAATGTAAGGTAATTCATGCAGGGAGCAGAAGTACAGATATTTTATGGGTTCCACTGAAATAAAGGTAGCTGATTATGAGAAAGACCTTGTTGTGTATGTTGATGCTTCCATGTCCCACTCTCACCAGTGTGGGGAAGCAATAAAAAGCCAATAGAATGTTGGGTTACATCTCTAGGTGTGTGGAGTGTAAGTCAAGGGAGATGATGCTACGATTACACGATACGATTCCTTGGTAAGACCTCACCATGAATACTTTGTGTTAAGATTGTAACAGGTCTGGATACTGTTCAGTCAAATGGCTACTTTATTATTAGTTTAAATACTAGAATTCATGTCCATAAGTGGAAATTAGCGGGAGAACATTTTAAAATGAATTTGAGGAAGCACCGAATGGCCTCCTCTCGTTTGTGAATTTCTTATGTTCTTTTATATATATATAGATGGCAATTAATGAAGTGAATGTAGTTTATAAATTACTATAAGTTGAGGGTAAGGTAATACTCTATCTCGCCCATCATGTAAATTACTTATATATGTTTTGTCTGACAAACCATGGAACAGGAAAACAGACTTAAATTACTCAGTAGGTTTTCTGCTTCTGTTCATGAGAATTTCAAAACCTAGCATTCCATCTAGATTTGATTAATCTCGACATGAACATTCAAACTATGGAGAAATTCTTGATGCAAGCAGCACCAACAGTAATTGTTTTATCTAAAATCCACTTAAATCCATGTCAGCATTAGTTTAATCTCTAACGAGTGCTTTGAGTTGAGCCTATTAAGTCTATAATCTGACCGATTTGTCCAAGTCACTGGCCAGACAGTTTTACACTAAAGAAATGATTGGACGATTGAGTGGACACCTACTGCAATATTAAAAAAAGCATAATGTTGATGGAAAATATCACTATGTCAAAAATAACATGAAAGTTTGTAAGTTATTCTTTGTAGGATCATGGTACAATTTGAAATATATAAGCACAGTGTATGGGGAAAACTGTCACCTTGGTATGTGTAAAAAATAGTATATAGTAATAGTAATTCATGTTTCAAATACAGGTTAATTGAAAAGAACGATCAACGGCAGCTGACACTTAGGAAAAACATACACACACATGTGCTTTCACCAGAAAGAAAAAAAACATGCATTCAAAATTGCTCAATCCTTTGTATATCCCTACATTAAAACTGTGTTTAATCAAATTTAATATAATTTAAAGAATAGTTTTCCATTAGTGATGTTACAATTCTTGTATGTATACTTTAATATGCTAATAAAATTTATAGACATGTGTTACATATTAGTAGATACACTAAATTATTAAATGGAATAATTACCTGTTAGTCCTGGAATCACCCAGATTTAAGATTAATTTCTCTTTCTACTGAATGCAGAAAAATTGCACTGAGGTGAATATCATGATACAGTCCGTCATCTGGAGTTACAGCAGAGAGGGTTTAGCCTCAGTGTTCACATGTTAAGTGCTTCCTGGGATCAGCGATCCTACCTCAAAGTCCAGTGTGATGCTGAGTCTGGGCTATGGGATTATATTTTAATTATTTGGTGGGTGTGCTCAGTTTAGCCAATCAGGAGGCCATGCCCTGACCTCAATTTGCTGGGAACTTCAGCAGTGTTTGTGACATCTCACTCTTACTGAAATGAGTTTCTGACATGGAAATGTCCATCCGTCCATCCATCCACCCAATGTAATGAACAAAACATGCAGGACAAGGAAATAAAAACTAACTTGCAACTAATAAAAACACATTTCTGACTGGTGCATTTCCAGAAGCCGATTTCACACAAAGATGTAATCTAAAGAATAAGGCTTTAAAATTATGCTACTTAACTGTTAACTCTTTAATGTGCTGTTTACCTTGTGAATCTCCAACCCTACCCACTGAGCTGTATGAACAATCATTAAGCTCTTCTCTCCGCTTTAACCTTTAACTGATTCACTCTCTCTTTTCAGACAACAAATGCTCTTTATACAGTCTTTATAACAGGAAAATGTATTAATTGGTTGACTGTATTAATGAGGTCAACAGTTAGTAAATATCAATAGATTTTATTATGTAGGTCTGACGTTCTTAAGAAAATCTGCAAAATTTCACAGATATTGAATTGTGACTAAATAAACATTTATTTGTAATGTACTTTTCTAACAGAATTGATTGAATGTCAATTCAATTTTGTTGTCAGTTATTTAGAGTAACTTTCAATACGGTTCTACATTAAACTTCTTTATTCCTACCCAAATGCAAATGATAAATGATGACTTTATAATGAATTGCTTGAAAAGAGAATGAAGATTGAATAATGACCTCTCGATAATAAGAACATAAGAAGTTTACAAAAGAGAGGAGGCGAATCCACCCATCAAGCTTGTTTGGGAAGAACTTAACTAATAGCTCAGAGTCTTTAAAATCTTATCCAGCTTTGATTTAGATGAATCCAGGGTTTTATCTTGCGGTCCACTAACAGGAAGACTATTCCATACTCTAACTACATGCTGTGTAAAGAAGTGCTTCCTCAAATTAATTTTAAAATGTCCTCCCACTAATTTCCACTTACGGGCACAAGTATTTAAACTAATATTTGAATAGCCCTGAACAGCATCCATGCCTTTTAGAATCTTATAGACCTGGATCATGTCCCCCCTTAGTCTCCTTTGCTTGAGGCTGAACAGATTCAGCTCAGCTAACCTCTCCTCATGAGACATTCCTCTAAGACCAGGAATCATTCCTGTAGCCCTATGTTGACCCCTTTCTATGGCAACAAAGTCCTTTTTAAGGTATGGTGACCAAACCTGCACAGAATGTTATACGTGGGGTCTAACCAAGGAATTGTATAATCGCACCACTACCTCCCTTGACTTAAACTCCACACACCTAGAGATGTAACCCAACATACTATTGTCCTTTTTTATTGCTTCCCCATACTGGTGAGAGTGGGACATGGAAGCATCAACATACACACCGAGGTCTTTCTCATAATCAGCTACCTTTATTTCAGTGGAACCCATAAAATATCTGTACTTTATATTTCTGCTCCCTGCATGGATTACCTTAAATTTATCTATGTTAACTTTCATCTGCCAGGTATCAGCCCAGTCGCTAATTAAATGAAGATCCCACTGTAGCCTCCGTGCTGTTAATTTAGTATCAGCTACACCACCCACCTGGGTGTCATCTGCAAATTTAACCAGTTTACTGTATGTATTAATGTCATTAATGTTAATTAGGAGCAATAGTGTTCCTAATATTGAACCCTGCGGTACCCCACTATGAACGTAGGCCCACTGTGACATTGTGCCTCTAATAACTACTCGCTGCTTCCTGTTAGTTAACCAGGTCTCGATCCAAGCTGCCACCGTTCCTAAAATCCCTGCAGCTTTGAGCTTTAGCAAGAGCTGTTTGTGGGGGACAACATCAAAGGCCTTCTGGAAATCTAAGTAGATCACATCGTTTTTGTGATCAATTTCTCTTGTAGCTTCCTCAAACTCTATTAGATTAGTTAAACAGGATCTACCTCTCCTAAATGTTGACTATCTCTCAGAATATAATTTAATTCAGGTAATCTACCATTTTAACTTGGATTATATACTATTCACTGTCAAACCCAGCAGCCAAATTGTCATAATAGGTCCCTTTATTGAATAGAAATTCTTCAAAATGAAAACTGGTGATCCAGTGCAATCTCTCATTTCCTCTGGACTGACAATGACATTTTTTATCAGCCCTAAAAAAAAAAAAAACAAGAAGCATAGTCTTAATTCCAGTTTGAACATGTCCCAAGGGGAAAACAATAATTTCTACAAATCCATCAGCAGTCAGCCTGTTTGGGCATGTTCAGAAGTGTAGCGAGAGGCTCAGGCTGCCCAGATAATTTGGCAAAGACCGGTGCCTCTGTCTTATCTTACAAACAACATTGCCAGGTTATTCAGAACCCTGTTTCCAAATATAACACATATGAGGCTAATTAAGGAATGTATTTGCATCAAGAGACAGAAAACACCAGACTCACACAAATAGCATATTTTAAAAAAAAAACCTTCAGTGTTTAGTAAACAAAATGCATTTTCCATTTCGACCATTTAGCAAAGTTCTTCCTTACAAAAATGTTTTATTTTAAGGGGAGTTTACATGCATTTTGTTTTTAAAAAACTCAATAATTATTACATGCACTTGTAATTTAAATAAATTTCCATCTTTTTATTTTAGGAAAACCAAACTTATAAGCCATTGCCTGAAAAATGCCTATAACTTCACAAGTTTGTGTAATTTACCAGCTCAACATAGCTTAAAGATGCAATTTACCAGCAGGTAAAGTAGATTACCAGCAGGATTAAAACCAGATACAGGAGTCATGTGGAATAAGAAATCATATATGGACACACCAACATTCATTATAAAGTCAATCAAGATGTTAATAATGATAATAATAATCATTTTATTTATAATGCAGTTAATATTTAAAACAAACCTCAAAGTGCTACAAAGTAAAAAAAAAAAACACGTCCACAGAAACGACATTTTGAAACTAAACAAAATTAATACAAGATGACTACCTTATAATGTAAACGTTATTTTAAAGACAGACAGTTGAAATTAAAATAAAAATAGGCAAGAAAACTGCCATAAAAATGGAGGGTGTAGGGAGTCAATTGGCTAGCATATGGTAAGTATTGTAAGAGAACAGGCCACGGACGGAGCACAGGCAGCAAGCCTTCACGCAAGCCACAGTGAGACAATTCAAAGATTCTGCTGGCAGGATAATGATGCTACTGAAACACATCTCTGCAGTGTAATCAATGACATGCATCCCAGTCAGCCAATTGGCCACTCTCACAATCAAAATTTAACATTTAAAAATGTTATTCAAAAAAAAAAAAAAACAATCATTTATGATTAAATATAGTAAATAGGGGTACAAAGCACACAGCGCTATAGACCACTTCTGTTTTTGTCAGGGCTTTTCTTATTCTTTTTCAACCTTAAAATGAAATGGGCAACCTAAACTGTAATACCTAGACCAACCAAATTTGGTAGGAAGATGTTGGTCCCTACCCACTACTCAGAACATCAACCCAAATCGGACAGTCAAGGGGGCTGTAACTCCCCATTTTACCTTTGTGCTAATATCTCCTGACCTGTTAGTGCGGGAGTCAAAATTATTTTGTTCCCCAGACACAGGAGGTCACGCCCTACAAACGTGCCAAACACACTATCCAGTGTGCCTACTTAGTTTTCCAGGTAATGTGCATAATTTCCAAAACCTACTTTTGTGAGCTAGTCCTACCTCGTCCACAAAAATCAGACAAATGTGATGTCAGAATAAACAAACCCCTGAGTAGGGCTAGGCGATATCATATCGACATTATATCGTGCATGCACAATAATCACCGGGGCGAAACATCTGGCCAAACACCAGCTTTTTGGTATATATCTCATGCATGCTTCAGCCAATCTTTACCAAACCTAAGGACTGTGGGAACTATGGAAGAAGGACCCTCCAAATTTGCCTCCAATTGGTCAATAGGGGGCACTATGGCAATTGAACATTTATCTCTGAACCACAATTCGTGACATTTTCCTCATTCCTCTTTGAATATCATATTGATGGTCAAAATCCTTTTCACATTCAGTTCCGTGACTCATGCCATCAAAATACATTGACTGTTAAAAAACAGTCACTTCCATTTCCCAGTGATTTCTATACATTCAAAAACAGTATCTTTCTATTAATCCTACATTCTCCACATGACCTAGACAAATCTTGTAGCACTCAAATCAGCACATTGCCCTTATATATGATTAATTAAAAAATGTTTTAACTTCCTGCATGGTACGACCACAAGCCAAGGCCAGCGCCATGCCCCTGTATCTATCACACAGCTATATCTCATGTATGCTTCAGCAAGTCCTCACCAACCTTGATGCATACTGCAGGAAGGAACTATCGAAGGACCCTGCAAAACTGGCACAAAACAGTCGGGGGGGGCAAATTCAACCCCATGATTCATTTGAATGGGATTTCTTTGCCTATAGTAGTTTGTTTCTTATGGATTTTGAACAAATACACTTCCTTAAATGCGGAGAAATCCAGCCAAGTGAAAGGCAGTGAATGGCCGGCCCTGGAGCCAAGGCACCTTTGAGGTAAATAGGAAATTCCTTAGAACGTTATAAAGTATTCAATTTGCTGATGTCTGTCCTACAGAGATACAACTTCATATAAAAGCACATTAAAAGTCATTACAGTTTTGGCATGACCGTGAAAACAGCTATTTTTATCCATTTTCATCTGTTCCCTTTCTATGGGGAGTGTTGAACTGACAGTGATAAACATCTTTACTCCTACCCAAATGCAACTGATAAATGATGACCATATAACGAACTGCTTGAAAAGAGAATGAAGACTGAAGAATGACTTCTCAATAAAAAAGAACATAAGAAATTTACAAATGAGAGGAGGCCAATCTGCCCATTACGCTCGTTTGGAAAGAATTTAACTAATAGCGCAGAGTTGTTAAAACCTTATCTAGCGCTGATTTAAAGGAACCCAGGGTTTTAGCTTCCGCTACACTAGCAGGAAGACTATTCCATACTCTAACTACACGCTGTGTAAAGAAGTGCTTCCTCAAAATCATTTTAAAATGTTCTCCCACTAATTTTTCTTTTGCATTTATGTTCCTATGGGGAGTGATGAACTGAGAGTGGTGCACTGATGCCATCTCAAGGTCAAATAAAGGAATTCAACATTAGGGATGGAATGCCTCTTAATGGAGAAGGAATCTGAAGTATATTATTTCATGTAAAAAAAAAAAAGATAAAACCTTTACAATCTGCTTCACCAAATTTGAAATCCTACCTCCCAGGACCATTCTGGGGACAGAAGAAACATACCATAAACCATAAATCATTAATAGAGGCACTGCAACAAAAAAACTCTTAATCTCATGATCTCCTTGGCAAACCCAAGGGAAATTCAGCACATACTCTTGCCCATGGTTGTATGATGCATTTCACCAACCTCAACTAAAACTGAATTAAACAGACCCCTTCCAGAGCTCATCTGTTTAATGTAGCAGGAATCAGTCTATATTGACAGTCTGCACTGACGAAATTTCAAAGAAAAAAAATCCTTTCCCCCATCACTTTAAATCACATTCACTTTCCCACTGATTCATAGTTATGGTTACCCCGCATGTTCCAACAGATAAGTATTTCATAACACTTGATGCATTATTTTACTGTAATTATATTGTACCGTAAATAACTTTTATTTTCCTAAGAAGTCAGAAGACTGGAAATCGTCATTTTGGTAGGGAGCCAACTGTCATGTTAACCTTTAAGTGCTGGTTACCCGTATTTTTGTAGGACAGATATTTTCCATATTCCAGAAGGCAATGAGCCACAGATAACAAACATTAACTATTGAACTTTGGTATTAAGGCATCACTACCCCCTACTGATAGCAAATAATAGCGGGTTAGAAAACTGAAGGTGTGATCTTAATATTTTCTCATATGGGGCATCTGTTTACTTTGGAAAACACTAGGTGCAGAATGAGAAGACTCTGGCAGACGTGTATTATTGTACAGAAAAGTGTACATTCCACATCACAGGCCTGTAGCTACAGAACCCATTTAAAGGGCAACATTAAACAGAACTTTAATAGCAGCTATTGAAACCCCGGACCAACTGAGTTACACAGACCGCATTTTTAAGTTTTAAGGTGGCTAACAGATGGGTGGCTAGTTGTGAGTTAACTGTTTGTATATCCATAAAGTGAATGAAAATGAACATGAAGCAGTGCATAATAACGCCATAATTCTACTGTTCTGTTTTTGTGCTGTGAACAAAATATACTTAAAATATCCCTGAGAGAGGTGTACATTTACAAACTGAATCAGCCGAAAAAAAATGTTAAAACAAGACAAATGAAATTGCTTTCCTTTAAAAAAAAACCTCTCCCGAAGAACAGAAACTGTCCCCCTTGCAGCTGCGGTCCCAGACACTGCCCTCTGCCTGGCAAACTGACCATCAAGCACAATTGTCCACACAGTCCCTCCCCTTCTGGAAGACGTGGTAGACGCTGACCAGCGGAAACATAGAGAGCGCCCCGATGAGTGAGCCTGCCTGGATAAAGACGCCACACCACAGCAAGGCAGCGTGTCCCACCTCGTGAAGCAGGGAACCAATGGCCACCTTCAGGTATGAGAACGTCCCCGTGAAAATAATCCAGGAAGTCACCTGATTGGGTGAGAAAACATCACAGGGCACAAATCACACAGTGGTGCCAAATGTCGACTCAGCATCACAAAGGGTTTACATAACTGCAGCCAAGTGTATTCTAACTGGGTCAATTATATAGCATGGCCTGACTGATCATGACTTTTCAAATTTATTACCAAATAAGATCTATAAGGATACGGATCCTTATAATTAGTATTTTAACATGATGTAGTCCTGCTTTAATAGGGTTATTAAGTATACATTATGTACTCACCACAAGAGCTATCCCAGAAGTGCTCCCCAAAAGTGGAGGACAGGGACTGACGGCAGCTAAAACCAAGAGATATATCGCAAAAAGTCCCCCCACAGCAGCCAGGACACCTAGACCTATACTAGACCTACAGGACAGCATGAAGGAACAAGTTACATTATGTAGAAAAAAAAATATGTAAAAACACAGTGTAATATTTCCAAAAGCAATCAACGAAGAGAAATAAATATGGTCAAATATAGCTGTAACGACACAAACGTACTGATGAATTTGTAGCAAACGTGATGTTTCTCTGTTATGTACCTACCTGCAGAGAACAAACATGGCCACAAAGCAGGCAAGCGGGTTGGCAATGTTTCCAAGGACGACAGAGAGGTGATAGGTCATTGTTCCATATGGGAGACACGAAAAGCTTTGCACCGAGGGAAGAACTCCATTGGAAAGAGCGTTGGATACGCCCAACAGCACGAGGAGATAGATGTTATTTGGAGTCCAGAAAGTTCCTTCAGGGACAGGATTTACCACAACCACCTGGTTGTCAGTCACTGCTATCCCTCCGTTCTGCAATGGAGAGCACTCTTCTGTGTCTTCTTTAACTGGAACATCGGGAAGTTGGAAGTCCGGCGCAGCTGGGTCAGCTGTGGCCCTCGCCGTCAAGGCCAGGAACGAAAGGCCAGAGATTCCCAGCATGACAAACATAAACCAGAAGAAATTCTGTGCAGGAAAGTTTTCCTTAAGGTAGTGTGGCTCCAGGGTGCCATTTACTGCAGTGCTGTTCAGACATTCCAACTTCCCGACACCTTGTCCCAGAGCCACAACACAGGGGAAAAGAGCACTGAGGCCCTGCCCAACAAAGAAAGTGCGGATAAACTCGGGTGGATACCTATACATGTACGGCAGGAAGGTTACATTGGAGGTGCAGCAGACCAGAGCCAACACAAACGCCAACAGGAGGTAGGGCACAGAGTGCATCTCCCCCAACACACTGACTTCCTGGAACCAAAACATAGCAAGGAAGGCGGAAGCCAGTACAGCCAACGCCTGAATGACATGGATGACCAATCGCTCATTGATTCTTCCTGGAGCAAAATGGTGCATCAGTGACATGCTCACTGGACCGATATTTCCAAAAGCAACCAACACAGACAGGTAAGCAGGCAGGTTCCAACCTATAAACAGGTAAATTAACATTAATTTAGTTATATTTCTGCATGATAAACTACTGGACATTCTTGTTTACAAAGACAAATAATTTAAACTATTTTTCAAATTAGTTTTAATACAGAGGCAGTTTGTTCTGACAATTAAGCCAAGCTCCATTGGGTTCATGGCTCATATTCCCAGTCTCATGTTTCTGTCATCAACAAATAAACTACAATTACGTTTCTACATTTTTAAAACAGGTTGAAATATTTTTTACAATGGTAATACTTACGTTCAGGGAGGACACTGACCACCACGGGAAGCTCGACCCACAGCGAGTTCACTGAGACCCAGGAACCCATTCCGAACAGAGCCACCAGAACGTGAGTGATAGGTGTTTTGTTCCACCAGGAATCCATCACAATACCTCTACATGGAGAAAAGAGCAGGTCTACCATGAACACAGAACTGCTCCAGCTGATTTTGGATGGAAATGTAGCGCTAATATTTGTCAAGTGAGCACCAGACATCAGAACATGCAAGGAAATCGTAAGTGAAATATTATTTTGTCTATGGTCATCGAACAGTGCACCCATAGGTCCCTGTTCCTTCAGAAGACCTATTTCAACAATGTTTGTAGTTGTTTTCCTACTGTTCTACTTAAACTCTATGAACTCAAAACTACACAAGGATGCTGCTGTTGCTTCTTTAAGAAAAAGCTGAAAAGATCAATTGTGCCCAATACTAGTCCCATGACATGGTGTGTGCACAGAAAGGTCATATCATTAAACTTTTCATTTGTCATATGACTGTTATACATACAGTAGCTACACACATACATACTCTTAGGAAAAAAAAAACTATGGATATTATCTCATAAATAAGCTATAAGGCATATTCTGAGTTTATATCTGGTCATCGCTTGTATCATAATTCAATCAAAAGATAATCATGTTTTCTATCTCACCAACATTCCAAGTTGGCATATGTGAGTTACTATGACTACCCTGGAACAGCCCAGAGATATCAGGTGTACCCATCATATCGGACAGGATGAAGAAACTCCAGGGCAGGGTTATTCAAAGCACGGTCCTCGAGGTCCAAGCACTGCTGGTTCTCCAGCCTTCCTTTACCTGTCAGTCAGGTGTGAAGCCTCTGACCAATCAGAATCAGTAATTATTAAACAAACTACCTAGGAGAACTGAGAACAAGGCCTGGATTTGAAATCGAGGTGCAGATTTGAAGAGCACTGCTCTAAGGTCTCCAGATGTCCTGTTTTCTAGAACACTGCTCTATATTCATTTTGCTTTATCCTTCTTGCCTATGCTTAACATGTGAAGCTGCTGATTGCAGAGTGACTTGACCCCTTTTCCCCTGCAAACGCCAGGACACAAGGTTTTATTTGCAAACCTAGCAGTCCTCCCAGACCATAACAGGATAGGTCTGCTACAGCTTATTCACACTCAAAAAAAACCAAGACATTTTAAAACTCCTGAATTTTATTTGTGGGGGAAAAAAAAACTGTAAAACAGCAAGGGACATGAGCAAAGCACACAGCATTCTTCAAAGAAAGACTAAAATCAAGGACTTGCTTTCACAAATCCAAGGTAGATAAGACCGAAATTAAAAGATATGCATATACAAATAAGCAAAATAAACACCTGAATACATTTACAAATTACAATTCGAATTAAACATTTGATTTTTGTCAAAAACAATTGTCTTTATGACACAACTGAAAATTAATGTGTCACATCCAGAAATCTTGTTTGACAGGGGAGGGGGCAGAGGAGGGGCAATTTAACTTTAATTGCACAGAACCGATTTAGTTATTTTACATTTAATAGTATTTTAGCAAGAAATGCACAAATGACACAAGCAGGTGTCATTTATCACAGCTTCAATATGTAGTTAAAAATAATAAAATACCAATACCACAGAGAACGCTTCATAGAGCTAAGAGGCAAAGGATGGAGTTTCATCAAAACTAAAGCTCTCCCTATAGTCTCTGTAATTCTGTACTGTAATCTCTCTCAAATTAATGCTGTCATGAAGTCTTGTTTGTTTGTAAGGTGGCGCACTTATAGAAATAGACTGTGATAAAACCACTCTTGCGTTTTGCCCATTTACTTTTTCAGCCATCTGCCTACTGGCGTCTGTTTGATTATCTCTGGTTGCCCCATAATGTCCAATCTCAGGCAACACATTTTTCAACTTTGCAACCATGTCTGCCAGGGAGAACCCAACTTGGGTGAGGTCCTTGTCTTTACCAAGCATTATTTTCTGGTAATTTATCTCACAACGGACTGCTTCCCGTTTCTGGGCAAGACTGGCCTGGTTCATTCTCATCAACAGGCGGTCGACATCCTGCTTGCTTCTACATGGCCCTCCATGTCTGGTGACAGCAGCTAGGATCGGTGTGTTGCTAGAGTGTTCAAGTGGAGTTTTATTCCATTCCTCAGTATCTTGCGACTCAGCAAAATTCACAGCTGGCACTGAAGTCAACCCATAGGAATAGGTGTGACCATAGGGATAATCTCCCATTAGATGTGACAGTTGGCAGGTTTTCAGTTCTAAACATTGTTCTATGGAAAGGTGCTTGTTGTCAGTTCCACCCTGCAGGAAATCCTTCAGATTACTCTCTGTGATATCTGTAATTGTTTTCACAGTCTTCTGCAGACACTTCCGGATTAAGGAACTCAGGTCTCTCTCGGGAGTGGGTGTGCAGTGCAAAAACACTTCCGCGAAGTTACTCTCCTGCAAAGGAAACTGAGAGAAGATGTTTCCAGAGCTTTCGGGCAGCAGGAGTGAAGAAGCATCCTCACTCCACTGAACAAGCTTCTGATGAAGATTGTACACATGCCGGTGGAAGTTTACATATTCCTCACTGCTCTTCAGGAGCTGCCAATATGGACCCAAGATTTTGCAGTAGACAATTGCAAGTACACAAACAAGAGCCTGAATGAACATGTCATTGGCATCATCTTCGAGGCTTTCTAGAATGATGTTTGTTTTATATGCAGAACCGGACTTCAGATCAGACAAAAACGTCACGATGTCTGGGTGGTGATGAGCCACGCCAGTGGCACACTCAAAGTAACTAATAAAGCGATTGGACCGGCATGCTGCCAGTTTCGGCCGCTTGCTTCTCATTTGACAGTAATCTAGCCACCGCCCACCACAGCTATACTTTGTTTCACTGAGCGGACTCAAGAAGTCGCATACCATGCGGATGTAACGTGCTGATGCACTTTCAGAAAAATTCACAAAATTCACAAACTTTGGGTTCTTGTCCCGCCCAAGGCTTTCACCAGTAGTCAAACAAATGTCTCTCTCAAAGGTAATCATCTGCTGCTCAACTGCTTCACCCACAGCCAGGAGAAAACGGGCGTTGCAGTCAAGAAAATGCAACGGTGGTGTCACTGAACACAGATCCACTTGATATTTATTGATTTTCTCATTGAACTCTCTTATGATATTGTCCTCTTGCAGCATTAAAGTAAAGTGTTTCTGCAGCAGATCCTTAGAAACCTGCTCCGCCTCATTGGTTTTAACTCCATGAACACTTGACAGCTTCTGAAGAATTAATATAAACAAATCAAGAAGAGTCAAAACCTCTGTTTTACTTGCACCCAGATTTATAGCTGTGTCATTCTCAATATGCGTCTCTGTTTGACAGTGTTCAAAACTTGAAGGGTCATGTTCTTCCTTCACATGTACTAAATTCCTTGTCTGATATGGATGAAGAACACTATCTGCCTCAGATCTTATACTGTTCATTCCAAGTTCTTCTTCAGCAGTCACTGATAAGGGTGCTTCATTTTCATCTCGACCAAGTACAGAGCAACCAGTAACAGATTTTTGATCTATTGTTGAGGTTTCTTTTCCAAACACACTGTGTGCTGTTGGCTTTTTCACATTTTTCATGGATTTTGAAAAAAATTGGTTCCTCTTCTGTTTTGCACTGTATGGCTTCTTAGTTTGCAAACTGGATGGACCACCATTTAAAACAAATTCAGTCTGAAGAAAAATATCTCGCAACCAGTTGGAGCGATGTCTGTTTCTTTGATATAACTGATACTCGGGTCTTATTTGTAAGAGTTTTCTTTTTAAAGCTTTGTAGGTCTTATCGACATGATCTTTACTACAAAATTTATGATTGAAATTCCTCAGCCAAGCAAGTAAAACAACTAGATCCATCTTTTCTCGTAAAATAAAGCTGTAGAGTTCCATCACAAGGCCATTTGTGATATCAATACCTTTATCTTGTTCAGAAAAGTCTGACATTTTCAAAAGGTCTGATCTTTTGATTCCAACCGACTCGCATATTGGACCAACAAATTCAAAATCACCATTTGACTCCAGAAAACGCTGCCTTGCCTCCCCATTTAAACACATAGATTTTTCAACAGTCCATTCAATCAAAGCATGAAAATCTAATGAATGGTAAATTGGGAAAATCTTCCGAAGCCACTTCACAACACTTCCCCAAGAAACCTTTCTATCTTCTTTTAACATGCCCACTTGAATCAGGAGCTTGTTCTTGCATGGTGTGTCATCGAGTTGGAGTCTCTCTCCACACTGGGGCCCCAAGAAGTCTTCAACAAGTCTCAAGTAACCCTCGTCTCCTAGAATGAAAATAAAATTGAGAAACTAGGAAAGTACTTCTCTACATTAGAGAAAAATGTGTGTTTACATGCATGGAAGGCCATCGATTCATGCAGTATTTTAAGCCTGAAGAGTAACAATTAACTATAAAAATGTACATATAAAATATCCATACAGCGTTCAAGTTAAAATTTGAACATAAAACAAATGGCTAATTGGAATGATTTGTTTTACCCAGGTGGCTTTCATAAACTCCCTTTAAAATAATCACAGTTTAAAACATTTTTGTTTTCAAATGTGTAGAAATCATTAAATTTACTCACTTAAATCAGAATCAGAACTGGTTACAGACTGGCATGTATCTTCTGTGAAAACAGAGCCATGTTCTGCCTCCATTACTGTGGACAAAGATTGGTTTGCATTGGAGGTAGGTATAATACAGTTCTGGAAAGCCGTCACGATTGCTTGATTAGTCACATGGAAGCACTTCACATTAGAATTGAATGAAGTGCAGTATTGTGAAGCAGAACTTTAACATCAGGACATCACTACAATGCAACTACATCTTAAAGGATATTCTGTTTGACTATATAGCAACTATAAGCTATTAAACTGTGTGTCTCTGGAGTAGCCTAGCCTCTCTATGTTATTATTTTGACTTAAACTAGCTTGGATAACACAGTACTTAGTGTGTGAACAATATGTGTGCATGGAGTAGGTTTGAACAATATTGGAAAAATTTCAGAATGCGATATTCATATTCATATATAATAAATACAGTGGTACCTCAGTTCTCTAACTCATTAGAACTTGAATTTGTTAAAAGTCGAACCAACCAGATCGAATTTTTTTTTTACCTAGAGCTCGATCTGAACCTCAGAAGTTGAACCGTGAATGCAGACCTAATAATTTGTACGAGCGGGGAAATGAATCACGCGGCATCTCTCAGTGGAAACAAAGGGTAACGCTTCAGTCTCAGCCTCGCATTTGCTGTGATAGCACAGTGCATGTTTACACTAGCTGATTACATATATTTAGGCAGTAAAAATACATTTAGACAATGATATAGTGTAACAGTATTATTATAAAATAAAATACATTCAAAAACAGATTTCTTATTATTTTAATATTAATAATAAACCATTTATACATTTAATTATAATAATATTGTCCTGCTGAGCAGGGATGGAACGGAGACAAAGGCGCAGATGTCAGGGTATTGGGGAATACGGGGTTTAAGTACAGGTAAGGCAGGCAAAACACAGACGGACAATGCCCGGGCTGGGAAAACAAACTGAAACGTGGACTGAATACAGACAACAACCAGAAACAGCTAATAACACAGGGATTCCACACAGGGTTAACGAGGGGGCGTGGCACACGGAAGGAGTGCACGATCAGGGCAGGGAACGTTGATTTTTCGAAATTTAACCAATTTTTTGGATACATTTATTTTCTTACTTTACAAATTACTGTTTAGTACAGTGCATGCTCTAAAAAACACATTTCGGTGTAATTTTTTGAGGCCAGGAACCAATTAATTGGTTTTCCATTATTTCTTATGGGGAAAACTTTTTAGGATTCAATCCAGAGTTCTGAAAGGATTACGTTCAAGTTCTGAGGTACCACTGTATATCCAAATAGAAATTTTCATTATATATCAATCAGGGCTGCACGATTTATCGATTTCAAATCGAAATCGCGATTTGAGACAACGCGATTAGCAAGTCTCACAGAACGTCGGACCCGGGGTTTAAAACTGCTGTGAAAATAGTTTTACAAATTCATGCTGTGCTCCCTGTGTGACAGTCATTCTCACCAATCACAAGCGCCGTGCTTCTCACGTGCCAGTCATGCTCACCAATCAGAAGTGGCCCAAGAAGGCGTATAGGCCCACAAACAGCAAACACGTCCAACCCAAGGAAAATGTTACATTATTGGTGCGGAAAAATATTGATTCTGCTATTGAGCTATAAGCGAATTGCCTTCCTATTTCATAGTCCGAGATTGTTTAAGAAAGGTCCTATCACCAATAGAACCGGCAAGCTCCTTTTACACACCAGCTGCAATATACTTAATAATTTAATATAATTTCTGCAATATACTTTTTGTTTATAGGCAATAGCATTAGTATACCGCTAACCCATCAAAACACACAGACAGTCAGTGATTCTCACAGCAGCGGAGTCAGTGCTCCAAAAAAGCAGTAAAACCCACAATACAGTCGTGTTTATGTCATATGTTTTGTGCTTATTAAATTTAAGTATTTCCTTAAGATTAATCCCACAACAGTAATAAAATAAAAGTCTTGCTTTAACATAAAAACTAAAAGTATAGATTGGTTTAATCGCTATTACGGTTGGGTATGGGCATGCAGTCTTATTTAGAAAACATACAAAAAGAAATGCAAATAATGTTTAATCATTCGTTTAGTATTTGTCCGAGTAACAAAACAAAGAAATGATAAGCTGCTTCAATCGAAAACGGCATTTTACTTTTTATTTAAAATAAGATGCAGGGTTGGCAACTTTGGTCAGCTGCATGGAGATTTTCTGTCCTCTGTTCTGCACACACATTTACATGTATGTAAGTTTTATTACATTGTAAATAGTCTGTAGGGTTTGCAAACTGCCGTAACGTTTTTGATGCTGCTAATTTTAAGTTCAGAATGGAATGTACAGTAGATTTGCCTTAAGATTTCTTGCGTAAGATCAAGTCTGAAAGAGTTTAATTGCAACCATGAACACGTAAATTTTTTGTTTCACCTGAATTGATTTGTATAGAAAAAAAACGTATACAGTTGTTAAAAAGCGGAAACTTCGACCAACATGAAATCACCCATAAACAACTTCTATTTATTCAACGTTTTATAAAATGCATAATACGTTTCACAATTTCCAGCTTTACGGTTTCAGGGCAGAACAGCCACTGTGTTATGAACCTTACGATTTTCTGGGTGTTAATATTTAGTGTTAACAGCAGCTAACAATTAACACAATAGCGCAAACAAATAGGCTGCATACAGCGAAGTAGTTCTTGCTTGTTCATTGGCATGGGAAAAGGCGGTCCTAGTGTTATTAGGAGGTTAATAAACGTTACCTGCAAGATCGCTATTTTTCTTTTGGCTGCAGTTGTTTTCATTATTACTTTATTTAACTTGACACATCACATCTTTAGATTCTCATCCTTGTATTAGAATATAGACCAGTTAATGTTGATGGTATCTCATGCTACGTCATGTTTTAAAATCACTACACACTGAATATGAAGCTGAAGCTTGACATAAAAATTAAATCGCAAATCAAATCGTAATCGCAATTTCCGCCAGAAAAATCGCGATTCGATATTTTCCCCAAACCCCCATCCCTAATATCAATAGAGTCTGTCAAATAAGTGGCTGTTTTCATCTTGAGTTGTGCCAGACTCAAAGCAGCAACGACACATAATGCACCGAAAACTGGCGGTTTTCCACTATAAATTATGCGAGCCGTACCCGAGCTAAAACTATGCTGATATGGCCCCGCTTACAATCAGGGTTGAAAACATGACCAAACTGAGCTGGTTGCGTCGCTACCATTTGATTGGTTGAAATGCACGGAAATATCGGTGTTCGGCACATAGCTTATCTGAAGGAAAAAGAGTATATTCGATATATTATTAGTAGCATCAAAGGTATTAACTCTTGAAAATTTGAAACATGAAAATTTCTCACTTCCTACCTAAAAAGTACTATAGAAGAGCTAAACGGAATTTATTCATAATGCAAAATGACACATGCAAATGCTAATTCTGCTAGCAATTAATGCTTTCATAACACAGATTTTCTTACAAATGAGAAAATTTGAAAATCACCACATATTAAAAATAATGATGCATACTATGTGAACAGTAAATAAGCAACTTCAGTTTTACGTCAGTCTCTCTCCAAACCCAGTAATTCTTTGCCCGAGTTGAAAGTTCAGCAGTACAAAACTGAAGCGAGCTAGAACTGCACTATATAGGTAGTTTCGCTTTGACGTACAGCTTGGATGTTGTATGCTGGTTACTGAAAAGCAATAAACCGCTTTTACAATGGCTACCATACTTTTAGTTTACACATTTTCACTTAAAGACAGACATGCTTACATACCGAAAATGCATTTATTAGCAGCTGTTAGTTCAAAATTGATGTTTGGGCTTAAGAGAAGGCAGTCTTTATGTACAAATGTTTTAGCCAAATGAACAGTAAAAGTAAACAAACTAATGCACTCCAGGGTGTGCCTTATAAGTTTTTAAATGTACAATTTCATAGGCAAATAAAATATACACATGAACAAATTTGTGGCTAACATTACAGCTCACTGAAACAATGCTTCATTCCACCAGAAAAGTGATTAAATTAAAAGTAATCGTCTAATGTATACCTTTAATACGTGATAGATTAAATCAGTGTTGTTTATTTTACAAATGTATGGTAAAATGATATGGACAGATTTGTTGGTACCCCTACAGAGACTATTTATCCTTGCATTATAGTCATGTTTCAAAGTAAGTGTTTAACCTTTATTAGTATCACTGGTGCTTTCAAGCTATTCATCAGCCATTCAGCCTATTAAAAGGAGAAGAATATGCTACTGTGTTGTTTGGCATCATTGTGAACAATAATGGGCTCCATGAAAGAAGCCAGGAGGGTTCCACTACTGACAAAAAAACAAAGCCAGAGTGGATTTCACCAAAATGCACGTTCTTTTCAGCCATCACATTTATAATTGAGTATTCAGCTGCACTATGGGGAAAAAAACTCAAATTAGAGTATTTACCAGTTATTAAAGTAGACTTGTTGTTAAAACAGGTCCGGTGTGACTGGACAAGTGCATCACATCAGTAAATCATTTTAGTATTCAATCACTGATCATGGGTCCTGGCCCTTTGTCTGAAGCACTGCTGCTTTTGAAGTGATCTCTAGAAATTTCTTGTCTTTGATACTTCCATTAAGTAACGTTAGTTAGAATCAAAAACCATAATTACACATTTATTTAATACTGCAATTTGCCTGGTACACACTAAACAGCTTCCGGTAAAGTCAAAAATCAAGATATCCTGCCTACCCTGCTTACCCTGCAGCACCATCACCTGCCTGCCCTCCACAGTTAGGCTTAAATCTTACAAATTGGACTGTATCGATTAGGATTTTGTCATTTTGTTCATTCGACTTCCTCTGCCAGCCCCTGCAGGACGGGCTCCCCCTTTTGAGCCTGGTTCCTCCCAAGATTTCCTCCCACTGCAGAGTTTTTCCTTGCCACGATCACATTTGACTTGCTCATAGATAGCAACAAGACAGGATTAGCTACAAAAGCATAGGTTTGGCTATTCCATTCTTTATATCTGTCATGTACTGGGGTGAAATATCTTGAAGGTATGATGGTAGGAACAAACAGACGCTGCCCAAATCAAATGCAAACAAAAGACTGAATGAACAGTGGAAGTACTGATAGACATGGTTCATCTGCATTTCATTCAAACTTGCTAAAATTAAGACAGAAAGGCAAATCAAACAATAAGGAAAGTTAAAAATAACATGCATAATTGCAGCTACAATGCCTCACCTGACAAAAAGCAGATAAATGCCCAAAATAAACAAAAAGATATATAATGTGTAACAAGTAATTGTAGCTTTTTGACAAGACAAACCACCAGATGTGTCCTATACAGACTTACAGGGGCAATGTATAGACCAGGGGTCTCCCACTCCGGTCCTGGAGAGCTACTATCCAGTCGGTTTTCAATCCTACCAGGCTTCTGATGAGCCACACCTGTTCTCAGGTAAATACCAGGGCCAGGTGTGGCTCATTAGAAGCCAAGTGGGACAGAAAGCCCAAAGCTTCAATGTCCTTACACCTCACAACCCTCTAGTACCATGTCTCATACCCTTAATGACCCTAAAACCTCCAAACTCATGAGCAGCACGTGGCATCACACTGTACCATCCACAAGCAAAGACCGTCATCTGCCATATATGTGAACCAGCTACCATGAGATGCCACCAGACAATACAAAGGGGAAACATATTATATGGATGGGACCCACAGACACAAAACAGAAAGGTTACAACACCTGTGTGAGTCACAGGTGGCTCATATCCTATCTAGTCCTTCAAAAGATGTGGGTAATGCCAAAGCAAATGAAAGCAACTAAAAACCTGGAGGCTTATAATTTCTTTATTTCTGGCTGGGCAAAAAAAATCTACAGAGGAACACGTGAAGACGAAATTTTGGCGTAGTCATGGGTAAGCAGAAGCATAAATAATATATATGAATATATAATGCAATAGTGGTCCTAAAATTGAACCCTGCGGTACCCCACTATGAACGCAGGC
>JABFEB020000045.1:17727056-17756762 GCA_019775895.2 Stomatorhinus ivindoensis | reverse complement strand
CCAGAAAATGCTGGATTCTCTCTCTCTCTCATATATATATATATATATATATATATATATATATATAAAATAAAAAGTGGTGAATTAAGTGTTGATTTAAAAGGAAACTCTAAATACTCATGGCAGAGTCAGGGAAAGTCTTCAGGACGTTGCATTTTGCAGCATTTTCCCAACAGTGTTAAGCTTTAAGTCTGAACTGCAGATATTTTTTTGTTAACTTTGCTCTATCATAACTTTACTGAATAAAGCAAAAAGATTCAGATGTACAAATTCAGAAACATAAAGCAATATATTATGGATCTGTATCACACTACTGCTCCTGCATCTAACTTGGTTAAGCATATAGACTACTTCCATTACATAATTCAAAAACAGAAGACAAAATATTCAAATACAAATAAAATAATGAAATGCAGACAATAAACTCAGTACAATTACTACAATTTATAAAATAGTATTAACCAGTGTTTAACACCCAACCAAAGTTAGCTGCATTAAGAAATAAAATGACAAAATAAAAATTAAATGCAATAAGCAGTATGGTGGTTTCACTGAATGTGCTTACATAATAGGTAAAATTGTATCTAAAAAGAATTATTCAAATTTATCCCACAATGCAAAAATAAGAAAGCAAAATGAGAAGGCTTTAAACTGAATATTTGTACAAAATGAACCAGGGACTATGTCATATTAAAGCCAAGAATGATATAATATTTACTCAACACTGCAATTTCCCAATATACCAATATGCAGAGCAGAATATATATGTATTTGCCTAAAAAATTATGCAACTGATGAGTGCATTGGTAATAGTGGAATCACTGTTCCTTGTTGCTCTGAGCTGCAGTTCCTATTCAGTGCAAGTAACAAAATGGCATTTGTTAGACCATCCAGGTTTAGCCCACTGTGAGGCCCATAATCATACCGGCGACCATAGCTAGTGGAGCTATAAGGGGAAGAGAAATTCATTGAGAAACCAGAACCTGTTGCATCAAAACTACCTCGCCTAGAGCCTGACCTGGAACCAGTCCTGGATCCTGAGCGGGAGCCAGAAGCTGACCCTGAAGCACTAATGCTGTATGGACTATATAAACCTTTGCTTGACTGTGAGGAGGCCTCAAGCAGACGCAAGCCAGTACCTTCCTCAATCATGCTTCGATCTATTGCATCTTTGTAGGATATTTTCAATTTTGTTTTGGGACAGGTCAGATATTTGGAGTAGGCACTGACATCTCTTAGTTTCTGTGCGGTACGTGGGTCCAGGGTACCCTTCTTAATAGCATCATCCAATGAGACTCTGCCAGTTACATCTGGCTCAATCAATCCACCAGTAAGGTACTGTACTTCCAAGAATCGCTGACCTGCTTCATAGTAAAGCCAGCCCTTCTTCAAAGCTTGAGCAGCAGACATTTTTGTTTTGGTTCTGGGATCTTCAAAACCATTGAAGGCTTTTTGGGCTAGGTTGATACGGTCAACCATAATTTTGTCAACAAGTCCTTTGTTCACAGCATCAATGACTGAGAACTTCTGCCCAGTGTTGGGGTCAATGATGCCACCTGTGCAAGCCTGGGCTTCAAGCAGCCTTTGACCAGTGATGTTGTCCACAAGGTTTCGATGCATAGCCTCAGTGACAGAAACCTTTTCCAAAGTCTCTGTATCCAAGATTCCAGCGACAGGCCCAGATTCTTCAGTAGGGTCATTCCAAGTAGGTGCAGGAGATCTGACAGGCGGGACAGGGCTCATGGAGTAAGATGAAGTTGATCCAACAGATGAGGAGCGGGAACGGAAGCCACTTACATTTCCAGATAACATGTCAGCAAATTCTGTGATTGATAAAGCCCCAGTCCGGTACTGATCCAATGACGACTGATCAATAAGGCCTCGTGAAATTGCGTCATCTATGTCATACTGCCGTCCAGACCGACGGTCAATAATCATAGATTTTACAACACCATCAGAGGATGAGATAGTAATTTCTTCCCATTCACATTCTTGCTCTGCTAATTCCATGTAGGTTTGATGGTCAATGAGCCCTTTGCGATATGCCTCATACACTGACATTTCTTTGCCTGTCTCTGGATCCACAATAACTACTCTGCGTTTGCGGACAGATGACTTGGAAGAAGTTTTTCTTTCGCGCTTCTTCTCCTTCAGAGGCAGTAGAGCAAGGCCAGTTTCTGGGTCTGTCACACACCTCTCCATCAACTGCAGATAAGTCAAATTCTCCTCTGTGTTTGGATCGAAAAAACCTTTAGTGTCATCAGATGGGTCTGTAAGAATGCTATTCATCTCTTCATCAAAGAGGCCTCTTTTGTAGGCCATTTCTACTGGCAACCGATGACTTTCTTCTGGGTCAATGATTCCCCCTGTGGCAATCTGGGCTTCCAGCAAACGAACACCATGGTCTTTCAAAATGAGATTCTTTTTCATGGCTTGAAACAGTGAAATGGTTTTGCCTGAATATGGATCTCTGTAGCCAGTTACAGCACGTTCAGCCGAAAGGAGCTTGTCTTTGAACTCAGGCCCCACAATTCCTAATTTAACAGCATCATTTACTGTCAGCTTCTGGTTCTTTATTGGATCAATTACAAATCCTGTCGCAGCTTGAGCCTCAAGCAATTCAAAAGCAGTCCCTGGTCTGATCATGTTCTTCTTCATGGCTTGGTAAATTGAGAGACACTCTTTATTGGACTCTACAAATACCCCAGCAATACAACTTGTACCCTCAAGATACTTCTGGAGTCGTTTAGTAACTTCTTCTACAGTGATAGCACCTTCATTGAGTTGACTGACAGTCTCCTGGTCTATGATTTGAGAACGTAATAGCTCATCCAATGTGATTTGCTTTCTCAGGCCCTTGAACAACAATTTTCTGTCTGCTAATGACAGCAAATGCAGACCACTATCTCTAGGCACTTTACATTTCTTAAGCAGTTGTGCATAGGACACACTCTCTTCAGTGAGTGGATCGATGTATCCTTTTACATCACCATCGGGATCAGAAATCCTTTCATTTGTTTCCTTGTTGATGTATCCACGCTGCAATGCAATGTCAGTTGGTAGGTGAAAGTTATACTCAGGATCCATAAGACCACCAGTTGCAGCCTGAGCCTCCAAAAGTCTGAGAGCATGCTCCTCTGGAATAAGGTCTTTTTTCATGGCCTGGAAGAGTGAAATTATTTTCCCACTGTAAGGATCCCGGTAGCCAGTGACAGCTCTCTCGGCTGAAAGAAGTTTATCATGTATCTCTGGGCCCACAACTCCCTTACGGACGGCCTCATCAACTGTTAGCATCTCATCTTTCACTGGATCAATGATGAATCCCGTTGCAGCTTGGGCTTCCAAAAGCCCAATAGCAATATCAGGTTTCATTAAGCCCCTTTTCATGGCTTGGTAAATGCTGATCTTAGCGGAGGAATCACATGCAACACCAGCAATACAACCTGTGCCAAATAAGTACCGTTTTACTGTTTGCATTTCCATGATCTCACGTATTGTCATCTTTCCCTCTTTCAGTGCAATGTATGTGTCTGAGTCAATGATGCGAGCACTGTACAGTTCTTCGATGGTAACTCTTCTCCTAATAACGTCACATGATACATTTGCCTCACTTCTTGTAATTATTCTTTGTTCAATTATTTCAATAATTATGATGGTCATTCTTTCTTTTGTAATTTTCCCTGAGCGGTATTCTTCGAGTATCCTGGACCTTTCCTGTTCAGGAACCAAATCCGAATTCATTACTTCCCAAAGGGACATTGACTTTCCACTATGTGGTATGTCAACAAGAGTGTTCCCTAAATCCTTCTGGGCTTGTTCTTTGCTAAACTGGTATGTCATTTTTGCAGCAGTGGAAACCTCAGCCTTTGAAAGAGATAAAAAGCACATGCCAGTTTCAGGATCCCTTGTTGTCTTTTCTTTCAACTCTTGGTAAGTGGCACTCTCATTAGTGTTGGGATCAATGAAAGCTCTAGTGTCACCAGATGGTTGAGAGAGACTTTTGGCTAGTTTTTTGCTTATGAAGCCATGCTGACATGCAACATCGATGGACACACGGTGGCTGTTAATAGGGTCAATTATTCCTCCTGTGGCTATCTGAGCTTCTAAGAGTGGAATGGCATATTCCTTCAGAACAAGATCCTTCTGCATTGCTTGGAATAGGGAGATTTTGTTACCTGTGTATGGGTCTTTATAACCAGTTACTGCCTTTTCAGCTGACAAAAGCTTTTCATGAAGCTCAGGACCAACAACCGCGGACTTAACAGCATCATCAACGGTTAGTTTCTGATTTTTGATCGGATCAATAATGAATCCAGTAGCTGCTTGAGCCTCCAAGAGTGCAAGGCCTATGCTTTGTTTCAGTTGGTTTTTCTTCATGGCTTGGTAAATGCTGACTTTTTCTTTTGAAGGCTCAACATACACACCAGCGATGCTATCAGTTTCCTTCAAATACTTCTTTACAGCATCAATTTCACTGATTTCTTTGGGGTTCAGTTTACCATCTTGCAGCTGGTCAAAAGTGTCCTTATCGATAATTTTGGACTCTAATAAGGAGATGGCAGAGACAGGTGACCTTAGGCCATCAAACAAAGCCTCTGATTCTTTCTTAGTTTCTCTTTCATCAATAATAGTAATGACAATCTTAATTATTTTTTCGATAGTCACTTTACCAGCTCTGTATTGCCTGATGAGCTCAAGCCTCTGCTCCTCTGTTATATATTCTGAGTTTATGATCTCCCAGATGGTTACCTTTCTTCCTTTGAAGGGTCCAGACTGTAGCTCCACTAATGTCTGATTCAAAGCATCTTGTGTCTGCACTTCAGAATAAGCATGTTCTTCTTTTGACTTCATGGCTGCTTCTGACAGTGGTAACAAAAGAAAACCAGTCTGGTTATCTGTAATGCATGAGTTTTGAAGCTCGAAGTAAGTGACATTTGCCTGTTTGTTAGGATCATAGAAAACTTTAGTCTCATCAGTTGGTGTGCTCAAATACTTGTTCATTTCATCATCAAAACAGCCACGTTTAAAAGCCACATCAAGGGGGATGTGATAACCCTTGACTGGATCAATAATTCCACCAGTAGCTAATTGTGCCTGAAGCAGACGTACACCCTGGTCTTTGTTTATAAGGTCCTTTTTCATCGCCTCAAACAAGGACACAGTCTTTCCAGTATATGGGTCTTTGAACCCAGTAACAGCTCTCTCAGCAGACAGCAGCTTTTCATGCAACTCAGGACCAACAAGACCTGATTTAACAGCCTCATCAACAGTGAATTTTTGATTTGAGATTGGGTCTATCATAAATCCAGATCCAGCTTGAGCTTCCAGCAGATGTAATGCAGGCACAAATCCCAGGATGCCTTTCTTCAAGGCCTGATATATTGGAATTTTCTCATTAGTTGATTCAATAATTATTCCAGCAATAGAGGTTGTGCCTTTTAATGCTTTTTTAATATGTTCAAGCTCAGAGACTTCTTTAACAGATGTTTCACCATTGTGCAGCTTGTTGTACAAATCTTTGCTGATAAGTTTAGAGTCCAGAAGTTCAGAGATAGGAACAGGAGTTCTAATACCTTCAAAGGCAATTTCATTCTTTTTCTCCTTGTTCTCAACTACTGTGATAACAATTTTAATAATTTTTTCCACTGTTATTTTTCCAGTCTTGTATTGCCGAATTAGGTCCCTTCTTTGCTCCTCTGTAAAATATTCAGAGTTGATGATTTCCCAGATGGTCACTGTCTTCCCCTTGAACCTTCCAAATGGAACAGTTACTATGGCTTTGCTGAATACATCCTTGGTTTCTTCGTCGGTGTAAATTCTTTCATTTTTTGCTGCCTTTTCTGTAATGGGTAGGAAGAACAAGCCAGTTTCAGGATCTGACGTGCACCTTTGCATTAACTGCAAGTATGTGAGGTTCTCTTGAGTGTTTGGATCGAAGAAGCCCTTTGTGTCATCAGTAGGATCTGACAGAATTTTGTTAATCTCTGCATCAAACTGACCTTGCTTATAAGCTGTCTCCACAGATACTCTGTGACTATTGACTGGATCTATAATTCCACCTGTAGCTATTTGAGCTTCAAGAAGTCGGATACCTTGATCTCGTGCAATTAAATCTTTTTGCATTGCTTCAAAAAGTGATATTTTAGAGCCAGTGTAAGGATCTTTGTAACCCGTGGCTGCCCTTTCTGCAGATAACATTTTATTATGCAGTTCAGGACCAATTAAACCCTCTTTCACAGACTCATTAACAGAAAACTTCTGGTTTTTTATTGGATCTATCATGTATCCAGTGGCCGCCTGAGCTTCAAGAAGCAACAAAGCTGTACCAGGTGCCATCTTGTTCTCCTTCATGGCCTGATAGATGCTCAGTTTCTGGTTAGGCTGAATTAAGACACCGCCAATGCTGTGTTCTCCTTTCAGACAAACTCTCAGTTTGTCAGTTTTGTTGAGGTCTTGCACAGTTGTTTTGCCTTTCTTCAACTTGTCATATTCTTTTTTGGACAGCAGTCCAATTTCATATAGCCGACTTGCAGGGACTTTCTCCCGAATACCCTGAAATGCCAAATGTGGCTCTTCATTTCTCATCGGATGGCCTGGAACTTCCCCAGAACCATTGAAGACCTTCTTTGTTTCTAACTGTGTTTTTGCAATCAACTGTTCATCAGGAACCACATCAGTTTGAATCTCAATTTCTTTGGTATTAGATGCTGATGTTTTTTCAACAACCTGCAGCTCCTGCAGTTTCTCACGCAACTTTTTGTTCTCTTCCGCTAGAAGTTTCTCCTGCTCCTGCATTTTCTTTTCAAGTTCCTGCATCTCTTTCTGCTTGTGGCGCATCTCCTCCTCTGCATCTTTTTGCTTCTTTAGTGCGGCATCCATGGTGACCTGCAGCTGTTTCCTCTCTTCCTCCATTTGCTTCCTTTGGTGCTCTTGTTCATCTTTCAGAGCGCTGGCCTTTTTAACCTCATCCTCAAACTGCTTCTCCAGCTTCTTCTTCTCATCCTCAATGACTTTCTCTTTTTCAAGCAGCATTTCCTTTTCTGTTATGAAAGTCTGTTGAAGAATGGTTTTTTCCTGCTTAATTTGTTCCTGTTGAGCATTAGCCATCTATTGTAAAAAGAAAATAAAACAAAAAGACAATTTAGACCCAACTACAAAGATAATGTCACTCACATAAAATGACCAGCATTTTACAATTTACATGAAGCTGTCACATATTTACATTTAATATTTACATTAAAATGTACATGAAAATGACATTTTCAGTGCAATAGGCATGTTTATGTATTTAGAATATATTTAAATATGTGTATACATTGTGTGGCTATTATTAATGTAGAAACTGGTGCCCATATAATATTAGCAGTGTAATTCAAATAAACACATAAACGTACACCACGTACAGTAAGTTAGCTCCCTTAGAGGGTTACATTTTATTAATTCAACGTAGATTTCAATGATAACATTCTGGCACAATACCTCTTTTGACTTATTTTGTAATTCTGCTGCCTCCTTTTTTAATTTCTCCTTCTCTTTTTCAAGATCTGCAATTGCTTTGCGAAGGTCGTCCGCCTCCTTATTGCTCTGTAACCTCTGAACCTCCAATTTCTGCATAGCTGTGAGTTTTTCAGCCGTTGCACTCTCTGTTTCATGGAGACGAGCGCTGATGCTATCAGCTTGTTCCTTAAACTTCCTGGCCTCCTCTTCAGCTTTAGACTGGGCGTCGCTAAGCTGAGACACTCTCAGCTTCAATTTCTCTGCCTCAGCAATGATCTCCTGCTGTCTCAGACGCTCTGCTTCCAAGGACTTCTGAAAACCTTCCGTCTCTTCTTCCAGCCGCTGCTGCATCTGCTGCTTGTCCTCAAGCAGCTTCTTAGCTTGCTCCTGAGCCAGATCCTTCTGCTTTTGGAGCATATCTGCCTCTTCTCTTAATTTAGTTGCCTCCTGGATAGCTTGCATTTTCTCCTTGAGCATTTTATCAGCAAGTGCTCTTTGTTGTGTAAGGTCAGACTCTGCAAGCAGCCTCATTTGAGCAGCCTCCTCAGCCTCTAAGCTGAGACGGGCTGCTTCTTCAGCCAGATTCTTCATCTTCTCTGCTTCCTCCTCCAAAAACTTCTGAGTGCTGTCCTTGTCTTTTTTAATTAGCTGCTTGTTCTGTTCTTCAATCTCAAGCTTCTTTTGGAAGAGTTGTTCCATCTGCAGCTTGACATTCTGAAGCTCATGCTCTACTTGGGCCTTCTGCTTGATTGCATCACTCACCTCATCCTTGAGGCGCTTCAGCTCCTCATCCAGAAGAGTTTTCTGTTTGTCTGTCTCATCCAGCTGCATCTTCACCTTTGATAATTCCTCTTCAACTTTACCCTTCTGCTTCAGTATCTTTTCAGCAAGCTTTTTGTGCTTTGCCATCTCAGCATCAGCTTGCTGCTTCTGCTGCAGAGCTGCAACCTCGGCCTCTGCTCGCTTTGAAGCCTCCGTTTCTGCCTCCTTTCTCAGCTTTTCTGCACCTTCCTGAGCTTTGGCTTTATTGACAGCTTCCTCCTCGGCAGCTTGCTTCTGGCGTTCCGCATCCTCTGCTTTTTGCCGAAGTAGGGCAGCCTCTTTTTCCGCCTTCTCTTTGGCCTTCTCTGCCTCTTCTGCCAGCTTCCTGGCTTTCTCAAACTCTTCCTTCAGCTTCTCCTGAATGAGTTTATCCTCTTTCTGCTGCACAAGGACATCTTGCACTTTCTGTTCTGCTGCAAAGCATTTTTCTGCAGCTTCCTTGGCGAGAGCAATCTGTTTCTCTGCCTCCTTGTCAGCATTCTCTTTCTGTTTGTTAGCTCCAGAAGCTTTCTTCTTAAGGCGTTCAACTTCCATCTGTGCAGCCTTCCACTGGTTAGCAGCCTCTTCTTCTGCAGCAGCAATCTTTTTCACCTTTTCCTCTGCCTCCTTTCTCAGATTTTCCTCCTCCAGGGCTAGCTTGCGAAGCTTCTCTGCTTCTTTTTCTGCCTGTAGTTTACTCCGCTGACTTTCTTCTGCAATGCTTTTCAGTTTGTTCAACTCCTGCTCAAGGTCCGTCTTGCCAGCTGAAGCCTTTTCAAAGTTGATCTTGAGAATGTGTATTTCCTCCTCAACTATTCTCTTCTGGTTCAAGGTCTCTTCTACAATTAACCTCTGCCTTTCTATTTCAGTATCTGAGGATTTTTTGAGTTGGGAAACTTGGTCCTCGATGTCTTTCTTATGTTGCGCTGCTTGGTCTTCCAGCATCTTTCTTTGGTATGCTTCATCTTCAGCCTGTCTTCTGAGCCTTTCATTTTCAGACTCCTTCTCTTTGAGCACAATCTCAGCTTCAGCTTTCAACCGAGTTGCCTCATTAATAGCAGCCAACTTTTCTTTGAGGATCCTCTCAGCTTCGGATCTCTGCCGCGCTGCTTCTTCCTCAGCCACTTGCCTCTGCTTCTTGGCTTCTTCTGCGATCGATCGGAGCTTTGAGGCTTCCTCTGCCAGCTTCTTCATTTTTGCTGCCTCAGTCTCAATAAGTTGCTTGCTCTTTTCAGTCTTAGACAAGGTCTCCTGCTCTGCTTTGGCTTTATGCTCAAGAAGACTGTCCATTTCACATCGCACTTTTGCCAATTCGTCTTCTAGCTGTTTCCTCTGTTGCACAGCTGCATTAACCTCATTTTTCAGGCGGTTGAGCTCATCATCTAGAAGTGACCTCTGCTGCTCGGCATGCTCATAGTCAGCCTTAAGGCGGATTAGCTCCTGCTCTGCAGAGAGCTTCTGCTGAGCTGTTTCTTCTGCTATTTTCCTTTGCTTCTCCAGCTCTTGTTCTGCCATCTCCTTCTGCTTCAGAGCAAATTCTTCAGCTTTGACCCTCTTTTTTGCCTCCCGCTCTGCATCCTCCTTCTGTCTCTCAGCTTCCTCTTGAGCTTGGCTCTTTTTGAGGGCTTCCTCCTCAGCTTGGAGTCTCAGTCGTAGAGCTTCATTAGCCTTCTGCCTCCACTTTTCCAGCTCCTTCTCTGCCACTTCTCTGGCTTTGTCTGCATCTGCCTGCTGTTTCTTAAGCTGTTCGGCTTCTTCTTGCAGCTGCAAAACAGTGCTGTGCTGCTGTTTCAGTGACTCTTCCAGTTCTGTTGTCTTCTCTGCCAGGGATATACGTTTGCTCTCTAATACTGTGGCTGCGCTTTTCTGAGCTACATCATGGACCACTTGGATTTGTCTCTCCTTTTCTACTTCGGCCTGCTTCATCCTCCTCTCTGCTTCTTCAGCCTGCAGCTTGAACCTCTCCAGGTCCTCCAGGGCTTTCTGCTTCTGTTTGGCAGCTTCCTTCTCAGCTTCTGCCTTGCGCTTCAGCTCCTCTTCCGCTTTACGCTTCATCTGGGACTCCTCATTGACCTGCTTGCGCAGCTTTTCGGCCTCCTCCTGAGCGGTCTTCCTCAGGCGCTCAGCTTCAGTTGCCCGCTCCCTTAGCTCATGGAGTTCTGCTTCAGCCATGGATTTCTGCTTCGTCGTTGTCTCAAGCTGGATCCTGATCAGGTGAATCTCCTCCTCAACCTTGGTTCGGCTCTGCAGGGCCTCCTCCACCTGGTAGCTCTTAGATTTTATCTGCTGCTCCGAGAGGTTCTTGAGCTCATGCAGCTCCTGCTGGATGTTGTGTTTTTGCTTCTCTGCATCCACAGCCACCATTTCCCTTTTGGTGACCTCTTCTTTCATCTTGAGCTTCAGCTCTTCAGCTTCTCGCTCTGCTTTAGCAATAGCTTCTGCGTGAGCCTCCGCTAACTGCTTCTGTTTCTCTAACTCAGCTTGCATCTTTGCCAGTTTCCTCCTCTCTTCCTCTTTAAGTTTCTCGGTAGCTTTCTGTATTAGCAGAAGCAAACAGCAAATAAAAATGTTACTAAAATGGGTTAATTATAAGCTCAATAAATTACAGGTACATGTAGCTACGGGCAACGCAAAATATAAGCTATCCTGCACTGGAATATTATCGAAGATGCCATGTGACATTCAGTTAATGCATGGAAAACAGAATGAAACATTACTTATTACACAACACGTTCCACAACACATTAGGGTTTACAATGTGAAATCCATTTTACTTTTCTGAGAAAAATCTCCTCTAAGGTACTGTCCTCAATTTGAGCTGTTGTCAAGGATAAATGGCATATATGAAGACGCTAATAAAATACACTAATAAAAAGTCTATGGCAATGATTTTAAAGACAAAAATTAGAATACATTATAAAGCGTTAAAATTTAGTTTTTCTTTAATCTTTGTTTTTAAAGAAAATGCTGAATTGAATGAAAGGAATTTGAGGTTCTGAGCTGAGACGTGATCACCTAGCCAACCCCTAATCCTCTGCCTTAGGAGACACAGCTGGCTGATGCAGCAAAGAAAGTAACACGTGGTGGAGGACAACCCAGCTTCACAATCCCATAGCCATGTGTCCTTATTATGAACCAAAGGTGGTAGCTATTTATCAGTACTGGCTCCCCAAGACAGTGTAAACTTGGATTCATTGTGCGATTTTGTCAATATTGACCCTAATGACATTTATACATCTATGGTTTATGCTTATATTAGGGTGACCAGGTACTCAAAGTTAGGGAGGAAACATTGAGCTGGGACAGAATTTGCAAACTACCATTTCAAGCACCTGGATTTTATTTACGTTCTTGCTGTGTGCTGGTTGGTCAGTCTCCTGTAATCATGCAAGTGTCACTAATGTTAATGTGAACCAGCTGAAATGGTCTTTCAATCAAGGAAACAAACCAGTCAAAGCACAAGAAGAGCTGAACTATCTAGCCAAACAGAGGAGCCTTTTAGTTTTTAAGTATGTTTTGTAAAACCTGAAGTAGCTCAAAGTGTCCTCCCTTTTTTCAAATATATGTTTTCCTGGTTTGAAAATAGACAACCAGACCGGCTACAATAATGTATGTAACAACAATGTCTGAACCTGACAGACAAACCACACAGCCTCATGAGATGCTGTGCCAAATACAGCAATATAGCACCACGAGGCTGTTTGCGGAATACTATGTGACGGAGCAGATCATGCTGAGGACCCAAAGCAGGGATTGAAGCCTGATGATGAGGAATGGAGGAGGTTGATTCAATAAGAAACCGGTGTTTTGTGGATAATTTACCTCTTTAGCGCCCAAACAAGATTAAAATTCATCATGAAAAAGCACTGGCAAGCATTTTAGGAAAGCAAACAGAAAAAAAAGGTTAGAAAAGAAACGGGGAAAATATACTAATAAAAAAATAGTGTCGGCTGGAAAAAGTAATTCAGGAAGACATGACACTCAGTTCTGAAGCAGACTCGCTGTGAGCAGTAACACTGAAATCCTATGTCAGTGGACCACACAAATAATACATGTCGTTTTCAATTTGTAGACAACAAATAGAAGACTATGAGCTGTCAAGAAAGCTAATGAGAATTCACAGAGAACACCATCAAACAAGCAGGTAATGGTGTTACTCGGGAAGAACATGGTGCACTGCTTAGATATTCTGTATCTAAGTTACAATCTGTCATAAATGAACGTGTGGACACTGGGAAATCAGGATGGTGAGTTTGCTTCAGGCTGAAAGGATGCTGTCGCACGTGCATCTGCAAAGGCCCAGTGCCCAGTTACGGACCGGCCTGGCATCTCTACACTAACGTATGCAGTGAATGGCAGGCAGATACCACTGAATAAAGCAGAGTGGTGCCAGGATAACGGTAAACGTCTCTTTGGCTACAGGTTAGCGCTGTGCTAACCGTGATGAGACAGGGTTAGGGTTTGGACAGGCTTTGTGACTCATTCAATCAAACAGAATCAAATACTCATATCTAGGCAAATATATTCTCTGTCAATTCAGACCCTCTGACAAAATACATTTTATATTCTATTTGTAATCCCTTACTTTAATTGCTCATACAGTGATAATTTTCCCAGTCTGTCCACCAGCATTCTGTAATATGTATGCACGATAATATATATTGCTATCCCTACATTAAACCATAGGTGTGTGATTCGTTTTACAAGGTTAATGCTACTCTATCCTGCGGGAGTATGTGTAACTTACCTCCTCATCCTCCAGGCGGCGCTGTGAGCCAATAATGAACTTGATGTACTGGCTGGTCAGAGTCATTAGCTCACTATAGCGAGTCCGCAGTGTAACATACTGAGGATAAAAGCATTAATTAGACTCTGTAGCACATCACAAGTATCTAAATAACGAGTATCATCATAACACGTATTAAATCCCAATAGGTACCTTTTAACCTCTGATTCCAATGAAACATAACACTTACTTCCTGAATGATGTTGTCTGAAATGGACTCCATTTTGGTTTTCTTCAGGGGAGAAGCCAAGGGCTCAATCAAGGCTTTGTAAGCTATCAGCTGAAGCTCATAATCCTGAATCAACAAGATTTTTGGATTGAACATTCAAATCAACTCAAAATATCATCAAACAGCTTTCTCTGTCATACTTAATGGTCCAGCATTTAAATTTTATTATATGAAAATGTGAAAGCTCTAGTGTTTATGTTCCAGTACTCAGTGTTCTACTATGAAAATATTTAATGCATTGACGTCCCACAGTCTGCATGGTTACCTTGATAGCATCAATGTAGGCCTTGGCATGTTTCTGACACTCGTCCACCTTTTCTTTGTTTTTCTCGATTTCTTCCAAGAGTTTCTATGTGGGATGTCATGAATACAATGAACACTTAACTTTAAACAACAGTAATGGGTAAAGAATATCTATCCATCCATATTCTGTAACCAACACCATTCACTCACACACCATTCACTAGATACCATTCACTCACACACCTACGGGCAATTCGGAAACTCCAATTAACCACAGCATGTTTTAGGACTGTGGGGGGAACCCACAGTCAACATTAAGGACAACATTAATCATTTCAAACTCCATGTACACACGCAGAAGTCCGGTAGAGGCTTAAATCTTGATCCTAGAGGTGTGAGGCAACAATGATAACCACTGCGCCAGCCAGGCTGAATAATGTCTACCACTTAAACATCTGGTCCTTCTATTCATTGAGGAGCAGAGATCACAGAGGGCGTCTCACCTGCTCCTGACAGAGCTGCTCCCGGAGTGCCTCGCTATTCCCGATGGGCACGGCCTGAATGGCTTCCTGGCGCCGTTTGGCATCGGCGGCCCAGAGCATCAGCGCATCGTAGCTGCCACGGTAGGAGCGCATCTGGCGGTCGAGGTGCTCCAGCTCATTCAGCCGCAGGTCTATCTGGGCAAAGACGGCCTGCCAGCGCTCCTGCAGGCTACACGCCTGCTGCCGGTAGCGCTCCAGTTCGGCGTCGTGCTCACTGTGCACCCGCGACATGTCTTCGCTGACCAGCGTGGCCTCGCGCAGCTCCGCATCCAGCTGATCAAACAGAGGCTGCTGTTCCTGTGCCTCGGCTTGCATTTTCTGCATGGACACGGAGGGGGCGGGGCCAGAGGGGTGAAAAATCATTATTATCAAACAACCTGGAGTAACGAGGCCACCATGCCTCCCCCCATGAATATTACTGGCTAACTTATAACCACATTCATCATTGCTATTATCATTCGTTTATACATACATATAAATAATATAACAAATAATATAAAATAAATAAAATAATATAAATAATACTATGCAATCATACAATGCAATATGATCTGGTATAACTCTGGTATTTATATAAATTAGGGCTGTCAAAGTTAACGCGATCATAGCACGTTAACGGGAATTCATTACAACGTGACAAATTTTTTTGATGCCATGATGCATGTTGAGCCGAACGGCAGCTTGAGAAAAATAATGAACAAAGAAAAAGCTATTTTGAATGGCAGGTTCAGCTTCAAAATTGTCAGATCGACAAGACCGAAGATATTTGCAGTTACTGTCGATGTGAAATGAGTCACCACCGAAGTACATCTACCATGCAGGCAGTAGATCTTCTCAGAACGATAGACACATTCGCATTTTCATGTCTTAACATATTATGATAATACTTTCATAAATATAAATAATTTATTTATGGGATAATATTATTATTTTTCATTTAGATATTTCTTTAGCTATATGTGAATGAGGCGTTCCATCGCGTGCTTCTGTGATGTCTTAACTGCATAATTTATATTTTCCTCAAAGTCATTCTTTATGAGAGTATGTCTCCAGTCAAATGGTATGCTTTCTGGAGTTTTCTTCAGTGTCCGGGATTGGATGTAGGCCTTTTTGGACAGTCTTTGTTGTTGATTATTATTGGTAATTGATTTCCAATAACAAATGCATACATGTGCAAAAAGCAATCATGCCTTGCCAACTCTAATATTGAAGAGAATACAGCTGGGTGATACGGCAAAAAAAAATATCACGATATTTTTTCCTATATTGACCGATATCAATAATTATCAATATTATAGTATCATAATGCTGTTCCATGTAATAATGTAATAAATAACATAATAATAAAATTAACCCTTTTCTGACAAAAAGAATGAATACATTGACATAAACAATATTAGTAAACAAATACTTATTTTCCAACAAATTTTACTGCAAAACATCACCACACATCACCATGTAACATGGTACAAAATCCTCGCAAGAGCAAGACAACTTGAGACAGACCGTGCAGCACAAGCTTGAACCGTCTCCCTGACAACACAACTTTGACCTTATTGGCAGAAGATTTCAGTCACAGGCATGACGTTTGTATCCTAGGCAGTTCCGAGGTGTTATCTGCTATTTCTCCCAAATATCACATAGAGCTATATAACTGTTTTTCAGATAATTTACTTACGTGAGTTAGCGGTTTATTTATTTTAATTACTGTAATGTTGCGCTGCTTTATTTGTTTAATCGTCCAGTCTGGCATTCAAGTAAGAATTGCAACGTACTCTGTACATGACAATAAAAACTTTGAATCTTTGAAATACATGTATTTAATCTTTTTCCTGGCAGCTATTATTTTACATAGAGCCACTATACACAATAGCTTTATTCACTGCTAACAGTTTGTATCAGGAGCTGGTTATTGTAAAAGAATTAATGTGCATACAGGTGATATTCGTATAGATTTATCTACACCCTTCTGGCAGTGCTGCCATTGCAGTCAGGTCTCGCAGACTACAAGGAGTAGAAGTTGTCCGACTTGGCTGCAGTCAGTTTAAACTCCACCCCTGCAGCCGCAGCCAGATCACGCTCCACGTCGCATCAGCTGCAGACAGACCTAAGCCCAAGTCAAACGCACCCATTGCTTCTTTAAGGGAGGATGGGCAAAATTACAACGTCGTCGGTGATTGGCTGTTGTGCTGGCATTCAGTAAACCTCTGTTCGATAGGCCATTGAGTTGTCTGTATCAGTGCATTCTCTAAAACTGAGCAAACTTAGTTGATCGAGTTTTATAGTCTGTGTGTATCATCGTGATCGTCCTCATTTTTTATCGATAAAAAAATCGAGATCGTTTTATCGCCCAGCACTAGAAGAGAATATTAACACCTGAAAAAATCCCTTAATGGTAAATGTTGAATAAATTCATGATTTAATTTGCGATTAATCACACAACTGCCCATAGTTAATTACGATTAAATATTTTCATCTATTGACAGTCCTACTATGAATACATTTGTAATACGAAGATAAGGATTCAAAGGGTGGAATTGTTCAGATGCCCAGTTGAACCTAATGGGAACCAATAAAGTAACCAATGGAAAAAATGGTTTAAGAGTCAACCAGTTCTGATTGGAATCCAACCACCGGCTTTGTGAAGCCTTGCTTCTCCTTTCATTGATCGTGTTTTCATGTACAGTCCATTTTAAATTAACCAAACTCAATCCTATTAAAGCAGGGCATCTGCTAGAGCATAGTGTAATCCCACAGCAACAAATTTCAATGCAACACTCAGACATCGCAATAAATAGCTATGTTGTGATGTGGAGGACACACATTACCTTCAGCTCATCATGGTTGGATTCCAGCTCCTTGGCATCCACAGGCACCTTCTTGACCTCACGCAGACGGCCCTCGTACCTTCTCAGCACCTCGTCGGCGCCGAGCGTGCTGCGGATCACTACCTTTATGGTCTTCAGTCTGCCAAGAGAAAAACAAGAAGAGGATGGGGGAGGGGAGAGGGATGTTACCACTTCATGCAATTCCACATTTGCTGTCGTTTTTAACATGGGTATTTCTTAGCCTGTGACGCGAGAGAGAAAAAACAGGCCAAATTTCCTCATGGAGACCAGGCAGTAAAAAAAGCCCTGCTTGAGACTCACCTTTCGAGGTAAACAGAGGACAGGCTGTAGACATGGTCCATCTTCTTTAAGGTGATGTCCAGCTCAGAGCGCAGAACGGGGGCGGAGCTGGGCTGCACAGGGGAAGCCAGCACTGTCTCCGCCTTTGGCACCATTAGGTCCAGACTATTCTTGATGCCCTGCAGTTCGGTCTGAACTTTCTAAGAAAAAAAAAACAGATAACGTCAATGGCAACATAAAAAGACGAATCGGCAAAGAACAGCATGTGCTAAGAAACCCCAAAGTCAGATAAAACATTAATCATTTCATAGGTATAATGATCAAGCCAGAACCCGAAGTACCCATGGTTGGACACGGTGCTGCTTCCGGTCGGGGGGTCCTGCCTGCCTGAACGGCGTGACGTGACAAATGGCCTCCAGCAGGTCGAAGTGGAAAAGCAGCGAGAGCACGGCCAGCAAAAGGAGCCCCAGGAGGGACAAGAGGAGGCGCAGCAGGGGATCGAGCAGCGCTCTTACCAGATCATCAGTGGGATCCATGAAGACACGGCATCCCAGAGGAAGCTCAGGGAGCTGGGGGTCTCTCTGCTTTCCCTCTGCTCTGCCAACCAGCTCAGGAAAAAGGGCTAGGCAACTGAAGCCACCCCACCCAGCTCCCTTTCCTGACTCCCTGCCCCCCCCCCCCCCCCAGTCAGCAGCTCCCATCTGCTTGTTGATTGTTCCTTTCACCATTTCCCGTCTTGCTCCTTTGTTCTACGTCTCTGTGAAATTCCTCTGCTCATTCTAGCCCACTCTCTCCAGAATGAAACAAAAAACGCAGTCATCCAGGCAGGCAGTGTGGCCTACAGAACCAACTTTTGCCGGTATTTATTTCTATAATTACTCACATTTTTCAATTCCTCAAACAACTGATGAAAATGACAAAACCCCCACAGTCTAGATGCGCCGAGGAACACGGAATGATGACCATGCAGAGCGCCCGTTCCCTCTATCAGACGAGCGGAGGCGGCTCCCAGGAGACGGTACCTCCTGCTGGGCGGCCTTCTGCGTGCAGTCCCTCAGCGGGTCCTTCTCCATGGCCTGGCGGATGCGGCTGACGGTGCGCGCCTCCCACTCTTCCAGCTTCAGCCGCAGGTCTTTCAGCTGGGTGATGTAGCTCTTGCACACCGACTCTTCCTGCTCACCTGGACATACAAGGGTGCGTTAAAATCTGCTCCCGGAACAGAGCCTCAGTGCAACCTTCCCCAGGTCAGAATATATCCGTTTGTCACGCTGATAATAATAATAATACTTCATCCCCGTGGGGGAATTAGTCTTTTCATTTTCCCACTCGGTTCCCCATAAGACAAACAGACACATACAGAAGTGGGAATGAATTCTGGAGTCAGAGGGTAGAGTGCAGTGCCCCTGGAGAAAGTGAGAGGTGGGGTCGTGCTCCCAACTCACCCCTAAGTGCCTGTATCATTATTCTCAGAATGTGAAATCAGATATTAGTTTCACACCACTCAACCATTTATAGTTATTTCTTTGAGCTCCTGTCTGAGACATTCAGATCACAGTATATCAAACAGGCAGCAGTATGTCAGGGAAACAGCACTTTTCATTTCAGGGCCAGAAATCACACCATGCACTGGGCAGTTCACACCTTTTCTGTTAGTATTCAGCCTCAGCAATCATTGCAAGTGAATTATTTTAAGAAGACAGTCGATTTACGTTCCGACAGACAACGTCACCCAAACCTAACTCACCACTACTGCCAACCAGTGACACTGAAAAGTAAATGTGACAGTTACATTTTACTTTTTTTTTTTTTTTAAACCAAACTCAGAATATGTAAAGATCCACTAAACAAAGCCACAACAATCTTTAGGCTTGTATTCCTACACTACTTTGACAGAAAAATGTGTCTGATGAGTAGAATTTTGTAGAATATAACGCAGGCTTTTGCATTTGTAGAAATGAGATCTGCTCTAGTCAGTAAAAAAAAAACAGGAGAGCTGAAGATGCACTTGGGAATGAGATGAAAAGGCAAAGCGAAGCTCCTCCTGTGGGATGTGGTGATGCACACCTCTCTCCACGGATGACAGCAGCTCATCATAGTGCTGAGACGCCTTCTTGTAGCTGCCCTCCGCATGCAGCCGGTCGTCAGGCCCAAACAGCTGGCAGTGCTGGCTGTCCCGCAGGAAGTCCTGGTAGTGCAGCTCCAAGCTGCGGAAGACCTGCTTATACTCCTCAACCTTCAGTGTCTTGAACTGGACAGCAGGTGGGAGGGAGAGAAGGGGAGGCAGTGAGTCCCAAATGAGGCCAGACAGGAGTACAAACAGCTTTAAAAAGAAAGATCTGAATGTCAGAGAGCTGACGTCAGAGACATTTTTGCTGCTTAAGACTTGATCTACTTATTCCGGGCCGCCTCTATTTAAAGATGCTTCACGCTAATATTTAAAAAACATCTGTGAAAACAGCACGTGACAATTGTTTTTTCCAAGAACTATTTTAAATTTCTCAGAATCGTTAATGAAATAAAAAAATACACCTCTCCGATTTATAATGCTGTTTTTAAAAGCACATGTTTTTAAATTAAGTCCCTGCTTTTGCCTGCATGACTTGTTGTGTTGGTGTAATAGCATGGAAGACTGCTTGAAAAACCCATGTATCGCTTACTAGCTTATTAGCATGGATCATTGCTGAAAAAAACAATGGAAATCAAGGGGTGTGGCTAAGGGTGTGGTTCAGTTAGGCTGTGGGTGTGGCTAATGGTAGGCATGGGTGTGGCTATGAGTGGTCATGGGTGTGGTTAAGTGTGGTCATGGGGTGTCATCGCCAACCTCTGATACAACTGGAACACTGGTGCCCACCCAACACATCCAACATCCAAATGAATTAATGACAGGATGACATCCTGGTAACATCACATATATTAGCAGCGCTCTCCATGCTGCATTTTAGAACCGCTTCCAAATGAATTAATGAAGAACTAAATGACTATACCCACTGGACCTATGAGCTGAAGCTGACTAAGCAGTTTTAGAGATGGCCGGTTATGGTTCCTCACCACGATGGTGTTCCAGGAGTTGATCTGTTGAATGTCCCTCATCAGGTACTGCCAGGACAGAAGAACCTTCATGTCGAGGTGTAACGTCTGCCACAGTGCCATCAGCTTCTGAACACTGGTGCTAAGTCTGGGGGGACACGAGCAAGGGGTCAGCTTCGTATGAGCCGGTCCAGAGGACACCTGCAGGCACCCGGGGCGGCAAGGCTGACCCAGAGACAGAGTCCAAGGCCTCGCTGTTCGGCGGAGGGATGAGGAAGCAGACAGATGGGACGACAGCCTCGTGCCCAGAGCTGTTCTGCACCTTCCACTTCTGGGGCTGTGAGTTGCTGAGAAGTACACACGCGTCACCCCTGTGAACTGTGATCTGGGATGGGGGGGAGAAACCACCAGGTAAACTATGTGAGTGCCTTCAATGGACCGCCTCTCACTTCTGGAGGCTCACTAAGTTAGCGGTAAAGAACAATCACAAAAAAAACCGTGATGTCATCAGCAGCACCGGCAATCTCAACAAGAGGATGTGACTCCCCCTCAAGCTCGGATACGTCCCATAAATTCATCCCATGGCGAAATATTGATAATAGAGCAATGCACTTTCAAGAGCGGTGAGTGCATCTCACCTCCATCTGTTTGAAGTCGCAGCAGGCTTGGAGGGTTAAGTGGTCTTTCAGGGGCCATGCTGGGTTGCGTGGCTTAAGCTGCACGATGGTCTTGGCCCGATTGCTCAGTCCATCCACCAGAGTCTTGAACTCATTCAGCTGCTCCTTCTCTTCCTGCGGAAGGCAGGAGACAGCACTGAGCACCAGACTGGCCGAGTGGCCGTGGAGCACTAGAGGGAGGTGAGGAGACGGCACGCACCACAGCGTCCTGCAAGAGGTCCTCCAGCCGCGTGACCGTGATGGAGCGCTCACACGTGTACTTCTTCTTCATGGCATCCTGCATCTTCTTCATCCGGTTTTCCGCCTCGTGGACGTCAGAGAAGAACTACACAGAAACATGGGGGGAAAATGGAAGCTAAAAGCGATACAAAAGCATTATTTAAAATAGGACAAATTTTATTCATGTTTTCATATAAGCAGCATCAATCATAATTCTAATAATAATCCAATCAATCGATTCATCCATCCATCCCTCCGTTTTCCATACCCCTTTCCCTAGACAGCATATGTAAATAAATAAGCAAATAACATCACTACTAGAATACAATAAAAACACGAGTGCATCGTATGGATACTTTGGTGTTTAAATGTAGGTGTAAAATCCAGTGCTGAGTGTGGGATAAAAAGTGTACATTTGGTTCAAGGTCCAACATAGAGGAGCTTTCAGTGAACCCAGGGGCCTATTTTGGCAGCCCATGCTCCCAGTCTACCTGGAAGTAGGCGGAGTTCTCCCTCAGGTGGGTCTCGATGCAACAGCACAGCTGCAGGATCCAGCTCCACTGGGTCTGCAGAGCCGCAATAAAAGCCTTGGGGAGGACAGAGGAACAAGGTGAGGATCACGGTATGAGAGCTACCAGCTTTCAGCCATCCAGTGTTCAGCTCACTCACCTCCACGGTCTTCTTGCCTGGGTGGCCGTCCTTGAGGAGCTTTTCTCCAGTTGCCTGCACACTGTTGACCTTCTTCTCTCTCAGCTCCAGCTCACGCATTAGACCCTGACCCAGGACAAGGCAATAATATGCAAATGCTACAAAGCTCCTCAATGAATACTTCACAGAACCGCAAGAGTCAGCCACCTAAGCGATAAGGTCACCCAAGGTCATTGAAACACGTCCTGCGGCATATGTCATATTTGCCCGTCTGGTTTTCCCCGTACAGTGGGACCCATCTTGAGAAGTCATACCGAGTAGTTGTCTTTCTTGGTGGTCATGTTGGTGTTGCGCTCACTCCAGTCGTAGTTCACCTCCTCCTCCTCTTTCTCATTCAGCCAGATGAGCTCCTTCGTGGCGGCACTGACAAAGGCTTGCAGCTGGTCCAGGTTGCGAAGACGGGCCTTGGAGGAGTTCTGAAGCAGAAGAAGACACTTGTCACCTCTCCACTGCTTACTCTCTGTAAACTGCATAGTGTAAACAAAAGGGGATCTTTGGACAAGAGCACCATTAAAAGCTGGCACCTACCAGCAGTTTGGCATAAAGTAGATCCAGTTTGCCATGGTATTCTCTGTAGGAACCTTTAGTCGCTGAAGACAGCCGACTCTGGAGACAGCAATAAAACAATTATTCCTCTTAAAGTACAATGGAGCTCATTCATAACAATTGTTGAAGGACTTCAAAACATAACTTAGGAAAATATTCCTACTATCCAAATGAAGATCGGGTTCTAATAAAAATTACTCATAGATTTTGCAAAAATGTCACGCATACTCCTGTGTCTTGCTGTGAGAGGCGTACCTCGTCAGCATGTGCCCGCTCGACCTTGGAGCGGAAGTCCTCGATAGATTGGTGGAGGCCGCGGTGGCTGCCCAGCTGGGATTCCACCGTGGGAAGGTCGGAGCCCCACTCTGCCCCATCCACACGCCGTTGGTTGTCCTCTACCCAGGACATCAGGTCTTGGATGTAGCGGAGAGTCACTTCATCCACTTCCGGCTTTGCCCTCATGTGGTGCGGCTGGAGGGTTGAGGTAATGGGAATCTGAGCGCTGGTCACTCCTGACTTCAGACGCAGGTTGTATTCACTGCGCAGGTTCACCAGTCGCTCGTGCAGACGATACACTCTGGTGATAAGCATGATAGGTATCGTTTAACACCTTACACATTACATACATGTACAGACACTACATACATGCGCAACTGCAAACCTGAAATTCAAGAGCACACATAAAACAACATTGCAAATACATTGTGTCCAGTTCATTAGGTACACATTGTTGATAGTGTATACAGCATGCTCCTACAAACCACCAATCATTTGATTGCAACACAATTCATACAGTACAGAGGGAGGATTAAAGGCTCCAGTTATGGGTTGGTTAAACACTGGAAAAGCTAAGACGCTTGATCTATGTAATTTTAAATTTGATGTAATTATTGGTGCTGCATGTGATGAAAAGTTTCTCTGAATTCATTGACCCTCAAAGTTATTATGGTGGAAAAAGTTGGTCCAAACTGGTTCTGCCTAGGTGTACCTAATAAAGTGGGTCCTACCTCGTATTAGCTAGGTGTACCTAATAAAGTGGGTCCTACCTTGTATTAGCTAGCTGTACCTAATAAAGTGAGTCCTACACGGTATTAGTTAGCTGTTCCTAATAAAGTGGGTCCTACCTCGTATTAGCTAGGTGAACCTAATAAAATGGGTCCTACCCGGTATTAGTTAGATGTACCTAATAAAGTGGGTCCTACCTCGTATTAGCTAGGTGTACCTAATAAAGTGGGTCCTACCTTGTATTAGCTAGCTGTACCTAATAAAGTGGGTCCTACACGGTATTAGCTAGCTGTTCCTAATAAAGTGGGCCCTACCAGGTACTAGCTGTACTGTACCTAACAAAGTGAGTCCTACGGTATTAGCTAGCTGTTCCTAATAAAGTGGGTCCTACCTCGTATTAGCTAGGAGAACCTAATAAAGTGGGTCCTACCCGGTATTAGTTAGGTGTACCTAATAAAGTGGGTCCTACCTCGTATTAGCTAGCTGTACTTAATAAAGTGGTTCCTACCCAGGATTAGCTAAGTGTACCTAATAAAGTGGATCCCACCTGGAGTTAGCTAGGTGTACCTAGTACTTAGTATATATATTTCTAATGTATTTGTTTCCAAGATTACACCTGATGAAGCAGGTCTCACCTCCTGTACATCTGTTCTGCCTGTAGGTGGCGCCCGTCCTTAAGCAACTGCACGTCATTAAAGAGCAGCCGGATCATCCCCTCTGCCTTCTCCAAGTCCTTCTCCATCTCAGACATGTGCTGAGCTGGCTTCCCTGCATTCAGCTGCCGGACGTCCTGGAGTACAGAACCAAGCGGTTTTAAACGCTGCTTAGACAGTCCCATGGTCATACATTTTCTGATATTTATATTAAATGAAAGGTGTCAGATAGTATAATGCTTAATCAGATAATTATCAGAGAAACTTTCTGTCAAAACCATATCAGACAACACCAATCATCACCATGTTAACAACTCCCAGCTGCCTCTTTCTGAGCAGTCGCTAGGGATTCGAACAAGTTAAAACTGGCAGCCCTGCGTTTCCAAGGCGATGGATCCTCCCGTCTAACTCACCGCCTGCAGCAGGGTCTCCACCTGGTTCAGCTGCTCCTCACACACCCCGGACTCCATCTGGACCTTGCTGACAACTCGCTGCAGGCGCTCCAGCCTGAACAGATTCCAGGAAACAGAAGCCACAGCTCAGAGCGTGGAAGAACGTGCTATGCTGTACAGAGAACAGGCACTAAGGTGCTCGTTGCACAGCACAGGGCTGCCTAGCTTAAGGTACGGATTCAATAAAAACAAAATCATTTAAAATGTGGGAAGAGATCTACAACACTTTAAAACATGGATTATTGGAATTATTCTAGGCAATAGTGATAGTATCATGGGAATATAAGGTATACATACTAAGTTTTTGAACAGTTACTTTCAACTTGAAAATGTATTGTAGTTTAGATACATAATTACTAAAATGCAGTAATAAATTCAACATAAAATTAAGAAGAAAATGCTGAATATATGAAAATATATTAATTCTTACGTACAGTCAGACAGTTACATGCTAGCAAACACACTGAAGTCATTAGCTCTCATAAACACATAAAAACAGCTGAAAACTCACAGACCCTGGCGATGAAGCAGATACTGTAAACGTAAGCTGTCATGTGTAAGAGTCATGGCCGAGGAGCACAGGGGACCGAGTCCTTCTGGAAAATGTCAGGCTGTGTGGAGGGCACCTTCCAGCCTGAGAGGCTAATGAGGGCTGCCTAGCTGTCTCTCAGATGAGAGCTGAAAGCAGGGCTCCTCTGCAGCAGCTCTCATTAATAAGTACCAAGCTCACAGTGGTCTTGTGACATAATCCAGCCCTGCCAAGCGTCACACCCTGCTTCTTGTGATATGGGAAATCACAGTTTAATGACATGGATAAAACTAAAATAATCACTGCTTATTTTAGGGCCCACAGTAGCACTGTCAGCAACATTTGCATATTTCCTTCTCTTGACTGTGCTTACAGAGCCCACGATCGTCTGGGTGCTCAGCACTGAGCCCGCTGCTGTGATCGCGGTGCAAGGGCACTATCGCACGGAGGGAAACCTGCGGGCTTCGCGTGCGGTGCGGCTGCATGTCAGCACTGAGCCTGCTGCTGTGATCGTGGTGCAAGGGCACTATCGCACGGAGGGAAACCTGCGGGCTTCGCGTGCGGTGCGGCTGCACGTCAGCACTGAGCCTGCTGCTGTGATCGCGGTGCAAGGGCACTATCGTACGGAGGGAAACCTGCGGGCTTCGCGTGCGGTGTGGCTGCACGTCAGCACTGAACCTGGAAAGTTTTACAGTGTGTTCTCATAATTGGTTACATTATCAATATGTGGATGATTCCTTTTACTCAAACATGTCCCTTAAAGGACTGTGTCCTAGATCTAAAAGAAAGTAAACAAATTGTTAATCCCTCTCCTGCTTCTTTGTGAGTAGTGAGGCAGCGCTTTGGGAGATCTGTTGTTTTAGCCTTTGCTGTTGACTCACCTCTCAAACTCTGTCCTGAGAAGTCTCTCTCTCTCTAGGATGGCCACATGCAGTCGGCCCCATTCCTTCTCTATGTCAATGTGGTGGTACCCAGGGGGTACCTTGACCTGGCCGGCATCCACAGCGCCCTGTACAGACAGGAGGCCAAGCATAACCGCTGAGTCTTCCTGGTTTTCTTGCTGTCCAACTGGAGCCAGTATAACTCGGGGCCTGTGACTCACCTCGAAGGACTTGTAGATGTGCCGGGAGCGGTTTTTGTCAGCCTCCTTGGCTGGGAGCTCCGTCTCTTTGAACTTTAAGAACTGTCGCCACAGAATCTGCAAAGTTATGGAAGCCATCATGAAATGGGGCTGCTTTCCCATTAAATATCATGGTGGCAGCATCAAATTAAAGACACATGGTTAAGTAAATACAGTGGTACCTTGGTTCTAGAACCCATTAGAACTCGAATTTCTTAAAAGTTGAACCAACCATTTCCAAAAAAAATTAGCTAAAACTCGATCTGAATCTCAGAAGTCAAACCATGAACGTCGACCTAAGATAACTTGTACGCACGGGGAAATGAGTCACGCATCACGTCTCTTAGCAGAAACAAAGGGTAATGCTTCAGTCTCAGCCTCGCATTAGTTGTGATAGCACCGTGCATGTTTACACCAGCTAAATACATATATTTAGACAATAAAAATATATTTACACAATGATAGACAGTAACAGAAATTATTATTATATAATAAAATATATTAAAAAATAAAGATTTGTTATTAATTATTTAATATTAATAATAAACCGTTAATACATTTAATTAGTATATAATAAGCGGGGACGGAACAGAGAGCAGACGTCATAGTATTGGAGAATACAGGGTTTAATTACAGGTAAGGCAGGCAAAGCGCAGACGGACGATACAATGACCGGACTGGGGAAACAAACTGAAACTCGGATGAAAAACAGAAGACTAATGACAACCAGAAACAGCTGATCACACGGGGATTCCACACGGTGTTAATGAGGGGGCGTGGCACGTGGAAGGAAAGGACGATCGAGGCAGGACATTTTAAAAAATTTACTTTACACATTGTTTGGATACGTTTATTTTCTTACTCTACAAATTACTGTTTTAATTCATGTGCTTAGATGTATTTAGTACAGTATATGCTCTTGTTTTATCCTGTTCATTTTGTGTTTAAATGCTAAAAAAACATATTTAGCTGTAATTTTTTGGGGCCGGTAACCATTTAATTGGTTTTCCATTATTTCTTAGAGGGAAAATTTCATCAGAACCCAACCTTTTTACGATTCGATCCGGAGCTATGAATGGATTAAGTTCGAGTTCTGAGGTACCACTGTACCTACCTTTCTGTTGTTTTTACTGACACGACAATAAAGTGAGTAGATTATAATGGACTTAAATTAGTCAGTCCTATAATGACAATGGTGAAATGTGGTTCATGCCTGTGTGACACAGAGGGGTCTGTGCTGTTTGTCACCTTTCAGAAGAAACCGTTAGCTTGTGCCACTAGCCAGTTTGCTGTAACTTGTTTTTATGTTACATAAATGTGACTGAATTATAAAAAATTCTATTCAATGATTTTTTTTTCATCTTCAGTATCATTAAGTAAACAGATAATTTTGACCAGATTTCTTTTTTAATGTTGACCCTAAACGTCACTGCGCAGCATATGTCTTTTACCCCTTCAAAACAGCAAGTTCCTGTTTGTCTATGAATAATTCTCTGTTGTTCCTAAAGGGGAATTCTGGGCTTTTCCAAGATTCCTTTGTCCTGTCCCTTGCCCACATTAGACTTTGAAATGTATTATATATTGAGTATATGCTGAATATGGTGATAAGTGAAAATGCCAGTAAGTGTATAGATATTAATGAGAAACCAACACACCAAGAGCAGTAGAAATTAATTCTAAAATGATACTGAAAGAGATTCAATCATACCTCATCAGGTGGCTGTTTCGATGCATGTAAAGATTAGTCATATTCTGACAACTGCCAGGCTCAGGACAGTGACTCAGGACAGTGACTTTTTCATTAATCCATCATATGCTCCTATAAACTCACATCAATTTCCTCATAGCTGGAAGGGAACTTCTTCTCCTCAAAGACAACGATGTGGTGACGTATCCATTGGAGCAGGAGGGTCACCAGGTCATGGTACTCTTGCCAAAGCAGCTCCAGCTCCTGTGGAGGACGTTGGGTGTTAACATTAAACATGCGTCCTTTACATACCTTGCTCCCAGTGCCAGGGAACACAAGATGAAAGAGTCCAAATCAGCACTTAGGAGGGCTTTGCAAAGTTGGCTCTTTTCATGATATGAAAAGCTAAACATTAGACAACAAAGCTCACATTGGCTCTGACACCTTCCTGGACATCAGGCACGCGTGGCATGACATCATACAGGGAGGAAACGTAGGTGATGATCGACTTCTCATCTGGGTGTGGCACGTCCACATCTGCAGAAATGAACAGGGGGGAATTCCCTTCAGCTCCTTGTAATCAGGAACCAGACTGAGATCTATGAATGGGAAATTGCTGAATGCTCCTGGTAAACAAATGTAGAGAGACAAGGTGGCTTCTTTTAACAATTTTTCAGCTAAGGCTGTGACCTTGGTGGCCTCTGTCCTGAATGGACTGTGTGTGTCTACTCTTATGGCTTGTTTCCATGGCTGGACATCAAAAATGAGATCAAAGCCAGATTTGCCAGCACCCTCACCCTCCGGGTCCAGCAGGCGTGTGACCCCTAGCTCTTTCTCAGCCACACTGAAAGCCTGCTCCAGGTTCTCCACGTTGGTCTGCTGGTACACCTTGTTCATATCAATGAGCTGGGGTCTAGGGAGACAAGAGTCAGAGGGTGTTGGACAGCAGATACAAAGGCCCAGAGACGTCAGCGTGCACACCGAGTACATCATCAAGCTTATTCAGATCATAAGTGACCACATCTGCATAATGCCGTCCGTTATAAATAAATTCAACTATTAAAAGTCCAACAGGGTAATTTTGCAAGTTATAAGAATCCTCTAACTGTCTGTTTTCTCTGTAAGCATGTGAACATCGGCAGCTCATGGTAGGAGGTGGCCTGCAGACCAGCGACGTGTCTCCTGGCAGGAATGTGGTAAAGAGCCGATTCCAGGAGAGGCTGCTGGGAAAAAAATCCTTAAAATGCCCAGAAAGTTCCTGTAGCTCTTCAGATTTAACAAACTCTCAGATGCGTTATAATAATGCAGATAAAGTGGCACACAGACACAGGTACTGTGAATTGGCCCCGTTTCAAGCCCAATAAAAAACGCTTGTTGAAAACACCATAGGGTGTGGCACAGAGGAAAAAAAAAAATAACCAAGCCAAATAATAAAATCAGTAACAGGACGTGAAACATTTGTTCCGTTTTGAAAGGGGGAACTCTATTATTAATCATGAGAGACAAGAAAGTTCTAAAGTTTATTCACACTCCAGAACATGTGAGACTGCGGTGCAGGATCACACACCATAGGGCAACCAGGGATGGATTAATGCACTGGCTATCCCAGGCTACAGCCTAGAGCCTCGGCAAAGAGCAGGGCCCTACCCCGCCTCAGGAGAGACGCTACACTCTCCATGCTGATGTCCAGGGTCGGCCCTACCCCGCCTCAGGAGAGACGCTACGCTCTCCATGCTGATGTCCAGGGTCGGCCCTACCCCGCCTCAGGAGAGACGCTACGCTCTCCATGCTGATGTCCAGGGTCGGCCCTACCCCGCCTCAGGAGAGACGCTACGCTCTCCATGCTGATGTCCAGGG